>CAMZMU010000088.1:12920320-13309598 GCA_947311845.1 Poa pratensis
TTAAACTGAAATTTTCCAAACTGCACAAACTGTCAAAAGGGGGATGTACTGACAGAGTACCAAATCTAGAGACGAAGAATCAAGGTGTCACTTATATGTGAAAGCATATGCAACGTGAAGATAGTGCATAAATGAAACGTGCTAGTAGGTAAGAATCATGTGATTTACAAACATCAGTTGCAGCTTACTATGGTGCTCTAGGAAACAGTCTATAGTTTCGGGGTTGAACTTTATTAATCTGCACTCACCTACTCAAGTGCATTATACTTAAACTTTGCTTCTCCACTATATGACAATGGGATCGTGTAGACACAGAATTGCTGTTATTTTACATTGGCCGTTCTGTCCTATTACCACCCCTTGCTGAACTGTGGAGAGGGCTAACAGAGTGACTTCATGATATGTAGGTTTGATCCCTACTTCTACCAGCCAATTGTTGCTGGGCTAGGAGAAAACGACCAGCCATTCATATGTACCATGGACTGCATTGGTGCTAAGTATGTACAAGTTCTCGTTTCTCTAACTTTTTGTGTGTGTTACTTCTCAAAATTCCAATCGATTTGAATATGTTTGTGTGCTAAGTTTCATCCACACACTTCCATAGTTCCATGTATGTTGCCGATCTCCCACAGGCATGTGTATCCTAGTGAAGAGTATTCTCTTTATCAGCTTTGGCTCAGTCATAATTAATAATCCTCAGATGTATTTAGTCCCTGGTTAAGATTGATTTATTATTTTTCAATTGTCATCATTTTCTCCCTATTTCTGTTAATTTTACACCAAGAACTAAATAGAGGGCAATTATAAGGTGTATGAACAGTGGCTCTACTTTTGATTTACCAGGTGGTAGCAGTTTGAGTCTCTCAAATATTCTTCCTCAGAAATCAGTTGCCCCAAGCTATAAGAAGACCTTGAGGGGAAACCAAGGGCAATTCAAACTTGACACCAATCGTAATCTTGCTTGGCTGAAGCCTGTCCCAAGTGATAACCTTGTGATAAGTTTTTCTGATGATGATAGTGAGACCGACTCTGGAGTGGCAAAGCAATATAGAAGTAAAAGCACGAGAGCTAGCTCACAAGTTGCACATAAAACAGGGATTACTATGCAAACTAGAATTACGAGGGAGGAAGTACCCCAATAGAAGATCCATGCTGCAAACGTAGGATCCTCAAAATGGTCTGCTAATACAAGCACACTCAGAAATTCAGGGGCAGGTAGGGCTCAGGTGCTACCTTTTCTAGAAGAGAGCCACCGAGTCCGAGTCGTCAAGTCACTCATCTGAAGTCTACCCAAAAGGATGGAAATGGTGCAGGAGTAAAGTCAGCAGATGATAAGTTGGAAAGTTTGCGCCATAGAATTGCTGCTAGAGAAAATGAGTTAAGAGTTCAGAAAAGACCCATGTCACCTGGTTTTGTGAAGATGCCAACTTCTCCAGTGATCAGATAAGGCCGCCGTTGGAGAAGATAGGCTTGAAAGCTTCCAACAGTGGTGGATGTGTTCACCCCGATGCCCCATTTGGACATGATGACAGACCAGTTAAAAGGCTCAAGCCCAATCAGCAATGCATCAACAACCAAGCAAGCGGTGATTTGGCAACACTGGTACCAACTGGAAGTTCATTTGGAAATGACAATCTAATATCTTCTGGAAGAAGGGATCACATGGAGAATGAAATTACCATGAACTATACTGTTTATGAAACAGAACATGCAGCCACAGCAGAACTCTTGGATCAAACACATCCTAGTGGTACTGCTAAGAACCTTCTGCCATCCAAAAGTAACCACATGGTTATACAGGATGGTGGTAACCATACCACAGTTGAATATCATGGCAAGCCTGCAGCGCCACCATTTACTAGCGAGCAATCTATGGCTGAAGATACTAGCCCTTTGGTTCCTGACCGAACATCTAATCATGCCAAGGATCATATGATTTCCACCTGGGATGGGCAACATGTAAACCCTGTTGACACTACCGTTTCAATTGAGAGGTCACACTTGCAGCCTGGTATGCAGGTTAGTTCAGCATTACTTTGTCCTTGCTATGTTCTCTTCTATTGCCGTTTCTTATTGCATGACACCTTAAAATGTACTATAAGAATTTGAATCCATTCAACACTAGTCCCAAAATTAGCGATCAGGAATTTCACAAGCTCCACAATTAGATAACTCGGAAAGTTGCATTAGCAGATTCCTCTAGTTTAAGAATACTATGGGGGAGTAATGCGTTACATGACAATATATACATTGACACTGAACCTATAACTCAGCATAATCAGGTGTAATCCTAATTCCTAACCAGCTTGACTATTTTTCTTTTGGGACCAGTATATTTAGTTGGTAGCTATAACTGAAGTTATACGCGATATCTATATACCTTTAGGCAGCTGTGTTTTTATCAATGATAGAAAATCGACCATTTGTTTCTCTTAAATGATCAAAGTGAAAAGAATGCAAGCTACATCTTTGTGCTATGTTGTCACTCCTACTATATGAAACTGGTAATTTTATCGTTTTATTGGACATACATCTAATCAGTTGAAGTTTGATAAATTCTTCTAACAGAAGGTTAGCAAATGCTTGGTCTTGTCTCTCTTGTTTAAGCTACATGTCTGTAAGCCGCAGATAAAATAAAACAAAGATACTTTCTGAATTGTATAGAAGCTTTCATGCTGTCACTGAAAATTTAATGCATTGTTTAGAAGCTTCCATGCTGTCACTGAAAATTTAATGCATTGTTGTTTATACTGCTCTTATTTATTTGACAATTGCCTGAAAAATTGTTTTAAACGTTGTAAATTCATTTATGATTAATGCCCATATGTGGACCATCACAATCTTTGTATGACAACCCAACAGAAGAGTAACCTGTCAATGTGCCATTCTTATTTTGCCAGAATGCCGATCTCTTGAACCATATTGGCCAGATAGGTAAAGGAGATCAGAGCTCAACGTTGGTCTCTCTGTTCGAGATGGAGGAACTCCAAGAGAGGGAATTGGATGATGCTCAGGAGCAAAGGCGCAAATGCAAAATTGCAGAAAGAGAAGCTCTCAGAGCGTACGGCAAAGCACAAAGAAATTTAATCGAGGCCAATGAAAGATGCGCCATTCTTCGAAAAAAAGAGAGATTTGCTCTGCACAAGTCCATGGTTTAATTGCAGGAAATTCTTCTTTCGTGCAGTGTTTAAATATTCAGAATGCTGGAAATGGCCTTGTAACGCCATCGCTGCTCAATTCTCAGTTCCACACAGATGGTCAAATGCCTGAGATTCAGGGTGGTAGGTCTGGCAGTCAATACCTGGATGAACTTCCTCAACAGCCAGTAGATAAGCATGACACACGTTCACGCCATTGTGATGAGCTTGCTGTCAGCACTGCTGATCCAAAATTTGTGAGTAATGTCCATGATAACAGCACACCTTCACGTTTTAAGCGGCTAGATCAGAGTGCACTTCAAATCCAGAGAATCATATGGAGGAAACTATACAAGTATATTTGGAAGAGAACAGACAGCCTTCTGGTGATAGCACGCAGGACTATGAGCTTTTAGAGGCGTCTTTGAGGTCCAGATTGGTGAAAAGATTTGGGATGAAATCGTGTCTGAGTAACTCTGCAGAAGTCACTGAAGAACTTGCTGTTGGAAAAGCAGCGGAGATTGAACAAGACAAACAATCTGCACATGTTGAACTTCAGTCACAGGAAGTAGACGATATTCTTATGACAAATCCCGAAGGTTCACATTTCTATCCAAGTCATTCATATTCCTATTTTCTGTTATTGCCATATGCTCGCCTCTAATGACGACCTACTTCTGTGTTGAAGGATTGTCATCCTGCAGTGACACACCTTTACATGTGTTAAGTTAATCAATCATCAGTTTTCTTTGTCCTAACTATGGTCCCCTGAGAAAACATGGATACTGAACCATGTGGTTTAGAAAACACCAAATTATGGTATAAAATGCACCAGAACAAATAAATGACTTTGTTTTGGCATATATCTTACCACATAGACAATTTGGAAGGTTTATCTAGTTTCAGGGTTGGACAGAAGCCATACAAAGTTGTGTTTTTAATGTATACATTACGCCAATATCCATTCCCAGTGCTTAATGTTAAGTCTCTTGAAACATGATAATATTGATTCTTGTTAACCGTAATAGCGGCTTCTTGCTTGGCTATTATATCTGTAGCAGGTAATCTGATAAAAAAAATGCTTCCTTTATTCAGGACACTCTCAAAATATTTTGTGAGTTGTGAGTCCATGTAAAAACCAGGCACGCTTCGTTTACTTACTTGAGATATGTGTTACATCATAGAACTGATTATTTATGTAGTTCGTCTTGCAGAATGCTATAGTAATTGTTTCTATCAGAGTTTGCACAGTTAATTTGACAAATTTCTTTCAAATTTTTATTTGGTAAAGGAACCCGAAGAACTATTGGAGACAATCTCACAATCATTATTGTCTTCTGTTGACCGTGATTTCCTCAGTGGCTGGGGAGATTATGTTCTGACCTTGTAAGTTCCACATATGTCTCAAATTCTTTACATATTCTCACCATGAGTTTCTTCTTCGGTCAGGTGTGCCTTGTTTTGACTGTTGCTTAGATGTACTCTGGCTGTGATTGTTGCTTAGATGCCTGTTGGGAAGTAGAAGTAAGAAGCTCCGTAGCTGCTGCTTTTTAAGTGTCTAGGACTGACTGAGATTGTTAGATTTCAAGTGTTAAATTTCAGTCCTTCAGAGGTGAGTCTGGTACTCTGATATCGGCATTACTAACCACCTTATGTTGTTGTTATAAATTTATGAACATTCCCATCCTTGTTCTTGGTATTTTTTTATCCTCCATGAGTCTTGAACCAAGCAGGACATCAGGTTTAGAAATAGCTGAGATTTTGGTGTCATCTCTACTTGAGGAGAATATGCCAAATATTTTACAGAATCTTTAGAACTCTAATCAGTGCAATTTACTGGGGCTGTCAATGAAAAGAAAAACTTAGATAGTTTCCATTAGTACGAGAGCCACGTTTGCAAAAAATGGTGCTATCAATGAAAATTTTCATTCTGGTTCAGGAGGGTACTAATTCCAGGAGTTTATTTTGTTAATTTAAAGAAAGGAGTAGTTGTTGTTTACTGAATACAATGGACCATCTAGATCACCATGCACTTGGAATGTTTGTCATGTTCAGATATTTGAACATGCAGTTGGAGTAGTTGATTGACTAGTTGACTAGGGCACCCACTTTTACATTAATGTTTAGTGTAAGACCATTAGACTACACTAAATAATCGTATAATGGAGTAATAACTAGAAAGTAGTCTAGTTGTTAAACAGTAGGGATGAAATCGACACGAGTTGCCAAAAAGGAATTTCCTAGTCCACAGTAATGTTTTAGGAAAATAATGATTGGTAAGTTGCCAACGAGGATAAGTTGCCAGCTGGAATACGTGGAATTTGACTGGAGTGGTTGCGTGAAACACAAGTCGAATTGGATTCGTGACTTGTTGCCAGCGAGGACGGGATACGAGTTGGACTCGAATTCGACCCGAATTGGCGTGAAACAGATGCGAACCCCATCTCGGACTCGAATTCGACTGGAATTGGCGTGAAAGTAACGCGAACCCCATCGAATTCGACCCCAACTCGAATTGGACTCGATCGATTTGGATCGAAGCCATCCCGCCATTGCTCTGCTCTCTCCCGCCATTGCTCTCTGCTCCCCGCGATTGCTCACTGCTGCTCTCCCGTGATTGCTCTGCTCCCTCCGGCGACTGCTGCGCTCTCTACTCCCCGCGACTGCTCTGCTCCCTGCTGCTCCCTCCGGCGACTGCTCTGCTCTGCTCCCGCGACAGAAAACCCTAATCTTTTCACCACCGCCATGCCGCATCACCGCCGCCGCAGCCGTCTCCGCCGCTTCGTCTCCATGGCCGGCGGGGTTTCCGCCACCGCGCTGCTCCTGTTCCGGCAGCCGCGCTGCTCCTGCCCTGCTCCCCTCGCTTCCCCGCCCCATCGCCGATTCATGGCCGCTGCAGCCCTTCCCGCTGACCTACTTCCCCCCGCCGCCGCCGGAGCTGCTCCAGAGCTGGGAGCCCTCCTCCTGCTTCCCGCGCAAGCTCATCCCCGGCCGCCAGCAATCCCCGCCGCCGCTGCAGCTCCAAGATGATGCTGTCCTGCTCCCGGACGACGAGGTCCTCGTCTTGGCCGCCGAGCCTGCCGTGGGGAACGCGATGTGCGTCTTCCACGGCGGGGTCTCGTCCCAGGCGCGGGCGCTCGGGAGGCTGCCGGGCCCCGGCCGCCACGCATACCTCTGCCCCGTTCCCAGCTCCTTGCAGCAGCAGCAGCCGCTCCAAGCGCCAAGTCTGATCCCCTGCTCAGCTGCCGCTCCACCTCTCCCTGCCACCGCCGCACCTGCCCCCGCTGACCTGCTGAACTGGAACGACACCAGCCTGGTCTTCGACTCAGCCCTCCTGGAAGGAGGAGGTGGTCTACTTGTCTTCGCCAAGGGCCGCCACCGGCAAGGTGTCAGCACAACACCTTCTCAAGTCCACTGCATCTATAGTGGCCATGGCAGCACCAGCATGGTCGCTTCCTTCCCGGCGATCACCGCAGCACAGCAGATCATCAGGTGCCCACCTCCTCCCACTTCCCTACTTTCTGGCCGCGTGACGCTAGCTATCCGAGACGACGAGCCACTGCCCTCCCTTGCGACGTTTACTTCTAGCAGCTTGTCCGTGGGTAGTGATAAGAAGAACCTGATATGCGCTTGCACGATGGTCCGCAATGTTGCCAAGTTTTTGCCCGAATGGGTTCGATACCATGCAGCAATAGGGGTCGAGAAGTTCTACATATATGACAATGGCAGCGAGGATGACCTCGCTGACCAGGTGGGTCTTTTGCAAGCCGATGGCTTAGGTATCGTCACGGTGGCTTGGCCATGGATCAAGACCCAGGAAGCAGGTCTGTCCCACTGTGCGGCCATCGGTCGGTCTTCCTGCGAGTGGATGGCTGTCATGGACGTCGATGAGTTCATCTTCTCACCTGCCTGGAATATATTGGAGAAGCCCTCACGCTCGATGCTAGAAGCCCTTGTTGTTAATCCACAGGTTGATCCGCAGGTTGGACAGGTGTTCCTCCCTTGCTTTGATTTTGGCCCCTCCGGCCAAACATCTCATCCAATGGAGGGGGTCTGCCAGGGGTACACCTGCCGTCTGAAGAAACCGATCCGCCACAAGTCCTTGGTTCGACTCGATGCCGTTGCCGATTCTCTCAAAAACTATGTCCACCACTTCGAGTTGAAGTCTGGATTCAAGTTCGTGTGGTCTCGGCTCGCACGCATTAACCACTATAAGTTCCAAGCATGGGAGGAGTTTAAGAAGAAGTTCCACAGGCGGGTTTCAGCCTACGTGGCGGACTGGAAGGACCCAACGAACCTACAGTCCGGGGATCGGGCCCCGGCCTCGGAGTCGATGCCATCGAGCCACATGGCTGGGTGGACGACAACTGTCAGGAGAAAGACACTGCCATGAAGGAGCTGACCATAAAGTGGTTTGGCATTGCATTCCGAGGCACTGGACAAACCAGTGAAGTTTCCCCCTCCCCCTCCCCCTCTCTTTGATAATAATAAAACTTGGTATAAAAAATACTTAGCTTGCTAAAAATAAAAAAATAGCCTTTAAGTTGAATTAGTATACACATTTTTGCAAAGAATCATGCCATGCTACTTTTACTGTATGCAAATATTATGCCATGCCACTTTTACTGTCTGCCAAAGGTACCAGCGTTGCTTAAGATAAAAAAATAGCCTTTCATTGAATAGTATACACATTTTTTGCAAAGAATCATGCCATGCCAATTTTACTGTTTGCAAAAATCATGCCATGCCACTTTTACTGTCTGCCAAAGGTGCATACTAGGTACCAGCGTCTGGTCGGGAGGAGAGGGACATTAAGCCTGAGACCTTCGCCAACCTTCTCTCTGCCCTCCTGTACTAGAAAAGGTGAGATGTTTCTATCTAGTGCTGGTAACTGTTTGTCACTGAACATTTTGTATTCTTGCTGAAATTTGTTTCTTTTTTCCTGTTTAACGTGTAGGCAGTAGAGAAAGCATGCATGTATGGAGCATTTCACTCAATTAAAACCTGTTTTATGCATAGGCAGTACTCTGAAATTGAGTACTCTGTTTTGTCTTTTGTGCATAGGAGTATTAAAACCAGTTTTGTGCATAGGGATGTATGGAGTACTCTGTTTTTTGCATAGGCATTTTCTTGCTTTATTTGCAGTCTACCCTATGTCTGATTTGTCCCCTAATCTGATGATGGTCTTCAAATGTGTTCTTGGAGTACTAGTGCTGTAGAGCTTGTTCTGTTGATGGAGCAGTGCAAAATTAAATACTCTTACTTTAAAGTACCTTAACACAAAGTGAGATTACGTGCTGCTGCTGCTGATGAGAGAGCTGCCAAAGTGGGCGAATGATGGACCAGTAGTCAGAGTCACAAGTAGGAGTACTGTATATCTATCCTTCAACAAAAAAAGGAGTACTGTATATCTATAAATGCTTTTGTGCTTTTCATAGTTATATGCCGATGCTGCTGTGCAATTGTTCTTCTTGTTATGTGTCCTTATTTTCTCAATCCGATTCATAAATCATACTTTTGTTTGTGGCATTGATCTTTTTTCTTGATTTCTAATTCATTTGTCTGATCAGTGGGTTTGTAAAGGTTTCTAACCTTTCTAGTCTGATATTTTATTTACAAGTAGTTGGCATTGTTCTATGCATGATGTGTTTGGTGCATCCTCTTGCAGGTAGGAGATGGCTCTCACCAGTTTCTTGGTCAAGATCAGTGCCGATATTTTTGGCATCAAGAATAAACAGGGTGTGAAGGCTACTAGGTCCACAAGGTGGTGGACAAGACGGGGATAAAGGGAACCGGGAAGTGGACAGTGCAGCAGGCTGCTGAGCTCTCCGTGGTTGCTCCTACCATTGAGGCCTCCTTGGATTCCATGTTCCTCAGCGGGTTGCAGCTTCCAAGATGTTCCAAGGTGACTGCACCAGTGACGTACCTTTCCACAAGGCACAGCTGATTGAGGATGTGAGGAAAGCCCTCTATGCCTCGAACATCTGCAATTACACGCAGTGGATGGACATGATATGAGATGACTGATGAATCACTCAGGGCTTATAAGGGCGAGAGAGATGGCAATGAGTACCTGATAAACCTTATTGATTCACCTGGGCACGTTGATTTCTGTTTGGAAGTCACAGCTGCTCTTCGGATAACTGATGGTGCTTTGGTGGTGGTTGACTGTATTGAGGGTGTCTGTGTGCAAACTGAAACTGTGCTCCGCCAATCCCTTGGCGAGAGGATTGGGCCTGTCCTTACTGTGAATAAGATGGACAAATGTTTCCTTGAGCTTCAAGTTGAAGGTGAGGAAGCCTACCAGACTTTCTCCAGAGTCATTGAGAATGCCAATGTCATTATGGCAACATATGAAGATGCAAAACTTGGCAATGTGCAAGTCTACCCAGAGAAGGGAACTGTTGCCTTTTCTGCTGGTTTACATGGCTGGGCATTTACTCTCACGAGGTTTGCTAAGATGTATGCCTCTAAATTTGGAGTTGATCAATCTAAAATGATGGAGAGGCTCTGGGGCGAGAACTTCTTTGACCCAACCACAAAGAAATGGACCACCAAGAACACTGGATCGCCTACTTGTAAGGGAGGTTTTGTTCAGTTCTGCTATGAGCCAATCAAGCAAATCATCAATATTTGCATGAATGACCAGAAGGATAGATTGTGCCCTATGTTACAGAAGCTTGGTGTGACCATGAAGACTGATGAGAAGGAGCTGATGAGCAAGCCTTTAATGAAATGTGTAATGCAAACTTGGCTGCCAGCAAGTACTGCTCTGCTTGAGATGATGATATTCCATCTTCCTTCTCCTTCGAAAGCACAAAAGTATCATGTGGAGAACTTGTATGAGGGCCCCCCTTGATGACGTCTACGTAACTGGGATAAGAAACTATGATCCAGAAGGTCCTTTTATGCTCTATGTTTCGAAGATGATCCCTGCACTGACAAGGGCAGATTCTTTGCTTTTGGTCGTGTCTTCTCTGGGAGAATTGCAACTGGCATGAAGGTCCGGATCATGGGCCCCAACTATGTTCCTGGCCAGAAGAAGGATCTGTATACAAAGAGTGTCCAACGTACAGTTATATGGATGGGAAAGAAGCAAGAGTCTGTTGAGGATGATCCCTGTGGTAACACTGTTGCTTTGGTTGGCTTAGATCAGGTCATCATGAAGAATGCTACCCTGGCAAACGAGAAGGAGTGTGGTGAATGCCCAATTAGAGCAATGAACTTTTCTGTATCCCCTGTGGTACGTGTTGATGTTCAGTGCAGGGTTACTTCAGATCTTCCCAAGCTTGTGGAAGGTTTGAAGCGGCTGGCGACATCTGATCCAATGGTCCTTTGCTCCATCGAAAAGTCTGGTGAGCATGTTATTGCTGGGCTGGAGAGCTGCACCTTGAAATTTATTTGAAGGATCTGCAGGAAGACTTCATGGGTACTGTGATGAGCAAGTGCCCGAACAAGCACAACCGTCTTTATATGGAAGCTCGCCCCTTTGGAGGAAGGACTGCCTGAGGCCATTGATGATGGCCGCATTGGCCCACGTGAGGATCCCAAGGTGCGCTCCAAGATCCTGTCTGAGGAGTTCGGTTGGGACAAGGATCTCGCCAAGAAGATTTGGTGTTTTGGACCCGAAACCACTGGCCCGAATATGGTTGTTGATATGTGCAAGGGAGTACAGTATCTGAATGAAATCAAGGATTCTGTTGTGGCTGGCTTCCAGTGGGCGTCAAAAGAAGGTGCATTGGCGGATGAAAAAATGTGAGGCATTTGCTTTGAGGTCTGCGATGTTGTTCTCCACACAGATACTATTCACAGGGGCGATGGTCAGGTCATAATCCGCGGCAGCTTCTCAAGAAGGCCTATGACAGGAGATGCTGAGCTCGCCAACCTTCTCGTAGACCCAGAGTTTGCACAGGAGATGATGAACAGGCAAGCTGCATGGAGGGTCATCTGCCTCGCTACTGCAAGTCTGGTGTACTTTGACTCGTAGAGGAGGGACAGCTGCCGACGAACCTGTGCACTGGGGCTTGGTTCCGTCCTGTCAGTATATTTGGTGTCCAATTATGGAGTTCTTTTCCTGTAGGGGAAGAAGTGTTGTTTTTAATTCTATTTGGTTAATGAGTCCTGTATTTAATTTCGACAAGGAGGTCAGTTTCTCTCTACTACCTGTCATAGTTTCTTTCATGTAATCAACCCTGGAGTCGGGGGAAACATTGTTATTTGTCGGATCTCATGGTTCTGAATTTAGTATGAATAATAATATGCAGTTTCCTGTTCCTGTGTTTTACTTGTGTTTCAGAACCAATGATCCTGCTTCCCCGGTACTGCTTTGTCAGCAGAACCATTGCCTGTTTGTAGTATAATTCACAAAAAAGTTCTGTCAGCAGAAGCCTGTTTGTATGATACGTATGATTCACAAAGTCCTTTCAGCAGGAACCATGTTTGCCGACGCTCTTGTTTATGTCTGAGTAGGCATGGGTACCAGACTCATTCGACAAGTTTTTACAGCAGGATCATTGGCCAAACTCGTATTTTGAACTGATCCTGTCTCTGGAGTAAAGATGCTGGACGGAACTGTTGATCGCTCGATCAGGTGAAAACGGTGTAAGGTTATACGCGAACGAAGTTTGAAGGCGTAGGTTTTGTACACTTGAGAAGCAGTGAAGGCGGTTTCCTGCTCTGTGCTTCTGCTTTCGAATTGCTTCTTTCCTTGTCCACTGCCGCTCAGTCGCGCACCAAGCCAGGCTCGCCGCGGCAGAATGGCGGCGGCGGCGGCGGAGGATCCGTGTTGTTGCATCTCGCACGCGTTCGACTGCGCGGCGCGCCGAGCGACTGTCCGTCGTCCACGGCAGCGGCGGACGAGGGTGAGCGCCGCTTCACCTGCGGCGACCTCCTCTTTGCCGCATCGCCGCCGAGCCCTCACGCCGACCTCCACGGCGACGACGGGTACACAGGTGCCTGCTGGGCTGCGGCGTGCTGTCGATTTGTCTTCCGCTGTAATTTTGCCCCCCTCCCCCCACTCTCGCTCTGAATTTGGAACGCTAGGCTGCTCGGATCGATACGAGGAAGCGCCGGCGTGACGTCTAGGATATTGGGGGTAACGCTAGCCTCGCCGTCCTCGAGGTCCTCGACGTCCTCGTCTAGTACAAAACAGGTGCCTATGCTCGCCAGCTAAAAACTTTAACTTATTTTCCTGGGAGAAAGGACTGTAATGTGAAACTTTTCGGGCAGCAATGCTGAAAACAGGGTTCTTTTTCATTAGAAGAGGTAGAATAGAATCCACCTTAACGGAACATCCTGATGTCAGCAATGCTGCAGTTACTTTTCAAAGTTAAGGGTCACCCAGCTTATAAGGCAACCCACATTCTTTTCAAGATATCATGCCATCGGTTCAAAGTTGGCTCATCACAAAGTTTCCACCAGCTATGACTCCAAACCTTTTCCTTCCTGTGAAGCCATTACCTTTGACATTTTTCTGCTTGAAGGGCAGAAACAATGTCATGGTCAGTCAATGGATCCTAAATTTTTGTTCACAAAAGAAGTGGTCTATTGGGAGTTGCAACAGATTTATGCATGCCTGTGAAGGAAAACTGCAACTTGATGATGTCTGCTCATATGTCTCATGCACCAAAACACGCTATCTTCAGGAACTTTGGAAAATTCCGTTGAATTCATTTGTTGATGCCTCACATATTTATTGGGTTTCATTCACATATTTCTCTGCATTGTTAGAGTTTTTCTTGCTAGTTCTTAATTGGTCATTGTTCATTTTATTATTCTGATTTTCTCTGAATTCTAAATCATCAGCAATCTTGTGTGCCATGTATGCTTTCATGATGTACTCATTTTAATTTGACGCAATCAGACATCAGACCGAACCTGACATGCATACTGAAACTTGCTGCCAATTTATTGTACCAGCTGTTCAGTGAGGTGGACTGTCAAAATAGAAGGACGTGTTGAGTGTTCTGCTGCTATAACTGGTGACTTTTCAGAGGTAAGTGATTCTTGAACTAAGCAATAAATGGCAGACCAAATTACCAAGCATTTTGCTAGCCAGCTCATAGTTACTCTCTTGGACAGGTTGTGATTGGATGTTATAAAGGAAATTTACTTTCATGATATATCGACTGGTAAATCTTGGGCAGTTCAAACAGATGGAGAGGTACAAATGCTGCATTTTTTATTTGAAATTTCTTTTAAGCCTCACTTGATACATGGCAGCTGTATTTTTGTCCCATCTCTGAGTGAACATTAAGAATGACAAGGGACTGATTGTTTTGCCTGCTAGATGTAAATAAAACTTCTTTGGGAACTTTGATTTTCGGAAATCTTCCTAATTGTACACTTATGTTTTTTTTTACCGGGATATGCCCATTTGAGTAGGATATAGTTCTCCAATTGCTGCAAGTGAAATAGTAACAGAAGGGACCAAATTTACGGTTAAGTTGTGCAAAGGTCTATGATGGAAGTAAATTCTAGCATGTCAAAGTTAATAATGTTGATACAAACTTACTGAGTATTTATTTTGGTATAGCTTAGATGATGGAGCGTGCTAGAAAGCATCCAACTAGAACCTGATCGTGTCAACTCTCAAAATGTTTGTGACATTTCAAATCTCAAAATTATGAATATTCTTTTAGGTAAAAATGCAACCAATTGTGGACATGACAGGAAATTTAATATGGTATCATACCAAAATCTTTCTTTTGATGTTCTTTCTTTAAATAGTACATTACTACTAGTCTACCACTCATCACACTTTTTTTCTGAGAAACCACAAATACTTTGCGTTTCATTTCATTGAAATTCACTTTTCATCTATATTTCACCATTTAGTTCATGCACACCTTTTTCGTAATATTCCAAAACTATTCGTAACAAATAATCAGGTGTAATGCACTTTTTTTCATCGGAGACTTTCATGTTTGAAGGAAAAATTGAATTGAGAAGTTCCCCCCTGTATTGCAACATCAATAATAATTATTTCTTCTAAAACTGTTATGGTGGCCTGAAGATAACTGCTTTAAATTAACTGTAGCAGTGCAACTGTGCGTGGCTAAACTATACAATTATGTTGAGAACTGTTATGGTGGCTCTGGCATGCTTGATAAATATGACATTATTATGTAAAGGGCCAAGGTTAACGCTATTAGGATACAATTATGTTGAGTTGTATAAAGCTAAACTGTACTGTCTTGATATGCACTATTTTTTCGTTAATAATGCAATGGCACACTTGTTAAACGTAACCTGAGTATTTTAGTACCAGGAATTTGCTATTCTTTCGGTACTTTCAGTTAAAGATGCAATTTATGCTTTTTTGAGAAAATGCAAATGCTTTATGTCTCGATGCATTGATAGAAAGAAAGGCTTCTGTACATGATACCAATTTATGCTGTTTACTAGAGTTGCATTTTGCAGTCATTTGTTTCTTGGTGAACGGTCTGGTGATTGCGTTGAACTCACATGGCACTGTTGTCTGCGAGGTACAACAGCCCTTCTTTCTTTTCTCAGTTATGTTGTGAAACTATTGTTGCAAAGTCAAGTTCTGCAACATACTGATGTAGCAATGAAAAGTAGTTTTTGTAGAGCTGCATGGTAGGAACACCAAACATCTGGTAAACCAAAGCTACTGTACTTTATGCCAATGAATTAGCGTAGAGTGAAGAACTCAGAGAACAATTACAGTTGTGTCAACAAAGAAATTTTAGACCCCCTTATTTATGTCAATGTCAAGATTCTATTGCACTTGATCTTGTGTTATTCGTGTTAGTGTTTCACTTCTTAACAACTACAGTAACAAGAGCCATAACTAATGCAAAAACTCAGGCAACTGTTGGTGGTTCTATTTTTGCCGGTGCATTTGTGTCGTCTGCCCTTCCTTCTCAGGTACTATCTCTATTTATGTGCATTTTCAATTGCCAAGCTCTTGTTTATCCTATGGAGTTCTATATTCATATTACTAGACAATGTACAATTTGTAACTTCGACAATTCTGCAACAGGTTGTTTATTCACGAACTAATGCCTTGACCATTACTACAGTTCATAACTTGATAAGCATCTAGTTTGAAGCAATCTGAACAAAAAAAATTGTGTATGTTAATGGCAGGTGTTGATATCCTCCTGTGATGGACGCTTGTACTCCTTTGATATTGTAAGTCTAACATACCTGATCTCCAAATTTTTCTTTTGGGACAACACAACGTGACGTTTTGTATGAGGGAGTAGTTAAATAGCATGCTAAAGTGTTTGTTATGCAGAATGCTATTGTAATTTCCGTTACATGGTTTCACACGGTAAATGTGACAATTTCTTTGTTCAAAATTTTACTTGATAAAGGAACCTGAACTATTTGAGACAGTCTCACAAGCATTCGTGTATTCTATCGACCCTGATTGCCTGTGTGGCTAGGGAGGTTATCTTCTCATTGGGTAAGTTCCACATATCTCTTAATCTCTATATAATATAAAAAATATGCATGTGAGTATACGACCATCTCTTAGCTGACTGGCTACTTATGTAATTCATTATTTGGGCACTTGGTCTGCAAAAGTACCCAAAAAATGCTAACCCCTCAACAAGTTTATTAGAACGTCAGATTTATTGAACCATCACAGTTTTCTAACTATGCACCATAGCATTAGTAATTGCGCCAACTAGCGCCATGCTGGAGTTTAGAGAGGAAGGTGGTTGTGAATTCCTTCGAAGTCCTTCCTCATTTTCTGAAACTTTGTTTTCCTGGTTGTACCCACTGAAGTTTGAGAGAGAGTGCTCAAGGGAAGAAAGAATGGACTGAGTTTGCGACACTTGTAGCCCTAGATCACGTAGGCGATTGTTCCTTCATTCGGCCTAAAGCCTGCATGGTCCATTTATTTCACAAACTAAGGAACCTTAATAATCACGAAAGATGCATATGATGTTGGCTCTCTTTTCGATCCTACACCTTGGAGTTGAAATCTGAAAGTGTAATCATGTGTGCTCTTGTCTGAATAGGCTTTTTTGCTTGACCCGATGATACCGTCATCATGTGCCTGGTGCACATGATAAGATAGTCTGAACTTGTTTGGTTCATGTACTAGGGTTGCCACTCGCGCAAGGGTTGTTCAAATCAGATCACTGGGGTTCGTATACAACGTTTGTCAGTTGGAGCTGTGGTGAGATTGCTTTAGACTTGCCAAAGTACTGTGCCTATTGTTAATCAGGTATGTCTCGCAAATATTTTGGCAACCTTTGTACAAGAAACAAATGCCTGTATGCATGTACTCCGTACAAATTTATTGCCCATATCACTGCTTGATCAATGCCTACAAGATTCGATTTTTACGCGGCACACAACACACTTCCGTTGCATTTTGGTATCTTACTAGAAGTAAAAGACGCGCGATGCCGCGTCCGCTCCTTTAGAGCCGACTATAGACAAACAAATAATAGAAATGAAGAAATTCAGTTTTGAATCATAACTTGCTTGAACCAATTCAATTTCACTGTAACAGCTCATAAGTTTAAATTCTGAAGTTGCACAAACTATCATTGGCGTGCAATGCAATCGTTGAGCATCTGGCACATTGACAGTTTGCAAGCAGAGAAGTAAAGCACAAACAATTCTCTGCTCTAGCAAGTTCAGGAATACAAAACGCAGGAGAGTGAACATGAACCCCAAATAAAAAAGCTTGAGCTCCACATAATCTCATAACCTATGTAACTGTAAAGAACCTTTGGGAAGTTGAGGAAAGACGCATATTATGACGGTACAACATATAATTACACCTAAAAATTCAGGTCCAACAGGCCAGCAAGGATCAATAACCAATCAATATCCTCCTAATAACATCACAATGTGCCCTGCCATGCCATCATTATCTTGTATTCATGAAAGAGAAATCAATTAGTAAAGTTAACAATAGAAACTTACCTGAATTTTTTTGTTTGAAACAAGGCAAAAGCTTTGCCTTTTATGTTGATAAAGGAGGAGCAAACATCAGCTTTCAAAAGATCTTAGCACAATGCAAAGATGGGTTTGCACAATGCAAAGACAAACAGAATAAAATGCTCATGAACTACAGGAAGGATCGTATCTATCTCTGGTTTATTTGAACCAAAAAATCATGCTTACAAAAGTATGAATTCACTGTCGTTGTATTTACATTCTTGTCCCGGAGTTCTTAGCACAATGAAAATATGGGTTGCTGCATTTAATCAAAGCAAAGAAAACTTTCAACATCTCCGCACTCAGATTAGACAGAACTATAATGGAAGTAAGCGGAGTAACGTGATATAAAATAAACACTGTAGTTGCATTAAGCAAAGAGCCTCGATATCATACATGTGAAAAAACTTCAAAAGCAGACTGTTTCATAGTTAATCTGAGCTACTTTGTAGTATTTAAGATAATGGCTTCAAATAATATAACGACTCTATACAACAAATATATAGGAAATCAATAGAATTACCATAGACAATTAATTAGAACATCATGAGGTGAAATACGCTTGTATCAGTCTTTCAAAATACATGAACATGTGAGATTCCTTTTTTTTTTGATAATTCTAAACTATAACCAGACAGCCCAGATATTTTAAGCACTAAATAACTGTAAATTGTTGTGGCTAGATATCGCATACTTGGTAGCACTCCAGCTATAGCCGGTTATTTAAAACTTTGCTAATAACTGTAAATTATTGTGGCTAGAGATCGCATACCTAGTAGCACTCCACGCTACTGCAATAAAATTGCAAAAGTAGAGGCACGCTAAAATATTGTTATAATGATCACTATATGCAGAGGTTTCCTTCCTCCTGCTACTATGGATTCTTCCTCTAATCTCAAAAACTCCTTCAGGTCATTGAGGAGGGAGCAAACATATCTGCTATTTTGCCTCCTCTATACATCAGCCCTGCAACTATATGGCCAGTCACATTGAGCTGATTTGCTGCCTAGCAGTGCCCTATCACTGAAGTGGGAAGATAGTGAAGGTATGAACCATTTCAAATAAACAATCCGCAGTTAGCGACCCAATGGATTTCTGAGCAGCAACTCAATGAAGTTCAGAAGTATTGAGAGAAGTGTTAGACTCTTGTCTTCTGATGGATACCAACTAAATCCACACATGAGAAATAAGTCTGAAGTTACTTTTTGGTAAAAATATTACCAACGAAATTCAGCTTAGATACACCTCAGTCCATGGCTCCATGCATACTCCTTGGTGTAACAGATAACATGCTATAAAGCATCAGATAACAAAACAAAGATTCAGCAGTTTGCAGCTGCATTACAGAAGTTTGGAACCACCATGTAAATGAACTAATCATTATATCTCTTAATGCTTGTATGCTGTACAAACTACAAATACCGTCACTTGCCAAATGAAAACTAACATGCTTGCTAGACAAAAAAGACGGCTGCTTCATGATGCGCAAAACATGACTTTTTGTCATCATTCTAGCCCACATTTTAGTCTTAAGGTAAAATTTCAGGAACAAAGCTGAAGATAATATGAAGGAATCCTCCACAAAAATAATAACATAGGCTGAGTACCTGTGGAGTGTGGACCGTGCATATACATGGATGTAGACACTCGTTGTCGTCAGCTTTCGCAAAATAGCAACTTGTGCTGTAAATTGCCCCAATGGGGAAAAGAACTTAACACCTAGTCCACAGTATTTGAATCGATCTCGTAATTCAAGGGCGCAATAAACGACGGGTGGGGGCATGTATCAGCTATGCCAGTGTTAAGACTGAGGCAACAATGGCAGCGGCTCTGTTGTTGTAGGCACCAAGCAAGGCCGCCGTACGTGAGGACTTCCTGGCAGCGCGACATCATAACGGCATGAAGGCCAGGCCCGCAGCACCGTGCAGCCGGCCGGCCGAGTCACCGAGCAAAAGGAAAACGCCGCCCAGACCGGTGACTAAACCTAGCAGAGCGCAAAATCCATAGCAGCCTACCCCCACCGCAACGCAAGCACACATCCCTCTCCTAGAAGCTAGCACTCCTGCACTGCCCCTGCCCCAGCCGGGAAGCAACGCAAGCACACAACTCCACCATTGTACCCAAGAACATGCATGCGCAACGGCAATAAAAAAAATCATGAAAGCATGGGCGACGGTAATAGATCGACAAGAGGACAAAAGATACAGAAAACAGCTAAAAACCTACGCACAAACAAACATAATTCAAGGCTAGATCAAACCCCCACATCAATAGGTCCACAACAATCCCCACAATAGGTCCACAACAATCCCACAATAGGTCCACAACAATCCCCACAATCGACAGGAAAGAAACCTAGAGAAAGACCACACAAGAAACCCCACAAACGACAGGAAGCAACCCTAGATCGGTCACAATTATTAAAAAAATTGAACCAAGCAAAGACAAACAAACCATAGAACAAAACAGGAACAAAAATCAGAAATCACTCAAGAACAGGAAATACATCCAGAAAACATGGAAACAAACGAATCAATGCAGGCACAGAAAACAAATTACAGAGGATGAAAGAATCCACCGAAAAGACTACGAACAGCAAATAGGGCGCCATTGAAAAACAGCCAAAAACGCAAGGGAAAACAACTAAGCAAACAAATCCCCACAAATGGCACCCAGATCAAGAAGCCAAATCCGAACAGTCGGCACAGATCGGAGGAAAAAACCCTAAATCCAACAAGAACAAGGCCCAACACAGCATGGAAAAATCGCCAACCCTGCCCTCATCAAACCAAGACCCATAGCAAGAAGCACACAGACACGCAAACCCACCAGCACATCACGGAGGAACCATACCAAAAAAAAAAAGAATGTAAAGCACGGAATCAAAGAAGAGGAAGAGGAAAGACAAACAACCTGCGAAGCACACGCAGAGCCGCCGCAACGGCCGACGGAGTCAGCAACGAACTTCCAGATCCAACAGATGAAGAACCGGACCTGCAAAACAACGAAATAGAGGAATCTAAGAGGAAGAACATGCAGAGCAGGCAGGGAAAACGAATCGGAAAGCCGACCAAGACCCGAACCCAAATCCACCGCCGCAGCCACCGAATAGAACCCCAGAGAAGAAAGAAGAGAGAGGAAAGGAGGAGTGCCTAGGAAGGAAACCCACCCGTCGTGCTACACGACACCCCAAGCGATGAACCGACCTGAAGGCGGGACCCACACAACCGACGTCCCCAGGCGGAAACAAACAGGAAAAAATCAAACACGCGAACCCGGAGGGGTACAGACAGGTGGGACCGGAAACCGTAGACCACCAGCGGCACACCGCAACTATCCCATCGCCACTGAGAAGCGGGACCAACCCTAGGATGAACGAGAGCTCACCATTCCCAGGGAGCTTAGTTATGTTACTGATATGACGATTGCTAGTATATTTTTACAAAGATCATGGATAGTTCGGCCGAGTTCGTCTACTCCCATTTCATCGATACATTACTAATGACTCGTCCGGTGAAATATGCCATCATCTGTTGTAAAATCCATCATAGTGTACAATGAGATTGTTTTAACTCTCGCATAGTGTACGATGACATTTGTTATAGAGTCATCATACACATTCCCTGCTAATTACTAATTGCTCGGTAACCATGTCGCTTGAGATATACCTACTTTCTCGTTCGACCGCAACAACGATATGCCTAAAAAATCCCACCAAAGGTGCATCCGAACTTGTTGTTGTTGAGACATCATTGCTCCCGCTGGTGATGGACAACATCAAGAAAATTAAGCAACTAAACACCCACAAAGACCCGTAGAGAATGCGTTCAACGGATATTGGCAATCGCACCAAGGATATTGGCGAGGAACCATCCTGGTAAAAGCTGAAAATATCGCCATCATCGCGAAACCATGTCAATAGCCTTGCTCATAAAACTCGGAAGAAGATGTTGTTAAGAAGAAGATTTTGTTGCCGAAGACGCGCTCATAGCTAGTCAACGCACTGTAACAAAAAAAACCACCTGTTGTCATAAAGACTAACTGGGACAAAAACTCACAAGCTCCTCGACAACACTACACGCCATCAAGGTGAAATTAGAGATTGCGAACTTTTTTTTCCGAACAATACAACCATCACCATTCGAACGACGTTGTCATGACACCAAATCAAAGTGAAAATTTCTAACCTATAAAAAATTCTAACTAGACGTTGGATGGGAGACAAAAAATTTAACCCCCTCGTCTCACGATGCTGCAGCGGCAGCCGATATGGGGTTGGGAGAGGGATGATGATTAGCTCTCCGTGTTGACATCAACAACACATTGCACAGTATTAAAATTCCCCCATTCTAAAATAGAAAGCACATAAATTTTATTAAATGTCAAACCTTACTAAGTTTGGTCAACCATATAGTAAAATATCAACATATACATTATTACTCTTTTTGTTCCTTAATGCAAGGTGTATAGTTTTTGAGAAAAAAAATCCAAATATAGGGTGTATTGCGATGTATGGACAAATTTTCACATCCACAAATGATTTCCAATCTATAACGGAGAGATTTAAAAGATTTTTTTTTCCAATTTGTGACTATTAGGGACTCCTCTCTCGGTCTCTCCCCATTTTTTCTAGGGGAAAATGAGTCCACCATATGCAAAATTATAACGTCATACAAAAAATTTATAGACCCTGCATTCAGAAATGGAGACAGCATTAAATAAGTCATCAAACTATTTTCGTATGGTGGATCGATTTTGCCATTCTGGATGTTCTTATTTTCTATAAGTTTGATCATAGTTAGAAAGTAAATGTATAGATCTTACAGGTTTATGGCGCAACTAGTGCTCATCCACCGAGAACTTCACCCTTACAAGGATATTTTTTAACCTCGTGGATAATTAGTTTGTATTGTGTACATTTTTCTCAGATATAACTCATATTTCTTAAAAATATCGGTTGCACTGTTGCAGTCCATATACAACTAGCAGGAAAACTAATACTCCCTCGAATCCATATTAATTGTCATTGTACCGTGTGTATCCAGAAATGTTAGAGCATCTCCACCGGCGCTCCCAATAACCCTCCCAATAGGGTTAATGGGAGTGTTGGCTTAGAAAAGCCCTCCACCGGCGGCCCCAAATAGCGGCAAAGTTGCTTGACAGACCCAATAGCGCCTTTGGCAAGCCCGCTTCACGCCAGTCCACAGGGAAGTGTGAGTGCTATCAACCACGATAACACGAGCCACGTTCGATCCTGACGGGCGGTCTTGCCGTGCCAGCGACTCAAGGGAAGTCTATTTCACTTTTCCCTCCCCCACCCATTTTTCAATCTCCCGCCTGCTGCCTCCCTCGTCCACACCTCTTTCCCTCCCTGACCACCTTTGGCGCTCGCTCGAGCCACGTTCGCCCGCCGCCACCATCGCCGATGTCTTTCAACAAGCATGGTCGTGGTGCTACTCGTGGCAGCGGTGCTCCTCGCAAGTCCCTGTGTGCGGCTGGCTGGCATATCGGAAGCAGCGTGCGCGATCGATCTTGAACGCCAGGAATGTGAACGTCGACATCGTGTCCGCTTCGCTTGCGCTCAGCGGCGGTGCTGGTGCAAGCAAGGGTAGTACGAACACACCGGTTAGTGCGTCACCGTCGAACCCAACCTACTACCCCGAGGACGGTGGGCTAGTTAGCGTTGAGGAACGCGGATATTCCCCGGGTATGGTGAGAGCGACCATGCCTCTGACTCACCGAATGTCGGGGTCAAAGTGGACTCGGCGTCGACCTCAACCACGCGTTCACCGACTCGCCGGCCCTGCAAGGGAGAGGGCAAGTTCAAACGGTGATGTGAGTGGCCGCCAATGCCTTTTTGGTTGGTCGGGTGATGATGCCGGCTTTGTGTTCGATGGAATGCCCCACGACAACAAAGCCGACATGGTGTGAAACCGACGTCATGATATCCTATCATAGTGTGCGTTTGTGTTTGCGAGTGCATGAAACCGACGTGTGCGTTTGTGTTTGCGAATAGATTGAAGATTCAGCCATCTTGGCCGGAATGATCCGGGATGGTAGCCGTTCTAGTGTTCCAACCGGGACCGCCGGCGCTCCGGAAGAAGAAGAATACGATGAAGAGGAGGAGGCCAGTGAGGAGGAAGAGGTCGAGGTGCAAAATCTCGAGACCGGGAAGGAATTCAAGACGAGGAAGAAATTCACTAAAAGCAAGAGGTGGAAGGCTGTCGAGGACAAGTGCCTATGCGAGGCATGGAAGCTAGTGACCAACGACTCCATTATCGGGGCCAACCAAACCTACGGTCGGTATTGGAAGAGGGTCGAGGAACAATTCAACGAGACTAAAAAGTATGGTGACTTCTCCAAGGTGTATATGGACCGCAATGACAATGCTACGACGACCTTGAGCAAACCCGTGGAAGAAAAGTGGTGGCAAGACGATGGCAGACGAGTTGAATGATGAGCTACGGTTCTATCATGGCAAGAACAAGGACAAGGACTTCAAGTTTATACATTGCTTCACACGAATTCAAAAAAACAAGAAGTGGGAAAGTACCCGTCACAATCTCAACAGCGACCGCAAGGGTCCACATGGGCCGGATCACTACGCCACCACTTCCGAGGGCCGCCCAGTTGGGAACAAGAAGGCAAAGGCTGACAAGAATGGGGCGTCCTCGTCATTGTCCGTGCAAGCAACCATCGACAAGTGCCTCACCGAGGTCACATCTATCTCGAAGAAAAATGCAAACACTTTCAAAGAAATTTGGTCATACTTGATGAGCAATCATGATGAGAAGCTCGCCGTTGAGAAAGAGAAGCTCGGCGTTGAGAAGGAGAAGGCCCAAGCAGCTCTTATCCTTGCTGACACTACAAGAATTAAGGTTATTGAAAGGACACGGATGTCGCCTAGAGGGGGGGGGGTGAATAGGCGATTAAAATTCTTTGCGGTTTAGGCTTGAATAAATGCGGAATAAAACTAGAGTTTAATTTATCAAGCACGAAACCTAAACAAGCTAGGTTAACCTATGTGTACCAACAACTTATGCTAAACAAGATAAGCAAATATGTCATAGCAAGATATATTACTTCAAGCTCGATGGCTATCACAAAGTAAATAGCATAAGTAAGAAGCTCGGGTATATAAATACCGAGGCACTTGGAGACGATGATTTATCACGAAGTTCACTTCCCAATGGAAGCTACGTCTCCGTTGGAGTGGTGCGGAGTCACAAAGTGATCCCCGAATAGCCGTCAAATGGCACACCGTAATCTCCTTCGTGCCTCTACCAATGTAGAGTGCCACGAGCCACTATGGGACACTTGAGGGTGGTCACCGAACCCGTACAAGGATGAGGCACACTCCACAACTTAATTGGAGTCTCTCACCGGAATCCCGTGGCTCCCAAAGCCACAAGACTCACAAGGTTGGGGCACGTCTCCACAACTTAATTGGAGGCTCCCAACAATCCCGCGAGCCACCAAAACTCTGAGATCAACAAGGACCGTTTAGGGCACTCCAAGTACCCAAGAGGACAAGCTCTAGGGCACCCCAAGTACCCAAGAGTAACAAGCTTCTCAACTTCGATTTCCACGTATCACCGTGGAGAACTCAAACCGATGCAACCGATGCAATGGGCAAGAACACAAGAAGTGCTCAAAATCCTTCACTCTCAAATCCCACCAAAGCAACTAATGCTATTGGGGGAGAAGAGAGGAAGAACCAAGAAGAACACCAAATTCCTCCAAGATCTAGATCCAAAAGCTTCCCCTCACTTAGAGGAGAGATTGATTGGTGGAATGGTAGATCTAGATCTCCTCTCTCTTTTCCCACTAAATGGAGGCAAGAATCATGGAGGGATAGAGAGTTAGCAAAGCTCAAGAAGGTCAACAATGGGGGTCAAATTCGTGCTCAGCAAAGCTGGCTGGCTGGAGGTAGGTGGAGGGGTATTTATACCCCTCCCAGAAAAAGAGTCGTTGCAGCCAGGGGAATCGGATATTCCGATATAAGTCAGGATCGGATAATCCGATTCAACATATATCGGATATTCCGAAAATCTCCAGTGCCGATGCAACAAAACTGGCTGCAAGAAGTCCTTAGCCGATATCGAGCAATACTTGAGAATCGGATAATCTGAAACAAGGTGGATCGGATAATCCAAAAACTCCAGTATGCATTGCTATTAAAGTCCTTAGCCGAATTCGAGCAAACCTTGAGAATCGGATAATCCGAATCAAGGTTGATCGGATAATCCGATTCCCCTGCTTGAGCAAAACTGATAGAAACAGCAAAACCTGAAATGCAATAACTTTCTCGTTCGAACTCCAAAACAGGTGAAACCGATATATGTTGAAAAGGTAACGACAAGAGCTTTCCTACAACAAGTGGAAATATTAAGAATCATAAAAGAGTTAAGTTGGGCTCTTTCCTCATGGATAAACTGATAATATGGGAAGGTGTGGAACTTTCCTCACGGATAAACTGATAATATTTCCAACCCGAAAACGCAACAAGTTTTCAAACCAAAATCCGTTTTCGAAGAACTTGGGCTTGTCATGAAGATCACGACAAGCACCAAACCCAACTAGGAGAAAACCAAATAAGAACCAAGAAAGATGATGATGCCAAGTATGCAAATGTTTGAGCTCTCTCCAACTGATACGCTTAAGCTTTAGTCGAGAGCCCCTCTTGATAGTATGGCATCTATCCTATAACCCGGTCTCCCAACTAGCACCACGAGACCGGTAAAATAGAAACCCTATCATACCTTTGCCTTGCGCATTCCACTTGAGCTAGATGTTGATGATCTTGATCTTTTCAAGTGGACCACCTTTCTTAATTGCGCTTCGCTTGGTGAAGATCCACATCCACATATTTCTCCCCCATACACCACTATGGGAGAGCCTCTTATCGACATATATTCACATGACCATTATCTCCAAATGGGTAGCAAGCTTCAAGCATATGATATCTTCGAGATACTTCTTTTGAACTTGCACAACACAAGCTTGATGACGAACACCACTTGACGTAGATCAACCTTGTATCTTTTCTTTTCTTTTCAATAGATGATGTCTTGAAGATAACCATGAATGATCACACAATCCTTTTCTTCAAGACATACTTGCGATATGCTCAACTCACATATGACCAATCATCAGATAACTCCTCGAATACCAACTTGGTCATCACATACTCTTCTTCTTGATCATATCAAGTATATATCCATACACCTCGATGATCTTGATGCCCAATACTTCATTATATCAATATATTCATGGCATCAACCTTGAATCCAACATATGGAGTTCAATCATGGTCTATGGACAAACACTACAAGTATAACTCAATGCAAATATTAGTCCATAGGGATTGTCATTAATTACCAAAACCACACATGGGGGCGCCATGCCCTTTCAGTTATTTAGAGGCGTCGCAATTCGTGGTAAAAAGGATGAAAGAAGATTCCAAGATCTTGACCGACGACTTCTCGGCCTACCAGCCGTCGATGAGGGCTCGATTTTGATTTCTCAATGGCGCATCTTGCGTGAGATGGGTCCTCTACCGCCGGAGCCAACGCTAGAGCCGACAATGGGCGCGACAGGGGAGCCAATGCCGGAGACAACGAGCAAGGCTGAGATGGAGACAAAGGAGAACACACCGACCATTTGATTTCCATGCATATTTGACGTTTGTAATATGTGATCGCGCGACATGGTGATGCTTTTTTGTTGGGTATTTGAACTTGATCGCCACTTTTTGCGCATTTTGATCAAAATTTTATTGGAAGTGTCTATTGGGAGGCACAAGTAGGGTTAGCCGCTCCCAATAGCCCGACTATGTGTGCTGGCGCTTACAATAGCAATAGCACTTGTGCGGCACAATTTTGGACGCTCTATTGAGAGCGTAGGTAGAGATGCTATTATACTGGTAGATACATTCAATTCAACGACAATTAATGAAGATAAGAGAAAACCGTCTTGTCAACCCTAGCACTACTATTTGGGAACGGAGGGAGCAGATCTGATCGGACAAAATCTCCCTCAAGCTTCATCCATTTGCCTCCCTCCCTCCGAATCTCTCCCTCGCACGCTGATCTCACCCTCCACGCGCGCCCCCTCCCTCCCTGCCCGCTGCATCGCCGGCGGCGTCAGCTTCCAGCGACGATGGTGGCGAGGTGCGTTTTTCTACCTTCCGCACGCTCCGCCCAGGAATGCCGCGGGTTTTCTTCCTCCGAAGAGACTCCCGCGGGCTCCGCCCAGGGGCCGGGACGCGGTCTCCACATCCGCTTTATTCTGCTATTTGCCATCTCCATTCTCAACTTGCGAGAACCCTATTCCTCCTCAATCTTTCTTTCGGCGGTGCTCCTATGCACAGATTCTGGCCGTATTTGGGGTTTCTGAGTCCCGTTTGTTCTCTATTCCCCTGCAGCTTAGTCGCTTATTAGTGTGGCGTGGCGGCTCAACCTGCAGAAAGCAGCACCGGCATGGAGACTCCCCAGCTGACGATGCAGATGATTGAGTTCGACACCAAGGTGTGCCCTTCGGGCTCCACTTTCCCCGGTTCAGTTGTGGTTTTCGTGCAATGCTGTGAGGTTGTTGCTCTACATGTTGGGTGGATGTCCTTTGCAGGTGATGCAGGACGAGCTGCAGAGGCTGGGGCTCAAGGTCAACCACCATGAGCAGAACATCAGGATCCTCAAGTCCGACATCAACACCATCGAAGAGTCCATAGCCGACCTGAAAAGTAAGATGTTTTGTGCGTTAGCCACATTGCCTTTATGTTTTATGGGTGATGCTGTTCTTGTATGAATGCAGTGTATATATTTTTTTGAGTTCATGAATGCAGTGTATGGATACCATCTGCCAGAACATGAAACATATTATGTATGTGGTGTTTGTGTTTGTCAAGCATTAAGTTGTTTAGTTCTTGGTAGTTAGGCTCTATCATTTATGGAACTCTTCTCTTCCAAATCTCGCATGTGGTTTCGTTTCAACTGCGTTTCGGTTATCTTGTTCAGACTTGAATGACCATCCTTCTGTGTGTAGAATCCTCAATGGATGGTGTATCAAACAGCTAATAAATGGTGTGCAATTTCACGCTTGCTAATATGGCACATGTCCTGTAAAAACAAACATCATTTTGAAAATTTGAAAACGTCGTGCTATAAAAGTACATAGATGCAGTTTTCCTTTTAGATCCACTGTACGTGTGAAGATGCACAAAAGACAAAATCAGCTATCAGTAGTGTACCTCACAATAGCAATCGAGTTTGAACTTAAAATCTTGTATGCACATACATCAGAAGTTCATATGAGAACTTATATGTGTGCTTTTGACATGGCATTTCCAGATTCTAAAAAAATGGCTATTTCCGCACGTTGCCCCCTTGCTAGGTCATTCTCTGTAAGTCAATATGTTAGGTCTATTTAGCTACAGAAAATGGGTAAGTTTGAATAGTATTTATGCAGTAGCCATAGGATTAGTCATGATGTTGAATTCGTTGTTGAAATTGGAATGTGTTTGCATGAGCCTTGCTGTCCACGTCTATTGCTTTGGCTACTGTTAGCACCAAGGTTGACTCATTGCATTGGATGGCTGATTTTCTTGATTTTTTTACATGGCTGTACATTCGTGTCATCATTTGCAGGTCTTGCCAATTTTATAATAGAAAGTCAGAGTTGCTCTATACATTTCTTCATTTATTACCCCTATTTATATGTTGAACCCTAGAATTTTCGTCAGTTTAACTTGGGAAGGGTGCTGTAATTGGAAATAATCATACATCAGTTGTCCTATTCTTTTTTTTAAAATCTATTACCCATATTTATATTCTGAATCCTGAAATTTTCTCAGTTAAACTTGGGAAGGGGCTGTAATTGCAAATAATCAAACATCAGTTGAAGAAGCTAATCTGCGTACTATAGAAAGCATACGTAAGCAGGACAAGACAGCAGCTTCGCTTCTATGCCAGCTGCGTAAATACGCACCGACATCAATGATGAAAGATGTCCTTGGTGTTGTGGCTACCTTGGGAAAAGTAAATGATGATAATCTAAGCAGGTCAGTTTTTACCTTTGTTTTGCATTGAATTTAGCGCCCCTGTTGGTGCTAATTTACTTCACATGATATGCTTGTTTTTCCACGTTTGACGTTATCTTTTTGTTCTTGTAAATTTGTGATAGCCTACTCTCAGAGTACTTGGGAGTAGACAATATGCTTGGTCTCGTTTGCAAGAGTTATAATTGCATCAAGGATCTTGAAATATATGACGACAAAGGCATCATTGATAAGAAAAGAGGTATTCATGGACTCGGTGTCTCAATTGGAAAGTTCCTGGATGGGAGGTTCACTGTGTTCTGTCTTGAAAACATAAGGTGCCATTCTAATTATTGAATCCTCCTATTCTCTGCTGGACTCAAACTGTATGAACACTTCAATATTATACAATACTACACCCTGCAGGCCATTTTCTGGAGAAATTATGATTGATGATCCACAGAGACATCTTATGTTGCATAAACCAAGGTTGCCTAGCGGAGAGGCTCCTCCTGGTTTTCTTGGTTCGCAGTAAATATGATACATATGGACCAGGCATACTCGAGTTATCTCACACCCAATGGCCATGGCCTTAGGGAGACTTTGTTTTACAGTTTGTTTTCTCATTTACAAGTTTATGAGACTACAGCTGATCTACGAAGTGCTATTCCCTTGATAAATGATGGTGCCATTTCTCTGGACGGTGGTATATTGAAGCCTAATGGTTCATTCTGCCTTGGTGATAGGTACACAAATATGCAATCCATCCCTTCACGTCTCTTCATAATGTTGATGATGGGTGACTGTGTTTGAGTTTTGCAGATTGTCCTGATTAGTGAGTCCTTTCAGTAGTGTAGACATTTCATTGCTTGTATAACATATATTTAGGGATTGTTTGGTTTAGTCTTATTCTGCCTTTTTAGACTTTGGCTTCTAAGCCAATAAAAGCACCTAAATAGGTGTAGGTGCTTTTGATTTTCCTTTTGACTGCATAATGTTGTATGATGGAATAAGCAAAAATAAGCGTAACCAAACAGCCCCTTAATAAAATCAGGATCGTCTTTCACAAGATCAGTTTATTAGCACCTGTTGCAGCTGAAATGAAACAGTAATGTCGATTCCAGTAAGATCTTTTCATTAAGAAAAACTCTTAAGGATCTACAGTCACTCTGGCTGTTTATTAATAATCTTTATGAAATGCAGATTGTAGTTTTATTTATTCTCGAAAAAGGAACCTCACTCTGTATGGTTATATTACCCTGATTAACGTACTCAAAGCAGTTCATTTACGGTAACAAGTGTTGAATTGCTCTTTTTGTACTAAGATTTAGGTCATCACTTTTGTTGATGATTACAAGTGACATATGTAGGAAAGATGTAGAAGTGAAATTTACTGTAAGTGCAAGCCTTGGGGATTCAAACGCACATGGAAGTATCACTGAAATGGAAGAGCAAGTTAAAATGAAGAACTGGGAGAAGGAAAGGCTTGTTGAGGATGTCAAAAGACAAGAAGAGTTGTTAAAGCAAGTTAAGGACTCATTTGGCAATCTAAAGCAAAAGCTTATGGACCGTATCAATCCATCACTGCAACAACTTATGGACCGTATCTCTCCATTACCGTTGGCTAAGGTGCATTCACAGTATCTGTTTATTCTCCTTGAAACTAGGCTACTTCATAAGGCAACAATACAATTCAATATTCGCGTATGTACTAATTTTAGCTTTCATAGTGCGTGCTGGTTATCTTTCTGTGAGATCTGGTATGTTTAACTTAGTTTATGTAAGTTTTATTATATTCTACAATTTAGTTATTTGTATGGGGCATCCTGTCCACAAGCTGCCTGCTGAACAGGAGCGGGTGAGTCAGAGGGGTCTGTTAGAGAATGAAAACAGTGATCACGTTTTCCTCACCTGTTTTCTGTGGTAGAAATGACGCAACAATAGCACTACCATATTAACCTTTCACATGATGCATCAGCAATCTGTTGGTTTCAGAGTGATACTTGTGGAGTATCAACATACAATTCATGTGATAACATGATTAGAGGATATTAATAGTCTGATAGAGTATGGTTCCTGTATTTAAGTGGTTTAATCATTGTTTTTGAGGATCAAAATTTGTTTTGTTCTCCTGTACTTGAATGCTTTATCTACCTTGGAGTTTATGAACTATCGTCGGTTCGATAAAATCAAAATTTGAGATGCTGCAGACATACTCCAAATTATGAAAGCAGCAGTTATGAGGCAAATCACCATTGATCAGCGTTACATTTCTTTCCATGTCTCTTGTAGGGATACCAAGATCCATTTTTTCTCTCAGTAAAAAAGATACATGTTTGATGCCCCATGCAGTATGTCATACAAAGTGCAAGAGATTTATATGCTTCACTTGATTTTCATACTCATAAGGGTTCTGCCCTTCAACTGACTGTAATACTAAAAAATGCAACTTGCCAGTACAGGCAGATAGCATTAGTATTTTTATGTCCCTAATGATGGAAAATACTGAACATGACAATGGAACTGATGTGCTTTTCTTTTCTGCCGAGGGCACAGGTTTCACCAACAAGTCCGCCAGGAACTCCAGGAAGTAATCCATTTGCAGCAACTCCTGGAAGTAACCACTTTGCAGCATCTCCTGGAAGTAACCTGGTTGCAGCAACTCCTGGAAGTATCCCATTTGCAGCAACTCCTAGAAGTAACCTGGTTGCAGCAACTCCTGGAAATAGTTCATTTGCAGTCAAGCCTCCCCACTTGCGCTGACAGTGTAAATGTTCTTTTGCTGTGAGTTTGGCATGCGCTGCTTTCGTTCCTGCTAAGACAATTTCATTTTGCGACGTTCTTGATGCTAGTTTCTAGTGCACAGTAGGGATGTGAAAACTTAGTACGTAACTGGCACCTGTTTGTAAGTTGGGTGGGGGGGGTGGAAGACTTGAAGGAGCATGGAAATGTCTTTGGTTTCTTCGTTAGCTGATTGTTTTGTTCCTGAAATCTTCGTGCTGGAAGATGGCAGGAGCTTTTGTTCCTTCCAATCATCTACTCCCTCCGTATCAAAATATAAGACTCTCTACCTAGGTTGCACTAAAACGTGTCTACGTACATGTGTGTACAAGCTAGCTAGAGAGTCTTATATTTTGATACGGAGGGAGTATGAAACATGATGTAACAAATCAGCTAATTATCTGTAGCTAATTATCTGTGAAGCAGCATGGATTGCTAAGAAGTAACCATTCTCGCCTCCTCTTACTTGCATTGGCTGATCTGACTTATTACATTGGCTATTGTTATACTTGCTGAAAGTCAGCATCGAATTTTCGTCATGGATTACTAAGAAGTAACCATTCTCGCCTCCTCTAACTTGCATTGGCTGATCTGACATTACATTGGCTATTGTTATACTTGCTGAAAGTCAGCATCGAATTTTCGTCATCGCACGGCGGAAACCCTATAAAAAGGTTGTAGGGAGTAGTCGAACACCATGTAACCATGTTCGAGCAACCAGAAAACCACTTGCAGGATGCAATACAATTCCAGATTCAACAAGTTCTCTGAAATCGATTGCAAGATGCAACTGTCGAATCTGAGCTACAAACATCGTAATGTGGAGTTGATTCTGCAGCTGGATTGGATTCCAACACTGCTCCAACAATCTGACCTAGCTAGACAATGTAAGACCGAGACAAAATCTGGAAGTTGGGTGACGCAGGTTGCCTTGCACATAGGGGATCAAGCCCCAACCAGGCCCTCCTTTCTTCAGCATGTTCTGCAGTTTGCCCTGGCCTGGATTATTTGTTACTACAAGTTGCAAAGGCAAGAAAAGATCACCTTGAATTCAATCAATAGCTTCATTTTGAATTAAAGGCAAACGAAAATGATCTATGCTTTTCACCAGTCATTACACGTACCTCTTCTTGTTGGAGGGGACTTTCCTTCCCTTGCCGGCTATAACGTCGTCCATGCTCTGGCCGTAGCGCCGGTACCTGCCGCCGGAGGCGACAAAGCCTGGGCACGGCCGGTAGGCCTTGATCGGCCACCAGCCGAACAAGGGGACAGCGGCTATGCCGCCCATGATCCGGCCTTCGCCGTTGCAGCCCCTCTCTGTCTCCTCCCGGCCGCAGCCCTTGCACCCCCTATGTACGGTTTGAATATCATCAAGTAGCAGCACACGCACCATTATTTTTACTCGAAACCGGAAACTCATCATGTAAAAGATTAAAGATGATACCTCAAAAAAAAAGATTAAAGATGAATCCACAGACTTATCGGTATATCCGAAACTACATTTTCTTGGCTGGCCCAAGAGCTGTTTCAAACGCTAGCTTTCTCTACTTTATTTTATTTTTCAATTTATGTTTGAAAAAAAAAGGTATCATTGTATCTTCTCATTTTATTTAAAATTCGCATCGGCATATTTTACAGGTTAAGGTTCCTCAAAAGAAATGGCAAATTGAGGTTGGCAGGAGTTGTTTAAAATAGGCTGTGACTAAGCTAATACACCTTCTACCATAGTGGCAACAAAAAAACAAAACAAATAAGGCTCTACCGAGACTTGGAACTCGGGTTACTGGATTCAGAGTCCAATGTCCTAACCGCACATACCATAGAACCAATTGTTGTTTGGCACTGGAATGGAAACATTATATAATTATTACTCCCTCCGTTCCAAAAAGGATGACTTCCATTTGTCTATATGCGGATATATCTAGACAGGTTACATGTATATATACATTCACATGCACACAATTGAAAGTCATCTTTTTTAGAATGGAGGGAGTACTACGTACAGCATGCTGAAATTGACTTGTTCAGTAATTTTGAAACGGGAGTAATTCGGTAGACCTGAACAGAAGCATGTACCTGAAGTTAGGGTCATCCCTGTAGTCGTAGATGACAGGTTCCGGGGTAGTAGCAGGGGAGGTCGTCTCTGCTGCTCCCTCTTGGTCTTTGGTCACAACTGAAGAAGACGAGGAGCTACCAGATGAGCTGCAGATAAGACCGCCTCTGGCTCCGGTTGGTGCGTGCTTCCTATGCAGCAGAGGAGACGCGGAAGAAGGAGACGAGGAGTGGCTGGTGGAGGGAGGCGGAGGGGAAGGGAGTTGCAGCAGCCAGAGGGAGGCCGCCATTTTTGCCTGCGTGCTCCTGCCACACTTGCTCTGCTTCGCTTCGTTCCACCCTGGGGAAGAAGAGGAAATGGAGGAGAAAACTGTGGGAGGTGGGATATTGGACGATGAACTGGGAGCCACGTGGTCAGGAGGCAGAGGCAGGCTTGTGGTGAGGATAATGCATGGTGGGAGATTTTTTGGGGCGAATTTCATTGGGATTTTCCCCGTCTCTGAGCTGTTTCGTCTACAATTTGTTTACAGATTACTGTCTCTGACTGATATCTTAACGTGAGAAGTCAGAGTCATGGAAGGTAGTGTCCACGTGCGGAAAAAGAAAGAAAAAAGAAACAAAAATAAGGTTCTACCGAGAATTGAACTCGGGTTACTGGATTCAGAGTCCAATGTCCTAACCACTATACCATAGAACCGATTGTGCCAGGAATGGAAGCCTGACAAATATTATACATCCTTGTTCTTTTTCACACCATTTCCCACGTACTTACAAGTAAACAACCCGAATACGCAATGCACAGGTGGCTCACAAAACAATCACAAAAGAGGAGGTGGCAGAGAGAAACTGAGAAAGCGAAGAGAGGAAAATACCCTCGGTAAGTAAAACTACGAGCACTATCCGTCATTTTGCTGGTTTGCTGGGAAATCTGGAAGGAGCGAAATGCGAGATTTTTCAACAACAAAGCAGTCATGCCAAGGGTGTTGATCGACAAAATCAAAGAGGAAGGGCAAGCTTGGTAGAAGGCGAGGGCGAGGTCCTTCGCCCAGCTTATGCCGTAGGCGCGTAGGCGGGTGCGCCTCTTTTCATATCCGCGAGTTGTAGTTTATTTTACCGCTCTTTGCTGTGTTCGCCCGGTTTTCAGGCCAGGTTTGTATGTCTTTCCTTTGTACTTAGACCGTTTGCTCCTTCTTAATCAATGAAAATGCAGAGCTCCTGCCGCATTTCAAAAAAAAACTATTGGTCTAGATACAACACAGGTTTGTCATATAATCATTGGTTTCAATCATTGTTGTAAACCACGAATGATGTGTTATGGCATCTCCAAGGGCGCCATGGAATGTCATGACTCTCTCAAGTTGTGCTGGTTTGGGGGGTTGCCTGGACATATGGTAGCGCGTGCGTCCAAGGGCATCCCTTGAAATGATTGGACCTTGTTTATTTTGACTATTTTCTCACTAATTGATTGTTTTGATATCTGTTACTCATCAACAAATGAAAACACGCAAATATGCGGAAGGCATAAATCAATTTCGGATTTATAAAACCCGCTTCTCACTCACCGGCTTGACGGCCGACTTCCCCTCCATGAGTGGCGGCGAAGAACGGGGCACGGCAGCGGCGGCAGAAGAGATGTGACGGTGTCGACTAAAACAAGAGAGGAGATTGAGTGTTTGAGAGAGAAGAGGATTGAGGAGGGTCCAAAGTGAATGTCTTTTTGCCCTTACTAATCCTCTTTGGTAGTGGGAAAATGGTCTTAACAATATGCAAATACAGAAGTATATTTAGAAGAGTGACATCGTCGATGATAGTGGCATCATGGTGCCATGGCAAACGGATTGAGAACACAAACTGGAGCAGACGTGGCTACCATACAAATTCCGCATTATTGATTCCTCGCTGCCACACCGTTCGGCATAGCACACTAGCCGTAGCTCTGCCTCCCTCACCTAGATCCTAATCCCAGAGCTGCTCGTGCGGTCGTGCACGGCTTCATCGTCCCCCGCGCTTTTCTTAGACCGCCCGCCGGAATCCGCGGCGCGACCCCCGCCTCCCCGCGCAGCCTCCCGCCTCGCGCCACAAAGCGCCGGCCCCCGCACCCCACACCGGAGCCCGGATCACGCGCGCGAACGTCGACGTTCTTGCCGTTCTTGGCCGGGGCGGAGGCGGGCGTGCGTGCGTGCGGGCGCGCGCCATGGACGTCGACAGCGTCGAGTGCCTGTCACTGCCCGACTCCGCCGCCATGGACGCGGACGACGTCGGCATCGCCACCCTCTATCCGCACCTCGGCGCCTCCTCCAGGGCCGCCGCCGCCGCGTACCCCAACCCCAAGGGCGGCGCCGGCGGCGCGGGAGGCATGGTCGCGCCCGGGAGCAGCGTGCACGAGCTGCTCGAGTGCCCCGTCTGCACCAACTCCATGTACCCGCCCATCCACCAGGTTCTTGATTTTGCCCCCCAACCCAACCAGGTTCTTGATTTTTTTTCAAGGATAACCAGTTCTTGATTTGGCGCGGCGTGAGAGCGGACAGGTGTTTGTTTGGCCCTGGGGAACTGGGACCGATTCTTCTGTTCGAGTGGGGATCTGGGTTTGGGAAATCGGGCGGGGATATACAGGGAACTAACTTAAACTACTAGTGTCGAATTTTTGGGGATATTCATGCAGTGATTCTGGGTTGACTCATTCCTCTTATGCTGGGATAATTTTGGTGACTTGCTCCGCCGCAATCAGACGAAATGAGCCTGCTTATTCCTTGCATTATGGTTCCTTTCCTGCTATGTAGACGATTAAGAAAAGGTAGAAATTAGGTCTTGCAGACGGTCATGCTATCAAATGGCTTCTATTCTAGCCTGTGAAAATTGGAGTGGAATCCTGAACAGTAATTGGTGCTGTTACTGCTTGTATATGCTAATAAACTGAGAGATTTGAGTAATCACAAACCTCATTTCATTGAATTGCGTATCATTCTCTTTACTTGAATAGGTTAAATGCAGGAATTCCTTTGATTTTATAGTGTGGGTGGGGAAGTAAAAGGTGGAGTGCAGGCCAATCAAAGAAATTCCTGCATTTAACCTATAATATCTAACTCCTTACTTTATTTGGTGGATCCAGAATATAGTGGTATAGAATAGATCAATCTGAAAATATATGCACTTATGCAAGTCGTCAGCGTTAGAGTTGAATAGCAAATGAACTCTATTGAACAAATGTATGTAGTCCTTAGGCAAGTAAATACTGAACATATGTAAGAAATCTGGGATCATATACAGGGTTTTGAAAACAAAAATGGGGAAAATTATTGATAATAGCAGATCTAGCTGTGTATTGGAGGGACCTAATTGTGTGGGACTGAAAAATTACATGTATTATGTAGTGCTAGTTTTTGACATGGCTCTAATCTCTGACTGCATTTACAGTGCCAAAATGGACATACTTTGTGTTCCACATGCAAAGCTAGGGTACACAATCGTTGCCCTACTTGCCGACAAGAGCTCGGTGATATCAGGTGTTTGGCACTGGAGAAAGTAGCCGAATCGCTTGAGCTTCCCTGTAAGTACTACACCTTGGGGTGCCCAGAGATCTTCCCATACTACAGCAAGATAAAGCATGAAGCGCTGTGCAGCTTTAGACCATATAGTTGCCCCTACGCTGGTTCTGAATGTTCTGTGACTGGTGATATCCCTTACCTTGTTAACCACTTGAGGGATGACCACAAAGTTGATATGCACAGTGGCTGCACATTCAACCATAGATACGTCAAATCCAACCCAAGAGAAGTTGAGAACGCCACCTGGATGCTGACGGTAAGTATTTACAGCAGAATTGTTTTTTCTTGTCCCACTTTAGTGCAATACTAATACCTAGACATACGATCACCCCCCACATATAGCAGTTCTTTCCCCATTTCTAAAAAAAAACATATAGCAGTTCTTGGTATCGATGTAACCTTATATAAATTTCAAATCTTGATACATTTGTTTGGTTTATTTTGAGTAGGTGTTTCATTGTTTCGGGCAATACTTCTGCCTGCACTTTGAGGCCTTCCAGCTTGGGATGACACCAGTGTACATGGCCTTCCTCCGTTTCATGGGGGATGAGAATGAGGCGAGGAACTACAGTTACAGCCTCGAGGTCGGTGCCAATGGCAGGAAGATGGTATGGGAGGGCACCCCCAGGAGTGTCCGGGACAGCCATCGGAAGGTGCGGGACAGCCACGACGGTCTCCTGATCCAGAGGAACATGGCATTGTTCTTCTCAGGGGGCGACCGGAAGGAGCTGAAGCTGAGGATCACCGGCCGGATCTGGAAGGAGCAGCAGACACCAGATGGCGCCTGTGTACCAATTCTCTGTAGCTAAGCAACGAACAATCTTAAAAAGAAAGAAAGAATTCGATATCATTCGACTGGATATCGTCTATCCTGTCGCCATACCCTACTGTTTTCGTGAGGCGACGTTTCATGGTTTTGTCTTTGTTCAGCAAAATTAGGAGGATAGGATGATCTTGTAAAGTAAATTTTGTATATACGGCATCCCACACCTTATTGCAGGTTGGCTCAACAAAGCTCTCTGGTGCCTGCAGTTGTGTTTCAGCAGTAAACTGCATTTTTACCGAACTCCATCATCAGTCTTATGATTTGAGATGTAGTACAGTAATAACAAAGGCTAGCAAGTCAGACTGGATCTATAAGCTGACAGTGAAATGGGGTTTATAATTTGGAGTGGGACCTAGGATGATATCAGCAGTTTGGATTAGTACCGCACGTGGAGATTTGAGATGTTGATGTACATGCCATTTGACAGCTTGACTTGGGCACTTTGTACCCTGTAATTCATATCAGATTAGTGAACTTCTGCTCCAGGATAATCTTGTATAGACTAATGACTTAGTGATGTGTTAGTGCCCTCGTCAAGATGTGCGACGTGTCTCAAGTGGCGAATTTGCCCTTGACTGTGTACCTCAAGTAGCACAATCACGCTTAATGTCCTCGTGAAGAAGCTCGTGGACGATTAGGGGCTCTTTGGTTCAAGGAAAATTTAACACAGTAGAATTTTTCCTATCGGGTAATTCTTCAGTTCCACACATGTATTATGTAGCACAATCACTACAACACGCTTTAATGTCCTCGTGAAGAATTACATGTATTGCGCGTGAAAACTCCAAAGAAAAATCCCATCGGGTCCAACCAGTAATACCCTAGACTATAAATTGACCCAAACAATCGGTAAATCAGAAGGGATGAGTATTCAGAGTTTTTTTCTTCCAAAAATCTACATAGAACTTTAGAAGTAATGAAATTACAAATAGATTATTAGACCACCTGACAACGACTACAAGCACTGAAGTGAGCCGAAGGCGCGCCGCCGTCCTCGCCTCTCCATCACCGGAACCGTGCAAAACTTGTCGTAGCAAATGTTGTTGTAATAGACAGACGAGAAATTGTCACGCTAAGCCTTCAAATAACCAACACACCAGAGCAGCACCAATCGCTAATGATGAGAAGGCTAAATCGAAGATTCAGTTTATCATGAGCCAGGGGAAGCAAATGTAATTGCACACAAACTAACTCGTATGGTGAAGGGCTCGAGCCGGTTTGGCTTGATAATCCCCCAACATTTTTACTACCTCCGCTTATGTTCAACATAACTTTGATTCATAATCAATAAGAAGAAAGACCCTACGCTCCATCCTATTGTAAAAGATCACCTCTTTTTTAGTTAGATACCGCTCCGTTTCGTACTAATGATTCTGCCTACTCCCTTCATTCACAATTATCTCTCATTTCAAATTTGGTTGAAGTTAAACTTTCTAAAAATTGATCAAATATATAGGGATAATTTTAACATCTACAATATAAATTGAATATTATTAGAATCACAACAAAATATATTTTCATATTATATACATTTAATATTATAGATGTTTATTGTTTCATATATACTTGGTAAAAAATTTAAAAGTTTGATTTTGAAAAAACCCACAACACGAGGTAAAGAAAAACAGAGGGAGTATCATCCTACGTGTGAGTTTGAGAGCTGTGTTTTTCTCCGATGTTAATGACATTCTACGATAAAAGTCATGTCAGCGCAAGTTGTCCAAAAAATACTGGCCAAACCAGAACAATAATTTTGAGTCAATTTTGCATCGTATGTTCTGACTGTGGAGAATATCGCGTGCAACCAAGAAACTGGTGCACCTGGTGCATCCGATATCGGTTGACCACCTTTTTTTAGAAATCTGAAAAAAAAGTTTGAGCACAAGAAAGACTCATTTCTGTCATGTCATAAAATTTCAAATCGGAATTCTTAACACATATCAAGAAACAAAATTTACAAATATGACAATGAATAGTACCAAAATGCAAGTTGGGCTTTATTTTGGCCCATTGTCACTATTGATACTCCCTCTAATCCCAAATACAGGTCGCACCTTACACGTATGAGTTGAAGTTGAACTCCTATGACACTTAAAACAGACTGGCGGGAGTAACAAATTTTGTCTATTTTCTCTAGTTATGTTGTGTTTAATATTTATAATTAATCTTCTATTATATTATTAAAACAACAAACAATCAGCGGTTGAGATTTACCACACTAAAAGTAAGATGAATAAACGGTGCAGATTAATCACGCATGCACATCCAACTTTAAAGGAGACCGATCCAATCTGCCGGACGTGACAACCTTGCAGTATATATGGACTCTTTAATTCTAGGTTTCCTATTCATGTACGACTACTACTCTTTGCCAAAAGAAGTACGACTGCTAATCAATCGATTGGGGCTGGCGTTTCACGACGGCCGGCCGGCAGCACGACGAAACGAAGCGCCCGGCGATCTGCCGTCTCGGCCCGCAGCACACATCGGATAGGAGGCCATCGACCAGCGACGTCGCTCTGCAAAAGCTGTAAGCCACGCCAACGAGACGGAGAGTTTCCGGCATCCCCGGACCATGCCAAAGTCGCAAAGATCGTGCAGGCATCCGCCGATGTATATTCTTTGGCGCCCTCTAAACATGGCGATATACAGGGTTTGGGTCACCAACTTGCAATAAATTGATGGTATGCAGTATGCACTCGGTAGAAAAAATCTGCCACGGGCTACTATGTTGCATGTCCAAGATAAGTTTCTCCACTCTACTTGATCTGATATGCTAATAGTTTGAAATAATTCGTTTTACCTTATTCAGACAATAATATGGTTGTGGGACTGTTGGCCTGGAGTATCGAAAAATAGCTGCATAGCCCGGGACTGACGTCACAAAGGCACGGCCCCAACTCACATATGATGTTGAACTGCAACGGGTTTGGATTCGTTGTTTCGCTGATCAAATATGCACAAATCGATTCATCATATGCGTTGTCTCTGACTGATATGGTTGATACTCTGATCATTATTCCAAGAATTTCACGAGTGGTCACGAGAGATTGGGCAATGAAGAAAAGGATAGCAGTATATGCTTTTTTTTAAATATGCGTCTCTTCTTTTGAACTGAATATAAAACATGAAAGAATCGGCCGTGGAAATACTATTGTTCCATCTTTTTTGCTCCAATTATATCAGTTGAAGATTTTTGTAAAATGAGCGTACCAAGTACTTTTACTTAGTGCGGTAATTAAAAAAATCATGTATTAGTGATGCTAATGAGTACTGACCACCGCTAACTGAATTTCGTTTTCTAGGAAATGTTTAAACAAAAGAATACATCTCTATTTGATTTCTGTATTTTGATAGGATGTCCGAGAATTCCATGAGTAATTCAAGGTGGAGGATGCGGCGGACGGTGGGGTGCCATGTGAGGAGGGAGGCGGAGCGATTCCATATTAGACTCGAGGTAAACCCTACGTAGTTTTGTTACAGGGAGTAGATCCAGTGACTGACTATTTGGACCGGACATTCGGCAGACTTATTCAAGTGAGACAATAGAAGCCTTCTTTTTCCTGTAATGTTTAGAGGTTGCTATATTATTCGAAAGAATTCATTATTATCATAATTGCTACAAAATTAGTGTACATATCGAGTTTGGTTCTCCTCACACTTTTATTCAAGAACATGTAATCAACCTTTGGTAGTTTCAGTTCCATGTGCAAGACGCCCAGCTAATCGGAAGCAGAAGCTGCCGACGCAAGCACAAGCCTGGCAGATGCACGCCCAGCTCAAGTCCAAGCATGGAAGATCGACGACACGACATGGAAGCCCATGGTTCGACAGCAACCCGGTCAATATGGAACTAGTATACCAACACGTCAAACGGATCGACAGACGGATAGTAGCAACGTCGTCAAGCGTCAACAATAGGTATCCCGTCAATTATCCACTCCATGTGTGTTTTAGATGTAGATACAGCTTTCTTACTTCTTAATTAGGAACAAACTCCAAGGAAGAGATATTCAAAATTAGCATGTTTCATTTATGGCTAGAAATATATCATTACTTGGGTATTACTTATTCTGCGGAGAGTTTATTTCATCCGCGTCCAACGGATCGGCAAACTCTAGGTGTGTTTGATAGCTTGACGCCGGCGGCGATGACAAGACAACTAGCAGCGAGACATCAGTATTTTATTTGTGTTTGCATCCGAGGCATACATATGATGTCAGTCCCATCAGTTGGTGCCAATTCTCCAGGCCACCGCACATATATGCATCTCAGATGGAAGAAACACAATGCTGATCTCAGTGTCCGGCTGAAGCATATGGTCGTCTATGAGTGTTCTGGAGTACTATATTTCCGATGATATGATGTAAGGTGTGTTAAATCTATACATGTATCTAAACCTTCTTATTTCACTCCTGCGCAACTGGTGATTTATCGAAAATATATGTATACGCATTTAGTTCTGACCTACTTTGTCCAACCACAAATAAATAATTTTCCACTGCCCTTGCTTATAGTGTTTTATTAAGACTTTGGTAAAATGAGGTTATTGAGAATACAGCTATCTTTTTCTTTAGCAATATACAACAACACAATAGACGGTGCAATTTGAACCATTATAGAAACTAAACTATGGCTCAATAGAATTTTGTAGAAATTTGGGGAAGTTATATTTCTTCAGCGTTTCGTTGTATCCAAGTTGATATTATAATCGTTGGACACAGATGTAATTTGCAGGATTCGACCAGCTCACAAAGCTACAACCTTCACGAGACACTACATTATTTTTCAACACACTATGTCTCCTCTTTTTCCTTCGGATTTTTACCTTACCATTTTATTATCCACACTGATTATTCCCTACTCAAAGTCATCGTCCTCAGACTGAAATCGGGGTGGGCTAAAATCTTCTTATGGTTAGTTTGTTAATGCTTTTGCTTCATAAGATCTAACATTTTTTTCTTAACCAAAAACTAATCATTGACTGTTGATTGCATTTGCTTTCAAGGAAAACATTATTATTGTGTTCATGCCGAAAGAAAGGTTATACTGGAAGCATATTGAACCAGATGTTTTTGTAAGAAAGATCTCGAGGGAGAGATGGTGTTCATCAGGTTCACAGGAATATTTGCTCAAGAATATAGAGGGTGACGCAATAGTGGTAATTAACATAGCTCGGATCACTTTTCAGATTCAAGTAATAGTCCAGTTTGTGTTCAAAATACATTAATTGTTAAGATTGACATAATTATTTATTATTCCCTTGGAGAACTGTGATCGCAAACTGAATTTTGATACCTAGAATGGTTCTGTGGGGACCCCGGACTAGCTGTCCGAAATACCCTTGTGCCTACATATCAGCGATCCCATGATCAGTGCGTCGCTGAAGCACAATCAACCTGGTAATCAAAGAACATCCATACGTACCGAATTTATTTACTTACTTGATTGAAGTGATCAACTTCATCAGGTACTTGCAGCGGAATCACCAAACAACGTGGAGCCCAAGTCATTAGCCTTAACCCTACAGGCAGCTGACTGGGAAGCGCCCTAGTTCGCAAAGACGCCAGTGAACTCCTCTTCTTCGAACTGCTCCTCTTTAAAATCTGGCTAAGACAATAGCCAGGGACGAAACCAATATGAGTACATTTGATTGTACTCGCAAACTACCCCAACTTGAGTATGCACTATTTTAGTTTTATTTTTATTTCAAAGACTTTTATTATTGAAAAAAAACATCTTTATATCTTTATTGAAAAACATCTCTATATATTTATTTAAAAAGGTAAGAAGAAGTTTATAACTATCTTTTAAGAAATCATTATTTTAGTTATTTCTCAAAAACTCCTCCTTTTTCCCGACCATAACTCATTATGGTCCAATTAACTTCAACAACCTCATACTAACTCATTAGTATAGGTATGTAACAGCATCTCCCCTTCAATTTCATTTTAAACTTAAACACCTTTCAAAACTTGCCCAAAACTTGCACATGGTCTTAGCAGTTCTTCCCAACTGTCCATATCCGAGGACTCGGCTATTCAAATAGTTTTACCCTCTGCAGAGGTAGCACGCTTTTCCCACACCCATCCGGTCACTCATCGTGTCAGCCACGTCCCGCCATACCAGAGGTATGCGAAGTTGAGTTCCCGGCCATAGCCTGTCCTTTGCTCATGCTAGTATAGGATCCTACCGCTACGAAACCGGTTCCATCGACACTTAAATCCATGCCCGTTGGAAACTAAGTGTGAGGACTTCGTAGTTCTGCCCGGCGGACCCAAGGGAGCCCTTCAATCCTCTTTCTTCTTTACGCTCATACCGGCTTCCGGTAGACTTCTTTAAGAGGACCCAGGTCAGGGGCAGGTCACCAAACCATCCCCTCATGGAACGAGGTCATCCTCGTTGTTGAGGCATCCAGTACTAACACGAGCAAATTATATGACTACGCCCTTGCCCATATGTGGGTAAATGTGGTCGCACAGGTTTTGGCTGGGATGTAAGTACAAGGACACAATGTGCATTTTTCCTTCCAAAAGCAACACCATTCTCTGTTCCTCTACCTTCATACCGACCTTTCGGTACTTCAACTTCATCCAAGTACTTTCAAAGGAGTTTTGAATAAACAATGTTTTTCCCATCCTATAGTTTTATATAAACAAACTGATATTTCTACATAGAGTGGCAAAATAGTGTTTCATATACTTTTAAAAAGGTTTTCAAAATCCTTTCCAATTTTGATAGCAAAATACTTTTAACCAAAACTTGGGTGGATTGTAATCTCACCATAAGATTTTCATAGAAGGCTTTTGAGTAAAAACTATTTTATTTAGAAATCACTGCATACCACTAACACCTCTATATCGGGTGTCTCAATAATATACTTGTATTTTGGAAAAGGGTTTTCAAAATCATAGTTTTAGTGGCAAACACCACATAAATCATTTATGCTCCTTATAAGTAAAACAGGTAAATCAAAATAGATGTATATAGATGCAAGCTCAGTGAAGTAGCTTGCCTGATTTCAGCATGATGTCCCTGGACTTCTTCTCACTGATCAAAGAAATAAACTCCGACCCTTCTTCAATAAATCCTTTCCAACGATCCCCCGGTAACGTTTATATCTAGCGTCGCAAAAAGAAAAGAACACAATCAACACACAGTAGGACACTCCAACAACAGCATCAAGCAATACTAACAAACACAATCAAGAGGGAAGACTATCATTTAACAAACAAGTTGGGCAATCACCACGCTACTCATGCTTATAAGGATATGGTTAAAGTTGTGATTAAGCATCTTTATTTAAATAGGAAATACTTCAGACAAAAGTTATCTGTAAACCAAAATATCTCACCAAGTGAAGGTGAAGACATTAACATGAACAAGCAATACCTACAACTACTAAACTACTCAATCAAGCATCACAACAACTCTCAAGCATCACACACAGCTACTGCACACACAAAGCAACACAATTTGATTTCAATTTAATTGAATTGACTATTATTTAATTAGGCCTTAAATATGGCAGAAATTAGTGGTGCATGTTTAATTGCATAACTTGGGTTCTGTTGGTCACAAAAATACAAACTAAATTTCTACAGAAAGCTACTGATGTGTAGAAGACCACACAATTGGGTTTGATTCATTTGGAGTTATTAAACTCCCTACACAATTGTTTTATTACAGAAACTATTTAATCAAGTTTTTGCTACAACTCAAGTTATTTTTATCCAAAAATCAAATCCTTTTAGGGGCATCTAACCTTGACTAAATGTGACCTAACAAAATTGGTCCTAACCCATTTGGATTAACCATTATTTTTTATAATTGTTTTAGTCCAGAAAGGTTTTCTAATATTTAATCTAATGCCAATTAATTAATAATGCTCAATTAAATCTACCAAAATTAGGGGAGCTAAAGGATGGCAGTACTAAGCTAACAAAATTGGTTTCATGTCATTTGGACCAATATAACTCCAGAAACAATTCATATGGTGTTTTAAACCTCTTGTGGCATTTTAAAGAGGGTACTTTTATTATTAACCTAAATAAGATGAAACCACTTATGTTGGATTAACAATTTCCTAAGCTTTCCAGAACATTTTAGTTTGATTTATTTGGGACACATGAATCTTGAGATATGGAATTATTTAGTGTTAAAGATACTCTTTATAAGATTCATTCTAGCCATATTTAAAAATGTATTCACACAAAACTAATCTAACAACAAAATAAACAATCATAGCACAGGTTACTAACAGTACTAACATATTTTAACATATTAAGGATCAGTAACACACAAGTGGCAGTACCACAACAATCAACAATAAGCACAACCCACAATTTCCTAACTAAAAGCAATTTATCTAATTCATTTTTATTAGTGGCAGAACACACTTTTACTAAAAATTGCACCTAGGGAGTTCTGTACATCAAACAATCATGCCATGCTAGGGATATGTTCTCCTATACATATAGAAGACAATCCAATTGGATTTACTCCAAAAATCATTTCACAAAAATCTACAAAAATCATGAAAGTGCTACTGGTGTGTTCACAAGATTGAATAGAACTTTTGTTTTAGGCTTCATTTGCATACAAGACCAGCATAACTAGAAAGGTATCACTTCAGGCTTTCCATAGAATTTTAGTTTGCAATATTTGGAGTCATAAAACTCTAGATATTGAATATTTAGTGAAGAATGTATTTTGTACAAGATTTAATCTAGACATCAAATAAAAATAGATTTTAGCAAGCAACCAACTCTACATGTTTAAGAAAACACAGGGGAACACAACAAAATTTGAATCACTCAAATTCATAGCACATGGATTTAATGGTGATTTAAATCCTAGACTAGATCTAGCAGGGAAAATAAATCAGGAAATTAGATCTAATAAAAAGAAAAGGAATGGGCTGGATCTGGCTGGATTTGGGCCGTGCAGTGTGGAGAGAGGCCCAGTTCGCGGCCCATGCGCGCGAGCGAAACGGTACGGCCCTTTTCTTCTTCCCCTCGACGCGAACAGCGAGCGGAGCTCGGCAGGAGCACGGCGGCGACGGCATCGACGGCTCCGGTGAACCTGGGAAGAAAACAAGGGGTGCGTGAGGGAGAGTGGAGCAAGGGAAACTCGTAGGTGCAACAATGGAGGCGAAGGGTGGTCTGTGCAGCCCGCGAGCTGGCTCGATATGCGGCTGCCGGAGCGGAAGGGGATGAAGATGGCACGGTGGATTCGAGGGTTCATTCCCCGATTCCTCGTGCTAAGATGGAGAGGACGACGAGGCGGTGCCTATGGTGGCCTTCGATCTGTGTGGGGTGGCTTGCATCGACGGCGAGGCGCGACGGCAGCTTCGGCCGTGGTTTGTGTCCGTGGAAGAAATGGAGAGAGCGAGCGAGAGGGGGAAATGAGTGAGGGGGCAGAGGAGTGGCGGTGGAGTGCTTCTTATTGTCTCCAGAGCGAGGCGTGCGGCAGAGGAGAGCGAGGGGAGGGGAGCACGGCGACGTCGGCGTGGCGGAGGAAGCACGGCGGTGTGCCGTGTTGCGCTGCTGCTACAGTAGGTCAACGGATATTTTGCAAAACGCCCCCTGAACTCCTTTTTCCTCTCACAGATAGGTCCTCGGCTAGTTCTTTTATCCCCCTTTTTAAAACCAGTAGGTCTTCAGGGATTTAATTAGGGTGCTAAAACATTTTACAAAAATGTGAGAAAATTCAGGAAGCCTCCCATAGTTATAAGGAAGCTCCACAAAAATTAGTTTTGCAAAATAAAATGTTTTGCTCCATTTTTATCCATAGGATTTTAAATAGGCCATTTTTGGTAATTACTAAATTGCATTTCTTTAATACTTTGAAGCAAGTGATAAAATATTATTTGGAGCTTTTGGAACTTTCTTGACAAATAATGTAACTTCAAATAAGTTATATTTTCATGGAGAAGATATTGGTTTGAAAGAAGGAGAGAAATAGGGAGGGAAAATAATTTATGAAGATCATTTTTAATTCCTGACCTTAATTTCCTTGTTGAATAATTTGAGAGGTTGGTCTTAATGCGAAAAGTAGGTTTACTTGAAAAGGGAGTGAGATGGGGTTGAGATGATTACTATTTCATCTCATTCCTAGAATAAGGAAATTATAAATGTTTTCATAAAATAAAGGAGTAGACAGGGAGGGAACTTTTAATAAGACCATTTCCCTGAAGTGAGGATTTTCTCTTAGGTGTGTATAATTTTAGAGGGTTTGTTTCATTTAAGTCACATTCCAAATTTGTGGTAAGTGTGTTTTTAATTTACTAGCACACTTGATTAATTATACCTACAAGCAACAACATAACAAGATCCAGATCACAACATTCAACAAGAATGATACATTCAAGACAAACAAGTTACATACACAAAAATTAGCAGGCACACATACCAGTCAACACAAGTCACACAAGGTCAAACATAGCAATATAAGGGAGAACACAATCATTTGTGAAATAATAAAAAAAAGTTTTTGTTGGTTCTGAATTTTGGGTCTTGTTAATTCGTATTATTCTTTTGGGATGTTACAGGTTCTTCAGACCAAATCAGTCAAGTGTGTTGGTTTATAAATATATCCATATCCCCTGGAGTCTATTTGTATGACATGCAATTAGTGTTGAATTAAAATAGAACAATGGTGAGTTAAGGTCATGAAGCTGGAAAAAAATTCCCAAGCTAAGAGTTCATAAAAAATCTAGCCACGCAAATGCGCGGGCCACCCAGCTAGTTTTTTGTGAGGATGTCTATTTATGTTGTGTTAATGCCCAAACTTTTTTGTCACATTTTTTGAAAACCCAACCGGAGCCGGCTGAACCAATTTCTTCGTTACACCGCCGCCTGGCCGGTCGGACCGGTTTAGCCTAGCCCATCACGTTCACGGGCTCCTTCTCGTCGCTTTCTGCTCAACAAAATCGTCTCCCTTCCTTTCCATCCCCTCTCTCTCTTCTTCCCTTCCGTCTCTCTCTCACTCAACGCGAACCAGAACCCGCCTCAGCGACACGAAGCTCGCCGCGAGATGGTAAGCACGATCCGCTCCCCATTTATATGCCTCCGTCGGCCCACCGTTCCCAGCGGCGGTCGCGGATCTACTCCGACGGTCGTGAAGGGATCTATTCCTCGCTGTCGTTTGAATGTGTCGAGGGTTTGGGATCGGTCGGAGGGAGAGATGCTGGGTGGGTTCTGGCGGGGGATGCGGGTGGTTCGTTCCGTTGCGTGTTTTAGCGGATCCGTGAGGGTCTGGGGCCGCGACGGGTGGATTGGTTGCATGTGGTTTCCGCGACATTTCTCGCGTTGAATTTAGGTTTCGCTTATGCCGTATCAGTGCCTGCGCTAACGCTGTTAGGTATGTTTTGCTCACTGAAACCAATGCCGGTGGATTGGTGAGCGACTGGGTGCTACTTTGCTCGGCTGTTGATAGATTTCTGGATCGAAATTTGTTAAGGTGGCTGTAGTAGTTAATCAGCGCCTTCGGATACAGCTTGCTGCAAAATGCTCCGGGGAGTTCATTTGGTGTGCCTTCTGGCACCACCTTGGATGTGCATTCATCTCACACTGAAGTTTTTCTGTCATGGCCATAGTATCTGACAGCTGATGTATTAGTTATTTGAGCGCCATGCATTTTAGCTGATTCCTACAAGTTTTTGTAGTTTTAAGGATGTTTAGAGGCTTGGAACATTGGAGACGCTATTTCCAATATTAAGCTTTACTAGCAAAAATGCCCGTGCGTTGCAACGGTATAGAAAAAATATACATTATGAAGGTGCACAAATTATTATTTTATTGCTAAGATCTCGACGTGTCCTATAATTAAACGTCCACAGTGAATTGTAGCCCGCTGCCTCCTCTGCCCGCCGCTTCGACCAGTGCACCGTAGACGTGCGCTAGCGCTTGCGGAGTCATACGCTTATATCTCCACCTAACCCCGGTTTGCAAAGGTTTTCCCCTCCCTCAGGGATGATATGTAGCTTGGATTTTTATTATAAAGAGTTTGCTTGCTTGCATGCGTGCTGCATAGGTAATTATCTAAAAAATAATGCAAATAATAACAAATTAAGATTATTCCGTGGATCGGTCTTGAAGGGCCTCAAGTTGTGCATGGTCGCATGGACACTGGAACTGCGGCAATGCCTGGTGTGTGGTACGGCTGGAGCTTGTACTCCTAGAGGAGGCACTGAGAACTAAGTAATTTTTCTTCAGATGAATATACATACACTTTGATTAGTCCACGTATGCTGCACGACTTCATCCAGCTAACATGCAAAGACCAGTTCAACACGTATTAAACATCCTCATAAGAGGTGGGCCAGACCCATCTTTTGCATGTCGTACCGTGTGTGTGCATGCATGGATTGGATTCGACTCCGGTTTCCTTCTGTTTGGATTCGTTCGCTCTTCTTTTCGTGCCGGAGGACGTGGAAGGGAGTTGCGGAGCGGAACGGACTGGGTCAACGTACATGCGGGAAACCAACGCGGACCAAACCCATGAAACAGACATGAACCGTTTTTGACTTATAGGTGGCATTTGTGGGTAATTATTGACAACTTCAGGGATAGTGTTCGTGTTACACCAAATAAAACGGCGGAAGCCTTAGCGCTTTTATTATTAGGTATAGATGGAGAAGCAGTTTCTCGTTAAGTCGTTATAAATGCTGATATAGACTTATGTGACCTGTTAGTGTAATTCATAATCTAGCTGCAATGAGTGACCAATAGTTTGTTTCAGGCAAGTTGGTTTATTTGTAGCGGTTCAGACTGTTAAGCGATACCTTGCTCAGACTTTTATCTGTTAGATTTCATCCTAATCTTGGTATTAGTTGTCTCACTAGTGTTACTTGCCCTTACACCTCATATTTTGCTTGGTGTTCTTGTCAAGTTTAAGCATTTGACAGATGCATCTACCTTTTTTTTGAACAAATGCTACAAGTCTTGTTAGTTAACATACGTAAGACAGAAGAAGGATGTTGTTTGAAGGATGCAAAGCTTCAGATTTTTTTACCCTGTCGTTAGAGCTTGTTTGACCTCCTGTTGCCATTTAGGGGATTACCTCTGAAGCTTGGAGCAGTATAATATTATTCTATTACTCTTTGGGAAGTTTGATTACCGTGTTATAAGTTTCGACCCAGTCTTACTATGTACTCCCTCCGTTCCAAAATAGATGACTTTCATTTGTCTACATACGGATGTATGTAGACATCTTTTAGTGTGTACATACATCCATATGTGGATATATGGAAGTCAAGTAATTTGGAACGGAGGGAGTATTTGCACTTGGAGTTGGAGAATAGGCTTGACATTCCCTGTTGATTGAGATCTTAAGCTGTTACTGTCTGAGATAAATCGGTCATCGGATAAGTAGGGTTCAATGTGCCGAATTGGACATTAGAAATCTGTACTCGCTGTTGATGGTCCAACACGTTACATGTATGAAGTATTTACTGCCTTTCCTCTGATTTTCTGTGCAGGTCGCACTTTTACATTAGCTATGCTTGTTTGTTTCTCGTCATCTTTTCAAAATGGTGAAGCTGACAATGATAGCCCGTGTCACTGATGGCCTTCCATTGGCGGAGGGGTTAGATGATGGTCGAGATCTGAAGGATGCTGACTTCTACAAGCAGCAAGCAAAACTGTTGTTCAAAAACTTATCAAAAGGGCATCATGATTCTTCAAGGCTGTCAATTGAGACTGGACCATACCTTTTTCAGTATCCTTAATCTGTATGTTACCTGCAGCATTTTGGTTTTGTTTCTCTTTTGGAGAAAATGTGATCCATCCATGATTTTTTTGTCAAAGTTTTGTGCCAAAGAGAAATATAATCATGTAACTTGTGCAGCCTAATTGTATATAACTAGCTACTTCCTAAATCCTTGATGTCATAGTTGCTTTATCAGTAGTTGAAGTTGCTTCTGCAAACTTGACAATTTCGGGAATTTTGGTACCCCTTTAAAATTCTAGGCCACACATCTAAATTTCTGTATGTTTTATGGCATAATATACAGTTACTTTTTGGTTAGCGTTTCTGTTTATATAGAACCTGCTTATTCAGATCTGCCTTAGCATTTCAAAGAGGCAAAGGTAACATATTGCTACTGCTTAAAGAAGTTGATGACTTCAATACTAAACAGTTTCTTGGACTGCCCTCTTCCTTTTTACATCCACAACACCTTTTGTAAAGCGCTATCTGTATTCATGATGCATTTGCATGTAGATTGCATTTAGTAAGATGCATTCTAATTTGCTAATACTGTATATTCAGAAGGAAATCCTCTTCTGTAGTTGTAACTTCTTTCCTTATTAAAATTATTGTGGCACTCTTGTTGCACCTTGATTCAACAAAAACAGTTACATCATTGAGGGCTGTGTATGCTATTTGACAATGTCCGACCGTTCTTATCCAAAGAAACTTGCGTTCCAGTATTTAGAAGATCTAAAGAATGAATTTGAGAGGGTCAATGGCAGCCAAATTGAAACTGCTGCAAGGCCATATGCTTTCATCAAATTTGGTACGGTTTTTGGATCTTATATGAAGATTCTTTATGTTCATTTTCTTAATAGCTAGTACTTGATAGCTTATAGATGTCTATGTTTAGACACATTCATACAGAAAACCAGGAAACTGTATTTGGATACCAGAACCCAAAGGAACCTTGCCAAGTTGAATGATGAGCTCTACGAGGTGCACCAGATAATGACTCGCAATGTTCAAGAAGTTCTTGGTGTGGGTGAAAAACTAGATCGTGAGTTTCACACTTCATCTTATGTTCATTAATGTTGCGTTTGCTTCGCCATATTTTTCTGGATTGATTGACATGTGAACGATTTCTCTGCATATTTAGATATAGCTGGAACATATATGTAAGTGTTTACCCCAAAAGGCATCATTGAGTAGGGTGTCTGTTAGGTTCAGAATCTAATTTGGTTTCAGTGCTCTATGTGAATTTTCCCATGGACTATATCTTTTTGTGTAATGTTTTTCTTCAATAGGACCTTTTCTCTTCCATTTTTTACAACACATGCTTCTTTTGAAATCCCTTACCTGTATATAAAGCTATTATTACTGCCTTAATGCTATGTTTTCTTGCTAGTCCAAAGTTTTGAAAACAGGTGCACACCTTTTGGACACTTATTTTTTTTACACAATTTTCGTATTTTTAACTAATTTGCCGTGGACGCTTCATTTTTTTTTGCAAGCTTGTTCTGCTCCATCAAATGTCTTATTACATTTCATAACCCTCAATCATGCCAATTAACTGTTGCTCAAAGAAAAGTTTGTATTCGTTTCTTGCAGAGGTGAGTGAAATGTCTAGTAGGTTGACCTCTGATACCAGAATGTATGCAGACAAGGCAAAAGATCTCAATCGCCAGGTATGGTCCGCGTAACTTCATTTTCCGGTCCAGTATGTATGCATCCGAGGCTCCAAGTAGCTAAGCTTAGTACGAATACTAAACTAATGATGAATCTGTATTGGACACGAGATAAGTATGGCTCGTTTTTGTTCATGGTAGTATTGTCACCTTTGTTTTTCATTATCTTAAGTGAAAGGAGTCTTGAGGTAAATCTACTTGCTCGGTGAATCAAGGTGTCCTCTTTTTCTCAAACTTATTAGTTCAAGACTCCATAATTAGATGTAGGCTACGTTTGGTATTACAGTGGATTATGATAAATTCCGATTGCCTAACCAACTTTTGCCATTTTACCTTTTGGTTACCATCTTTTTTAATTTCCGTGGCTCTTTGTTTACCATCTTTTTTAATTTCCGTGGCTCTTTGTTTACACCAGATTATAAAATAAATTCTGCTCAACACAGTCGAGTAGCCACAAACTTGGCCATAATTATTGCCTTTCCCCTTCACACATCTGATATTAGTATGATTGGTCACTTCCAGCAAATTCCATCCAAGTTCTTAACTTGGTTCCATTGTGATCTTCCACAACCTGCTAATTAATGCTTAGTAATATGATTCCATCTATTTGGTAAACATACAAATTCCAAAAAGTTTCTGCAATCCTATGCTTGGTATGGGAATCTTGCATGCCTTACTATGCCCCGTCTCTGTTGTTAATACTGGTTATATCTTGTCTGGTTGAGTTGATTGTTAAGTATATAACGGCTACCTGATGCACTCCACTTTCTTCTGAGGAAGAGATATGGTTATCATTTCATTCCATAAAAAAAGAAGTTTTACACGGCCTTCAAGAGGTACAACACACATACAACGGTAGGCTAGAACCTAGAAGAATAAAACATGATATGGGCATACGGTCCCAAACTATCTATCTCTGTATTGATAGTTTACAAACTGCCATCTGGTCAATACACCACTTCACCCACGTAGTTTACAAACTAGATCTTTTTCTTATCTGATACCCTTGCCTCTTGTCATTTTCAGGCCTTGATTCGGAAGTATGCGCCTGTTGCCATTGTGATTGAGATAGTAGTGATGCTCCTTTGGGTCAAGAACAAGATATGGTGACCGAGTGAAGCACGGACATCCTTCATTACAAGATGGAAACTTCTCAAGATCCCGGTGCACCATATCGTCGATTCTAGTTTAACAGTCGCTTCTACAGCTTATCCCGCATCTGCCTATTCAAGCGAGAGTACATTTTAGCTGCCTATTCCTCCCAAAGAAGAGTACCAAACAGTAAACCTAAGCCTGCTGTGTAGTATAGGACTATCCTGATGGACGAGTTCCATGAATGACCCTATCCTGATGTATGAGTTCCATGAATTCTGGAGCTGCACATTCCATGAACTAATACATGTGTAGAGTTGGCTTTTCGATCTCCGAAATGATAAATGTTTCTTTTTGCTAGCTCACAGATTTCAGGCTGATCGACAAGTATCAGTCTGTGCTGCGTGTGTGCATGTTTTGGAACTTTTGTAAACGCGATGAAGTTTGTTCAGCATGCTGCTGGTGAACGGACAGGCCATTTCATTCCCACATTTCCAATTCGTTCGGTAGATGAATGTTTTGGCCCTGGGATTTGACATGATTCTAGTCGAAATTGCCCAGTTTAGTGTAGAATTCTGCCTTGATTTCTTACAGTTCAACCCAAACCCCAAGAACTAGCACCAGTAGGGAGTCAGCACCGGAAGCCAAGCACCCTGCCGTCTACGGGCGAGACGCCGACGCGGCACACCTTGGAGGCCTGCACCCGGTGCGTCAGCACCTTCAGCATCTTCACCCTTCCCTTGACCACCAGCAGCGAGTCCACCTCCATCACCGCGGCAGCGGCGGCCGGCTGCTGCGCGGCGATCTGCACCTGCGGCGGCATGGCCGCGGGGAAGGCCTGGACAGCGAAGCTTGCGGTCAAGTGCTTGGTGGTGCCGCTGTCGATGAGGCCCGCGGGGATGTAGATGGCGCCGATCTCCCCGCCAGCGTAGGCGACGCGGAGCGAGCTGTCGAAGTGCGCGAGCGGCGCGCGGTTGGGGTTGCGCACGGTGGCCAGCTGCTCGAAGGTGAAGGCGACGGTGCCGTTGCGGCGGCGAAGGACGGCAGCCGCACCGCCGAGACGGCGATGTCCGGAGGGCGCGGGCGGAAGAGGAGGAAGAGCGCCGCCGCGGCCCCGCCGCAGGCGAGAATGAGGAAGAGCGCCGCCAGGAGGCAGGACGCCAGGGCGGAGGTGCGCCGCCGCCGCGTGGGGGGCGCTCCGGCTCGTAGTAGTACGGGTACGGCCAGGGGCTCGGCGACGGCGGCCTGTCGGTGGTCGCGACGGGAGCCGGCGCGTAGTACGGCCCCGGCGGCCGTGGTTCCGGCGGCCTTGGCACGGTGGGGGCCGGAGCCTCCTGAGCCGCGCGACCCTCTGGAACGCCGTTGGGCTGCCCGAGTGGCCTGGCCACGTCCCGAGCCGCGCGGTCCTCCCGCCCGCCTTGCGGCTGCTCCGGCGGCCTGGACACGGCGGCGACGGGAGCCTCGGGAGTCGCGCGACGCTCCGGCGGGCTGGCCACGGCGGCGGCGACGGGAGCTTCCGGAGTCGCGCGGCGCTCCGGCGTATTGGAAGGCCTGGCCACTGCTGCGGCGACGGGAGCCTGTCGAGTGGCGCGGCCCTCCGGTGGCCTGGCCACGTCGGCGAGGAGAGCCGCGCGGGCCTCCGCCGCGTGGTTCGTGACCGGCCTCGGCTCCAGCGGCCTGGCCCTGACGGGGACGGGAGCCTCGTCGCCCTCCGCCGCGCGGTACGGCCTCCTCCCCTGCCCCAGCTGCTGCTGCCGCCGCTCCGGCGGCCTGGCCACGCCGTCGGCCTCGCGATCTGTCGGCGGCCGCATGCGCGGCGGGAGGGGAAGTGGTTGCTGCTGCCGCATGCTTTGCCCTGTGTGTGAGCGTGTCGCTCGCTCCCTCCCTTGTTCTCTTGCGCCGCTTTGCCTTGGCACGACAACGACAATGGCGTAAATAATGTTGTTGGGTGGCATGTGCGGGCGGAAAGGGAGAGTGGGAGTGAGCTGCTTGCTCAGTGGAGGAGACTTCTCTTCCAGATGAGACTGAGCTGAACCGAGCTGCTGTACGTTGCTGCCGGCACTGTGTGATCTCTGGTGGTGGTGTGAAACGGGTGACCACGGAAGCCGTTGGACGAATCTTGACCGTTCCTCGTCTCGGTCAGGTCGACACCAACGCTGCAGGGAGGCGAGTTTATCAGGTTCTGTTGCGCCGGTAGGTCCGTCGGTCTGAATTTCCTCTCTTTTTCTCGTTGCTCCCACAGCTTCAGAGACACACTTCCTTGTTTTGTTTATTTTCCTTTTTACCTTTGCGTAAAGCTACGAGATCTTTATCTAGAAAAAATCTCCAAGATCTTAGTCTTTAAGCAACGTGCCGTGTTGGCTGCGCCTTGTTTTGCAAACAAATACGTCGCCATTTTTTTTAACCGAGATAAAAGACTTGTCATTTTCATTAATTAAGAAAAAGTGGGGACTGATCGGTTATTTAGCGACAATAGGACCTAAAACCGAAAAAAACACTCTCGACGACCGTCATGAAACACGACCGTCGCGAGGGTACACACGGCCACCCTTGGTGCCCACACAAGCTGCACACACACCGCCAAAGGTAGAGTCTCGTCGAGGTTGCCTCCCATGTCATCGTCATCATTCGACATCGACTCTGACTTCACAAGAAACCCACCAAGGAGACCGTTGCCGAAGCGACGTCGAGAAGCCCGCGTCGGCCTATGTCAAACAGATGACTCTTCGCGAGAGGTAACAACTCCGATTCTGATGATGAACTCCAGAGAGGAGATGCGCAAGACTTGCGAGGAAGAAGATCTTCACCACCGGACCGCCCCCTGCAGGTCATCGTACGCCGCTCAAAAGAAGAAGCTTGAGAAACATAGCAGCTCCGACTCCACAGGCTGGGGAGACCAAAGACTAAGACACTCGAACACGCCGGAACAGCCGAATACGAAACCATTGCCGCGACCAGACCATCGCACACCGACATTGTCGTTGCCATGCAAACCGCCACACGGAACTCGCTCATCACCGACCGGACACCGCGGAATCGTGATGCCGTGCACGACCAGCCCCAGGAAAGAGTGAAGGGAAACGATAATCTTCAAGACGGCGTCCTAAAAGAGGGAAGCGGCGTAGAAGACGCCACAGCTCGCCATTGGTTGCTGTGGCTTGGGCATTGAGCAGGTCTCCAATCTTGATCCGGTGCTGACTTAATTGAGGGAAACATTCCCAGAAAATGCCCCCTTTTAGACGCCACCACTCGCCATTGGTTGATTGGTTGCTGTGGCTTGGACATTGAGCAGGATACGATGATGCTTTGCTTCTAAGTGTTATGTGACAGTGTGATACCAGTATAACGATGGCCATGACCCCATGACAAAACGGGCAAAAACATTTCCGTCGCCGGGACTTGAACCCGGGTCTCTCGGGTGAGAGCCGAGTATCCTAACCACCTAGACTACGACGGAATTGTGTACAACATCAGTGTTTGCCTTACAGATTTCTTTGTAGAATGTCGCAGCCACCAATGCGCACTGGTGCAGTGAGCACGGCTGTCTGCTGGGCCTGGGAATCGCAAGTCGCAACATACAGCAATACAGGGCCCTATCCAGTTAGCCTTCAAGCCGGGCCGGCCTTTCTTACACCCCAAACGACGAGAGGACGACAACAAATGCACAATTTTTCCTTCAAAAAAAAAGAAGCACATTTCGCACTCAAAAAGCAAGAAACACCTCTCGCTCGCCGATTCCCTGAAGCGCCGGCCGGAGAAGAGAGGTGGCCCGTGAACCCCGGACGTCCGCGGCGCGGCGGAACCGCTATGCCTCCGACAGAGGAATGCACGACAGTTGTCCAGATTAACTACATCCGCACGCCTACCAGGCAAACCGGAAGTTGCGAGCTACCACGAGACACGCCTATAAATTGGTGGCCGCGTCCCTCTCCCCGATCACAGCAGCCAGCGCATTCATCACAAACTAAACAAACAACCATTTGGACAAGCATCCTCGAACTAAATCCACCTTCAGCAATGGCCGAGCACGTGAGCCACCAGGCCGGCGCGGCGGTTGGCCACGCCCAGGTACGTCTGTCTCTCGCGCAACTAACCCGGCCGGACGGCCGCCGACGAGCTGATCAGGCCGTGCAGGACTGTGTATGCCTATGACTATTGGCCGGTTAGCTAATAACGTGGATGCACGCGTTGCAGGACACCACCGGCCATGTGGCGCACGACGCAGCGGGGACGGCGCAGGACGCGGCGGGCGCTGCTCACGACGCGGCTGGGGCGGGTGCCAACCAGGCCGGCGGCGTCCTCCAGGAGGTCGGCGGGCAAGCGCAGCTGGTCGCCCAGAGCGTCACCGACGCCGCCGCGGGAGCCGCGGAGACCGTCAAGAACGCCACCGGCCTCGGCGGCAACTAGGCGGCCCCGCACGCGCGGCGTATGCGTGGCTCTGCCCTGACCCGTCAACTGGGCTTTGGATTGATCCACGCATGCAGCTAGACACCAACGCGCATCGGTCTATCTATATGGCGCGAGGCTGAAACGATCAGTCTATATATAAACCCATCTTTGTTTGTTTTATTTTCCCGCTACTTGTTACTGAAACTAGCTAGAGTGGTTTGGTTCTCGCCTGTGGACTGAGCTGAGAATCGAGACTCTAGCTCTGGTTTCATTTGTCTCGTCCCACTATGTAAGGTGCGACGTGGTATGAATAACAAGTACTCCCTCCGTATCTAAATTGTTGTCGTGGCGTCGATTTTACAAAAGAAAAAACCGTTTTCCTCCTCGCCGTAGCGTTCGTCCCTCCCGATATCGTCCCCAACTACTGTTCCTCCTTGCATAAGTCCCCGAACCCGGTTCCTTCTCCTCCTCGGCGCCGTGACTATACTCCTCGCCGACCCGCCGTCTCCGTCCCATACCAAGTGAAAGCTCAAAACTCCGCCGTCCCTGTCTTAGTCTCCCCTCGAAAAATGTCGATTTTTTTATGGGAAGGACAAATTCCGGCTGGACCAGGTGGCGGCATCGTGCGCTTGGTCGAGGGAGCATGGTGCGGTGCTCACGCAAAGTGCTTGCCACTAGGACGCGACGACACGATATGAGACATGGAGGGTTGCGCATGATGTCGTCTGCCACACACAGCTCAGGGGCGTCGGCGTTGCTACGGATCCTAGGTTTGCTTCTCCGCTAACCTGCGCCTCCATTGTTCTTGATCAGATACTAATATAATTCGATACGTAGGTGTCAAAGTTAGTTTCGATACACCAGTTGTATAGGTACGTGGGTGAACTTCTAGTCTGTTTTGGATATCCGATTAGGGCATGTGCAATGGTACAGAAGGTAAGCCTTCTCTTAGCTATCCAAATCATTTAGAGAAGGCAAAATATACAAATTATACAATGCATAATCTCTTCTTGGCTTCCCTAACAATAATGAGAATTAATTTTTTTTTAGATAAAGAGTATATATTAATATCGCGGAGATACAAATTACACCCAGCCTCTGCAACAACACAATAACCTAAACTATTACGGATGCACACAACCGAAAAACAAAAAGAGAAGAAATAAAAAGAGGCTAGGTGTAATTGGTACATTTTAGTAGTAGGAAACTGTGTTTCTAAGAGAAAACATTTGATACAATGGAGACAATAGCCTTATCATATTTTCTAAGAGATCGTCTTTTAGCTAAGAGAAGATAACCTTCTCTTTTTTCATTCTCTCTCCTCCAACTAAGTAAAAATTCAATGTAGCTTAGCAGGCTGACTGTCACCCCATTGTCCCTTAGGTTTGCTAAGTATTAATTTTTGTTGAATATTTTTGAGTCTATAAGAATGTCTTCAGTTAGCATAAGTTCAAGCGTTGTCCAGGCCATGTAGTGTATAGGTGAAGAGAATCCAACTACTTACCCCGTGGAAACCATAATGAACTTGTGATGTGGCACACGTGACATGTTTTTTTATTTTGCTCGGAAAGTGGCAGGGAATTTCTCTTGACCAAGGTTAATAACCGGGAACAGAAACTCGAGATTGGGAACATGCAGGACTCCCAGACAACCTTTTGCACAGAGGATGTGGTTCTCTTGCTGCCTGAAATGAAACCATGGATCATGGATGACGAGGCGAGGGCGTGAGGCTGCTATTGCGATCCCGGCGTACAAGGCAGATTAGGACAACTATAGCATGCCCCGCAAATTTTGCCATTCTAGATCCCATAAATTTGTACTGCGATTTTTTTTTGTTCCCGCTTAACATAGACATATGCTATATGGATTTTCAGTTAGTTTCTGAACTGCTTCCTAGTGCCTACAAAAACATTGAACTTGTGTACAAGAGAATATTCGAACCTTGATCTGCTCCATCACGTCAAAGGATCCCTCATCTCCACCTAACTAGACTCTGGCAGCCCTCCAAACAGATCCATCAGCTCTCGATCTTGCTGGTGCCTTCCTCACATTACTGCCGTTACCATTGCTCTTGAGTCTTGATATCGAGCTGCTCTTGAATTCCTGGGAATAGGACAAAAATATACCAAATTATTAAGTTAGACGTATATGGCGAGAGATATCTGGTACCGTACGCCAACTATATTTAATAGGGATCCCTACTTAATAAGCAAACAAAGTAGGCAAAACTTTTCTTTTTATCACTCTACAGGTCTAGATTTCGAATCACCAGGCTCGATCAGGGCCATTTCTTTCTTTAAAGGTTTTTTCATGCATGGGATATGTATAGCATGTCTGCTTATTGAACAAGATCTGGCGATTGCTTCCTTGTAGGTATTGTTTTTGTCAAGATGCTATTGACAGCTGGTTGAACTATCCAGAGAATGGGTGATTACTTAGTAGAAAAAGTATTCAGCAGCACCTTGAGAAGGAATGATGACAAGGCTAATTACGTTGAAACAAGTTTTCTCAATTAAGAGACCATCCTGCATGAATGCTTACAAATGATAATTTTGAGCAGTGATTTGAGCTAATGAGAGACATCTGAATTAAATTACACACAAGAAAAAGAAAAGTTTCTGATGGATGGTCCCTCCTCCTTTTATCCGGGCTTGGGACCGGCTACGCAACATGAAGTATAACCTCATGATAGCATAGGCGGAGTTACCCACCCACCCACCCACCACATTTGCACAAGAAATTGTGCATATTCAGTGAGACAGGAAGGTTGAAACTTTGGGTACTAGGGCCACCCCTTACAACCACAACATGTGGTCAAGTATTTTAGTGCATGTAAGCACTACCAGGCATGAACAAAATATTGATCTTGCTCCCTTGCAAGACCAATAGTACGAAGTATTCAATGGTTCAAACCCCACTTGTAAAAGTTGAAATATCCATTTTTCAACCACAATATGTGGTTAATTGTTTTTGTTGATGTGGGCATTCCCAGAAAGAAATAAGTGTTGATCACACTTAACAGCAATCCCATAGTGCTCAAATTTCTTTTGCCACCATAATATGCAGCTAACTTTTTTAGCTCACTTAGGCGGTTAAGTATGTTAGCTCACGTGGGCATTCCCACGCATAATAAGCATTGGATCTTGCTTACATGCAAGAAAAATAATACCCATTTTCATTGAGTATTTGCTCCATAGAGATAGGACATGAACAAATTTTCTGTCAATATAAATATGGAAAATAGTATCCATTGCAATCAATTTAACTTGTATTTCCCTTCGTTCCAAATTAATTGACGTAGTTTAGTACAAAGTTATACTAAATCTGGGTCAATTAATTTGGAATGGAGGGAGTACATGCTGAAGCATGCCTGGTGATGATTGATTACTTTGGTTTCATTTAGCGTGTCAATCACCACGCAAGAAGTACTCATTTTAGGTATAATGGACAAGAATTTCTTTGTTTTGAGGTAGACCCAAATTGGGTCTCCCGCATTAGCAAAGATCTCCTCATCCCACATCCACAACCAATCTCAGGTATTATGTGTTCTAAGTGATCAGCACTACTAGCAGGCAATTGCTAATGAGTCACGCAATTGAACGAACATACCACAAGCACTGGCTGGCTGATGCAGCATGCAGGTCGGGAAGCTGGGCGACCTCGTCGGTGTGCGCGGCCCTCTTGGTGTCCATGTCCAACCTCCTCACCGCACCTGCAGGAATTCCAAACAAACAAACGTTAGGAGCGAGGACGACAGTGGAAGGAAAAGAAGATAGGATCTGAAAGGCCGAGCACTCAACTTGAGGCGGTGAACAGGAGGACTGGACGGAGAGCACCGCGGACGCAGACGAGCGGACCCAGCTCCCCGGACCCAGCAGCAGCACAGCCACCGCCGGCCCGACGAGCGGAGGAGGTGATGCCTAGTCCCTCGGCGGGCCAGCGGAGCTGATTGGACACCGGAGGTGCTCTCGCTCCAAGGTGGTTGCGAAAGAGCAGCACAGCCACCGCCGGCCCGGCAATTCGAGGAGGCGACCCATGCCCACTCGGCGGGCCGGCGGAGGTGATTGGACAATGGAGGTGAATCTCGCTCCACCGGGATCGCGAAACAGGAGCACAGCCGCCGCCGGCCCGGCGAGCGGAGGAGGCGACACGTTTGGGTGGAGTCGATAGAGTATTGAGTTCAAGTAATGTTCATCAGAGGAAAAACAGAGAACACACGCGTTTGAGCCACTTCGTCCTTCCACCGACATTTCAAGTTGTCCTCACACGATTGCTGTGAAAATCTTTCACGAATGTTCTTACAAAATATCAGTGAATTGACATTACAGTGTGTTCTAGAAAGATCACTGCAAAAATCTGCCACCACATGTGCTAGGTGAGACATGAATGTTCTTAAGCACATAGCAGGAAATTAAGAAAATAGTAAAACATCAACTTGTAATCCTGCTTCCAGAATCTTCTAGTAAACGGAATGCACCATGAGGGATGGATGTGGGCCAAGTGTACATAAGAGCCTGTATCTTTGTAGGCATTGTCGCTGCTGGCCTTGAGGTGGAACTGCATGACTTACCTCACACAGAGTTTCTGTGTGGCTCTTTTTCTGTACCCACGGTGTAGCTGAACCAACACATTACCTAGCACCATCATTATCTCACACAAAGTACCATAACAAAGAGAACAATTTATCTTTTATTCCGGGCCACTTTGTTAAGTAATACGACCGTTTGCACTATGAGGATGGTACTCGCGACGCAAATACACACAAAGCAACGACGTTAATTGTCGGCTCCCAACCTAGCTAATCCAAGTGCAGGTAACGTAGTCGGATACAACACGCCAAACTTTTAGACTCCAATACAGACTCTAGCTAGGAAGCCGGTCCTCGCATAGGAAGTAGGAAGGCAATCCATGAACGTTCATTCAATAGTGCCAGCGGAGTAAATGAAAACATGCTCGAACAGCAGGACACTAGTAGAGACAAGGGTTAATTGGATATATGTCATTGGGCTATTCACAGATTGAAAAAATGCCATTACAAAAACCCAACTTGGAAATATGCCACTCTAACTTTTTCATACCTCTATCTATGCCATTTTACGAATACCAACCCTATACGGCAATTATATTTTCGTATGTACCACAAATACTCACGTAGACATGAAAAATACAGCGACTCGAGAGTCGAGACGAACCAGTCGATAACTAGAAGCGCATCTGCCTCGGTACGCATCCATCTAGAACGGCCGGCCGGCATCTCGCGTCCATCTCGGAGCTCTCCCGGCCGACGAACCCTAGCGGCGGCCGCGCCAGCAGACGCCAGCGGCGGGAGGCGGCCGTGGCTGGAGGCCCCCTCGCGCGACAACGCGGCTTCCCGCAGTCTGCGTGTTGCTGGTGCTGGCGGAGGCGCTGCTGGAGACGGGGGCATGCGCGTCTGTAGGCCGGAGGAAGGGATGGATTTTCGGCCAAAAATTGTTGGTCCGGGCGCGGCTGTAGGCTGGACGAAGTGTTGGATTTTTGGCCAAAATTTGAGGTTTCTGGACATAACTAAAAATGGTAGTTTAAGGGTCTATATGTGCCAGAATTTGCCTCATATTTGAGCTATAGGCTCAAGTTATTGTTTTTGATTTTATGTAATTGTTTTAGATTTTTCTGAGAAAGTTCAATTTTTGGGCCAAATTTTGAATTTTTTGAATTTTTTAGCACCCGGACCTGCCAAAAAGTTGGCCACAGGGGTAGTAGGGTAAATACATCACTATACGCTCAAATACATGTATTTTTTGAACCGTCATTATGTCTTGTGGACAAAATGGCATAGATGTTGGTATGAAGAAGTTAGAGTGACATATTTCCAAGTTTGGTTTTTGTAATGGCATATCTCCAATGTGTGAATAGCCCAATGGCATAGATCCAATTAACCCTAGAAACAAGGGCTTTCGTCCAGAGCCACATCGGGCTCTAGTTCCGGTTGGGTTACAAACTGGGACTAGAGGGGGGACTAGTCCCGGTTCAAAGACTACGAGTCCGCAACAGACTAGTCCCGGTTCGTAAGGGACCTCTAGTCCCAGTTCGTAATACGGACCGGAACTAGAGGGGTCTGGCCCGGCAGGGCCACGTGCGAGACACCTCTAGTCCCGCCGGGCCAGACCCCTCTAGTTCTGGTCCGTATTACGAACCGGGACTAGAGGTTCTCTGCTCTATATATGTCGCCCCTGCTCATCCCTCTCTCTCTGTTTTTTTTCCAGCATATACGAGGTGAGAGGTGTGTGCTAGTTTGTTGTTCCTTCCGATGAAATGCCCGAGCTAGCCAGCTTCCTTCTCCTCTGTTCTTCACCACTGAGCTCGAGTTTATCCCCGTTTTCTCCACGATTTGTCAAGATTTGGCGACGCCCCTTCTATTGAAGTGTTCCAAGAGGTTAGCAACTAAACCCTTTCATCTTTTATTGATAATAGGCTATATGTATTTTTTCTGATTTTTAATTAATTAACCATATATTTTGCAAGATTGATCATAGTTTTAAATATACAATAAGGCGGGAATACAAAAAAATCCAGAGGCTGCCACGTGTGGTCTCTTTTGTCCCGGGTCGTATTACGAACCGGGACAAAAGGTTCTCGGCCACGCGCGCAGGCAGCGGCCACGTGGTAGCCTTTTTTCCGGTTCGTAACTGACCCGGGACCAGAGGAGGGGGCTCTAGTCCCGATTTGGAGGCCCCGGGTGCCAAGCCGGTATTAGATGGCCTTACCACCTGAGACTAGAGCCCTTATTTCTACCAGTGGGATATCAATGCATAGCATGTTGCATGTTCATGTCGTCCTTGTCTCCTCCTCCTCTACCCTGTCGAGCTTGCCTATCAATGCGCCCCCGTCCAGGAGGCTGCCAAACATGGCGGCCTCGAGCAGGTAGTTGACCTGCCAGGCGTGGTGGCTGGCATGGGCGAGGAGCCAGGCCATTTCCATGACGAGGCCCTTGGAGAAGAGCTGGGCAATGTGCAGGCGCGAGGATTCGGCGAGGTGCTGCTCGTGCTTCTCGTCCACCTTGCCCTGCCGGACGTACTCCAGCGGGCCGGTGACGATTGACCACCAGAGGGCGCCCAGCAGGTTGTCTTGGTCCTCCTGGCGTAGGTTTTGGAGGAAGCGGCGCACGTGGTTGCAGGTTTCCTCGCTGCCGTCGCAGGCGTACTCGGGGTCCAGCGGCCTGCTGACGCCGGTGGTGCGGAAGTCGGCGTCGAAGACCTTGTCGAAGTCGCCCTCGCGCTGTGGCCGCGCCGGCGACTTGCGGGCCTTTGGCCATCCCAGGAGGGCGCGGCGGAAGAACATGTGCCGGTCGTTTAGGATGTGCCACGTGTACATTTGCGGCGCACATCCGGGCCAGGGGCTCGTGCCACCTCTGGGTGAAGATCCGCGCGCCCGTGGCGGCGTATGCGTCGTAGATGGCCCGCAGCGCCGTCTCGCTCACGACGCCCGAGGCGGCGATGTCGGCCACGTTGAGGAACGTGTTCATCACCTCGGAGTTGACCACGTCGCTGCCCACGTCGACGACGTCAGTGGCGGGATTGCTGAAGACGAGGTCGCTCATGACGGCGCCGGCGTCGAAGCCCTGAGCCGTGGCCTCGGCGCCCATGCCGAGCAGGCAGCTGTCTGAGAGGGAGATGATCTGGGCGGCGCGGCGGTCCATGTGCGCGGAGAGGTTCTTGAGGCGCGTCCTGTGCGCCGCCTCGAGCGCGATCTTGGCCTGGATGTAGGAGGCACCGACGGCGGCGGCCTCGCGTCGCTGCTGGCCGCCCGGGTGAGGCGGGCGCGGGCGTCGGCGAGCCCGTCCTGCAGAAGCCGGTGGAAGGAGGGGAAGACGTGGCGGTATCCGTGCTCGTAGTAGAAAGCCATGTCGGTCACGTAGTTGGAGAAGAGTGTGCGCACGTCGGCGGCGCCAATGAGCAGGTTGGCGATGCCGCAACCGAAGAGGGCGTTGGTGGTCGTCATGGCCTCGGGCCAATCGGCGGCGCCCAGCAGGGCGAGCACCCGCGGAGAGGCTTGGTTCAGCCCCGTGCCCTTAGTGGGAAGCACGTTGCCGATTGCGTGCTGCGTGCTTTTCCACAGGGCCAGCTCCGGCGACAGGCGCAAGTGCACCAGCCTGGGTCTCGCCGCCGCGGCTTCTGGCGCGTTCTCTCCAACCTTGTCGATGGTAGCAAACACCTCCGCCACCATGTCTTCCGCCTGGCGAGACAGCCTTCTCAGGTCCACCACGGCTCCCTGGCCGACCAAGGCCCTCGCCTCCGAGTAGCCAGCGTGCTGCATGGGGAAGCCTCCACCCAGTTGGTCCTCGCCCCAGAAATAGGGAGACGACATTCTAGTTGGCTCGCCGCCGCAGCCGCCGGGGTTGACCTCAATAACGTTGAGGCCATGGAGAGAGCAGCCACCCCAGCGTGGGGGTGATGCCTCCACCACGCTGCATTGCATATTGTTATTGTCGTTTAAAAATATTATATAACTACGTGAGTAGAGAGAAAGGTCTGCAATGCAGAATGCACCGTGCTGCTTCTCTCATTGCATTGCTCAGCTTATATAGTACACGAGGTGATAATGGCATGCACTATCACCATCCAGCGTTATGTTGAAGTTATATATTCTTAATAAAATTTGAAGTTAAACTTGGACTCAAAAAGTCGAGGAAGAGGATCAGAGGATCAGTGAAATGATGGTGAAGCCCGGCCGGAAGTTTGCATGATAAATTAGGATGCTACGTACTTGTCATTGACGGCTAGTACTGACCACCTCTGGCCGGTACAATGAACCATGGAGAATGGTTCCATGTACTACGTAGTTAGGAGAGGTGCCTTTCCAGTGGTGACTGGCATTGGGATCTTAGAGCATCTCCAAGCGAGGTCTCCAAATCCGGCCCCGAAACGTCCGGACGGCTGTCCGCGTACGCCTCTAAAAATTGGCCTCCTACAACCATTGCCCCCAAATGTCACCCCAAACTGTGGTACCATTTGCATGTGATTGGTGGAAAGGGAAAAAGAGCAATGATTGAAGGACAAAAGAAAGGAAAAGAAAGGAAAAAGGTGATCCAACATGCCAAAAAGGTGGTCCAACATGCGTCCGGGCGTGCGTCCGGGCGTGCTAATTCTCCCCAAACTCCCCCCACATATGGTGTGGGTTTGGGGGCTGCCGGACGTGCGGACGCTGGTCCCCACGAAATAAACCAGCCCGGACACAAAAAGATCGGTTTGGGAGCAGTTTAGGGGTCATGCTTGGAGATGCTCTTAATTAGTCAAAATGTTGAGCTATATTCCAACTTGCCTGTAGTGAACGTCCAACTTTTCCATATATGGAGTAGCTACACTCCAACTTGCCTACACATCTCGTGGTACAGATTTTGGCATGCGGGTCAAACTCTGAACATGACTTGGAAATTTAAATGCCGACAAATTAAACGTCCAGTTGCTTTTGTGCTCTCTCTCTCACCGGCCGCCTCTCGCCGTCAGCACATCATTGGCGACCATATATAGTGTTGCTCTCTCTGGATGAACAAGTTGAATTTTGGCGCGTCGTTACGCCGCGCCCTTGCTGGTTTTTTTTTTCTGCTTTTGGCTTACTTGTTTGTTTTGTTAGCTATGGGTTTAGTATCATAGTTAGCGGAAGGTTATTGTAAATTTAGCCGATGTCAGTAGTAAGTGCATCTTTAAGTGCAAATTTGAGAACGTCTGGAAAAGCTAATAGATAGTAAAAAGTACATATCCTTACATAGTTACATAAGGTAGCATATGATGATCTATGCATCCGTTGCAACTCACATGACAGTATGGTCATGCTGATTCGCATAGGCGATACATGAAACAGCACCATGCGACGGTTATAAACAAAAGACGGATACTGAACTGATAATTATTTTTATCGGATCGTTGCTCAAAGAAACTACTTAATATTTATGGTTGGCCAACTGATGTTGAGTGCGATCTTCATATTGGCCTCATCAATATAGTGGGCACATTGATATCGCCAAGGGAGAAAAGATGTAACCTGGAATGCATAACAGTAATCTGAATAAGAAATCGTATAAAGAAATGAAAAGGAGATGCATTCATGTGTTTGAAGGGTTCTAGGCTGGTACCTGCAGCTGCCATTGTTTAGAGTGGATAGAAGTAAGGAGTTAGCCAACTGTATTGTTGGAGTCACTCTGGTGTTGGGTCTGCATAGAAGGTGTGGCGAAAGAAACGATGCTGGATGGTGAAGTGGAAGGAGCATCGTAAAAACAATCTGTCACAGTGCCCTTGTATTGGGTCGGCGTGGAAAGGGCAAAGCTGCTTACTTGAATTTTTTCCATGTGAGAGAAGCAGCTTACTTGAAGTTTTTCCATGTGAGATCCATCATGTTCTCCACATACTGCAAGTATAATAATTTTTTCTGTCAGTGATACTTACAGTAATGGTCTCATGCACAAAAAAAGCATAGCAAGTATGTAAATGAAATGCAACAATCAAATGGCTGGCAGAGAGATATAATTTCTTTTCGTTGACCATTAGTTAGAAATACTTGTGAATTAACTGGACATATCTAAATACCTGTGATTCGGCAAATATATTCTTAAATTTGGAGAAGTTGCTCTAACTGGTTGCCATAGCCCTGTGATAGCACATATACAAATATTAGAACTTTTAAGCACATAAGACACACAACATCAGATATACAAAGATTAGAGTTTTCAAATACATACGGCATGTAGATATATAGTTCTGTTGGCATATAATATATGTAATACAAATTGTGGAAAAAAATATAAAAAGGGAAACAATGCACAAAAGACTGGATAGTTGGCACGGCAGTACCTTAAGAGGTTCAATTATCAACTTCCAACTGATAGCATTGGACAAACCATTGAGAAGCAAAAGAAGTAGCTAATCAGGACCTGAATATGACTTCAGGCTGAGCAATTGATGTCTAGCCCTGAATCTTGGGCTCATGACAATGGCAGAATCCCAATTGTTCAGTGGCAGTATATGGCTGAATCAACACACCACACAGTGAGCAATTTAGTTATTCCACGACAATGAACCATGTGAGCACAATTACATAAGTGTCGGTCAACTTATCTTTTATATATGCCCCTGAGCACAAAATTGAATTTATCATGTTAGGAAATCGCATGAAATGCGTGTACCATCTGCCGAGCTCAATAATACATTCTACATGAAATAGCAAGGTAATAATCTAGAAAATAAATTGTATGTAGTAAACAAAACTGATAAGACAATAGAAGCATTTCAAAAACTCTTGATCGTACTGGAAATGTGTTATGTTCATAAACACATCAAAGGTAGTTCTTTATCTCAAGGATGTAACAACTGGGTTGTTAATGGAGCTGGAAAAACATGTACAATAGAACTAAGATAGTGTAGAGCCGCTGAATTTTGAATGTCCTTAAAGGAGGTAATCACTATCGAAATTACGGTTGAGGTGATAAGAAAGCATATTGACTTATCCTATATATTAAGAACTGCATTCACAGGACTACAACTGTATAGTAGCTGGATTAAAGTCAACTACCATTGTACTTACTGGATCCAATATCCCAGCAAGAGTTGAATGATCCAACACACACGATAACTCAAAACTAAATTCATGTAAACATGATGTTCTCTAGACACTGCTAACCAAAAGCACTAATGCCATCTCATCGACAGTAACAGATCATGTTAAAAAAGAAATCTTGGTACAATCAAATTCAACCAAAGTTTATAAATAAATCTAAACTGGATAAATAAATACAAACTGTAGCTGCATGTTTCATTTCTTAGAAAAAAATATGTGAGGAGAGCAATTTGATTATGCCAAAATAACAATTATAGCAGAAGAAGTCACACTGAAAAATTGTTGCAAGAATATTAACCATTGCAGGGAAGGATGGAACTGAGATCCTACACACTCAATTGCAAACTTATATTCTTACGCACATAAATTCTTAAATACCAAAAGCAAAAGAAATTAAGAACATAAAATGTTTACACTTATTATATTCAGTAAGCGCTAAAATTGTATATGTGGCTTATCACATCATAGATTTAGTCGATGCAGATTCAAATCTAGGCCAAGGTTTCAAGAATCTACAAAGTTATTATCTGGCTACATCACTTCTGAGGATGGCCGGGAGCAATACCTCTAAAGGGAAAGAAGCTACATAACATTAATAGCTGGATTATAAAGCGTGCATCTTTAGTTGCTCTCAGCAGCAAAGAAGAGAAACAATAGCAATGAAGAAGACAACACATAACTGCATGATGGACAAACACTCTTTCCATTTTCTTCTGACCATTACCTGCAGGAAATCTCATGGCAAATCCGTTGAAGAAACACCAAACTGAACAATATAATGCGCAAACTCATGTATAATGCAAAGAGCTCCTTGGCAGGGCTCATCCACATGCATGATAAGACCAGAAATTACATGGAGGTGCACCTGCAATGACATAAGCAGTAGCATTCGAAACATGCACATGGTTGGATTTTGCATCATGTCTCTATCCGATACATTTTGAAAGGAAAGAATGAAACATAATGTGAGAATCCAAGAAGTTGAGACATGACTATTACGTATAGGAAATTTAGTCTCTAAGGTATGTCTTATGTCCTCCAAAAGAAGAGGCCTTAATTACTTCCACTTTGATCATACCTCGTAGCTTGAAATTAGACAGTAGTTTACCACACTAAAACATACCTCTGAAAGCTCCCTTGGATTGGACATTTCTTGTCAACAAACAGGATCTATACGAACGGAAAAATTATTAGGCCAGGAATGTTGTTCAAGAACAATAAATTCACTACCAATAGCGATTATGAGGCAAACCTTGGTCGATTTCAGTGGCGGCATCTTCTTCGTGGCTGTCATGGAGGGTCGCCGCAGCTCCCTCCGGTGCCATCTCCACCAAGATGGAGAGGGCAAGGAAGAGGAGAAGGAGGAGTGCCGCGGCCCGTCGTGGAGGGCCGCGTCGGTGCTGCGGATGGCGTCGCCGTCGGACCGGAGGGGCGCGGCCGTCAAGGCCGCCGCGGCAAGGCGGCCGCGAAGGCGGTGGCGGCAGAGGCCTCCTCCTCAGTGGCGGAGCGGGTGAACGGGGCGGCGTCGCCGTCGGACCGGAGGGGCACGGCCGTCGTGGCCGCCGCGGCAAGGCGGCCGGCGAAGGCGGTGGCGTCGGAGGCCTGCTCCTCAGTGGCAGAGCGGGTGAACGGGCGGAGGTGGCGGGGAGAGGCCGACGCGGCGACGGTGTCGAGTTTGAGGCGGGAGGCGGCGTCGGGGAGGAGGAGCCGGGTGAGGAAATGACACCGATTAGGATTTAGGGTTAGGGTTCATTTTATATGTAGAAGGACCGATTCTGAAATTTCATAAAATGCAGGGGCTTTTCCGCAAAAATGCCACGTGTACTGTTCAACACTGTTCATCTACAGTAGCGCGAGCGCTCACAGCTCGCTATTTCGCTCGTCTTTCATATAGGTAGTAATAATGTCGTTGGCCACGAAGGTTGACGCTGAATTGCAACAACGTTACTGTGGATGAACTGAATGCAAACATGATATATTTGAATATCATTACAATCTTACAATACATGACCTGCAAAAGCCAGACGACATGGCTGTGAGGCATTGGGGAGACATAGGTTTAGACAAACAATAACTTGGGAGAGATTAGATTGCTTGTTCTTCCTTGATAACCTTTTCCTACTCCTATCTCTAACTCATCTTTCCTAATTCAAGTCCCCTTCATGAACTCTTCCCGAGCTGACTCCTTCCATGACTCTCATTGGGAGGCAACGTGCTAATGTCCACAACAACTATAGTACACCACAGATTCATGTTTCCAAGTAGCGCTAAGCCACATATATTGTTCCTTTTTCGTTTTTCGGCAATCTAAAGATAAAGTGGATCTAAAGTTTGATATGCACTACGGATTCAGATTTCCAAGTAGAGCTAGCTATAAAAGACAATTTTGTTATATCAATTGCATACCTTATAAAATAACGACAAAGTTCAGCCAGACTACCGTGGTAGATTTATCCAATTCAAATAGCACATACCAATGATAGATTGATCCAATCATGACAATTGTGGAGTACAGAAAATTGCAGTGAGCAATTTCACTGCAATTTTCTATACTCCACAATTGTCATGATTGCAGACGTTCAAACCTAGTTTATGTCCACCTACTAGTTAAAATCCTTCAAACAGAGATTATGTTTTAGTTTTTTGTTCACTTAGTTTTAAATCGTCCAAACCTAGTTTTCTGTTCACCTAGTTTCAAGTCGTAGAAACTTAGTTTATGTCCACCTAGTACTTCAAATTGTTCAAACATAGATTATGTTCACCTAGTTTGAAATCATTCAAACTTAGATTATGCTCACGTAGGTTGAACTCGTTCACGTAGTTTGAAATCGTTCGAACATAGTTTCTGTTCTCCTAGTTTTGAAATCGTTCAAATCTCGATTATGTTCACTTAGTTTAAAATTGTTCAAACCTAGATTATGTTCACCTAGTTCCAAATTGTTCAAACCTAGATTATGTTCACCTAGTTTAAAATCGTTCAAACCTAGTTTCTATTCCCCTTTGTTTCATATCGTTCAAACCTAGGTTTTTCTTCACCTAGGTACAAAACGTTCATAACCTAGATTATGCTCAGCTAGTTTTTAAATCATTCACCCCAATTTCCTAGGTTGAAATCGTTCAAAGCAAGTTTATGTTCACCTAGTTTCAAATCGTACATCCTTTTTTACTAGGTTGAAATTGTTGAAACCTAGTTTCTGTTTCACCTAGTTTTAAAATCTGTTCAAACCTAGTTGATGTTCACCTAGTTTCAAATTGTTCAAAAGTAGATTATGTTCACCTAGTTTCAAAACTTGCAAAACCTAGTTTTTGTTCACCTAGTTTGAAATCATTCAACCCTAGTTTCTTTTTCCCTAGGTTGAAATCGTTCACCCTTATAGTTTCAAAACCGTTCAAAACATACATTATGTTCACCTACGTTCAAATCGTTCAACCTTCGAGTATGTTCTCTAGGTACAAATCATTCAAATATAATTTATGTTCAACTCAGATTCAAATCGCTCAAAACCTAGGTTTGTGACCACCTAGTTTGAAATCGTTCGAACCAACCTAGGCTATGTTCACCTAGTTTCATATCGTTCAAACCTAGTTTCAAATCTTTCAGCCTTTTTCCTAGTTTCAAACCGTTCAAACCTAATTTTTGTTCACCTAGTTTGAAGTTGTTCAAACCTAGATTATGTTCACTTAGTTTAAAATTATTCAAAACTAGATTATGTTCACCTAGTTTCAAATCGTTCAAACCTAGTTTCTGTTCACCTTGTTTCAAAACGTTCAAACCAAGGTTTTTGCTCACCCAGTTGAAATCGTTCAAATATGGTTTCTGTTCACCTAGTTTAAACTCGTTGAAGCCTAGTTTTTGTTCACCTTGTTTTCAAATCAATAAAACCTACATTACGTTCACCTAGGTAAAAAACGTTCAAAACCTAGATTACGTTCACCCAGTTTTAAATCGTTCACCCTTTTTTCCCAAGGTTGAAAATCGTTCATATATAGTTTATGTTCAACTAGTTTCACATCGTTCACTCTTTTATTACTAGGTTGAAATCATTCAAACCTAGTTTTTCACGTAGTTTTGAAATCCGTTCAAACCTAGTTGATGTTCACCTACTTTAAAATTGTTAAAAACTAGATTATATTCACCTACTTTCAAATTGTTCATAACTTAGTTTATGTTCACCTAGTTTGAAATCGTTCAAACTTATTTTCTTTTTTCCTAGACTGAAATCGTTCACCCTTATAGTTTCTGTTCACCTAGTTTCAAAATCGTTCAAAACCTAGATTATGTTCACCTAGGTTCAAATCATTCAAACCTATATTATGTTCCCTAGGTACAAATCGTTCAAATATAATTTCCGTTCAACCTACATTCAGATCGTTCAAAACCTAGACTATGTTCACCAAGGTTTAATTCGTTCAAACCTAAGTTTGTGTTCACCTAGTTTAAAATCGTCAAAATATAATTTATGTTCACCTAGTTCAAATCGTTCAAACATAGTTTATGTTCACCTAGTTTCAAATCATAATAATTTATGTTCTCATTTTTAACTGCATCAAATTATGCCTTGAATGTTTACTTTTACTATTTCTTCTTTGTAATGCAAAGTCATATCATAATATAAATTTAACCCCTAGTTTATTAATGTCTATATCAGGCGCCACATGCTACGTTAAGAAGTCGATCACCACGGAAACTCGGGAACCAAAGCACTTTTGTTATATTTTTTTCATGGTGCAATCATGATTTCTTTATTTTTTCCATTATGATTCTTTGTCCCATGAACTTTATTGTTTATCTTAATTATGATTTTTCCTAGTATTCTTTTAACTGGTTATTTGATTTTATGTTTATTATAATTAAATAGGGAATCATCTAATATATGATGTGAAGCGCTGAAGAAGCACTAAAGAAGCACCGAAGAAGTATTGCAAACTGTGTTTCTGTAATTATTTTAAAAAATCACACAAACATGAAATTTATGTTTATCTATCTAGACATTTTTTCTTATTTCACACAAATTTTGTTCATGTAATTTCTTATTCACTCGACAACTTCGCGCAGAAGCGCTCTTACTCGTATTCACGCGCAGAAGATAGCTCAGTAGTCGTGCAACGAAACATTAAAGCAGAAAATGGGCCAGCCCAATAAAGAACAATAGGACTAAGGGGGTACACACATGGGCGGTAACTGGCGCAAAAGGCGCCGAATAAGAGCTCCCTAGGAATTGCTCTGACCATGTGCTTTGCGCGCTACCGCCCGCACCCCACGGGCCCCTTTTCTTTCCATGTGCGCCCATATGTATCCTTCTACCCAGGATCACCATGACTAAGTAGCTACCTTCACGGATCGTACCATTACCACCAGTGAAGTTCAGAGACATAAATAAAATGGCACACACTTGATATACATGAATTGTTTTTGTGAAGTAAGAAAATATCCGAAATGGTAACAACCGTGCCTCGAATAGAACATGACAAAAGTACCAACACAACACGTGAGTGAAGCAACACAATGTTGTATCCAAAAGCAACTTATAGCCTGAGAAACATTCTTTATGAATACACACCATGTGTAAGCTACTTAGCACATGTGTGAAACTGGATCCGAACTTAGGTACACCGGTATCTGCGTACGTGTTCATCATCATCTTGATTCTTACCCATTGCCTTGAGCCCTTACCGAATAAATAAACTCTTTTTCGACTCTGGAAGTGAGATGCTGTGGGATCGTGGATACGGAAATTCGACAATTAGTTCCGTAGGAAATCAACTAATTAATCATATGAGTCAAAGTGCTAAAATATAATTTTATATACATTTTTAGCTACCCATTTTTATTAAATTCCGAAGAGATGGAGTAATATCAAGATGTTTCATTTAAAAAATGTAAATACATGTGTAGCTACTAGCCAGGCTGATGCAACACCTCCATCGACCGTGATATTTGAAAGTATCAGGAGCAGCCGAGCAAGCAGCCACGGTCAACTCTCGATATGTAGCACGAGTTTTCCGTAAAAAGAGGACAAATGGTGGTTTAGCATTCCAAAGTAAACTGAACAAATAGTATATAGCTGGACGAAAACAAAATCATGAAATGTGCCAAGTTGTGCATTTCCTGTTATTTTGCGCTTCTGGGAAAAGTATTGGTCTGTTGAAGGAAGAAATAACAAAATAAAAATTACTCGTGCTAACAGCCGAAGTCACTTTTTAGTTTCACGTTATTTGTACATTTCGATGAAGAAAAATACTAGTAGCAGTGGTACAAAATGATTGGCTAAGTGTTGGATCAGAAGATCCTAACAGAGATCGATCCGTATATGCATGTTGGCAAGAGCGGGAAAAATCCCGCGGGTAAAGTTCCACGCCAGTTGGATCTTGACCTGGTTTGAGCATCACTGCTCCATGGTACACAGATAAAAGGGTTAGTCCACCTATGAACTAGTCCAACGTTATATATTTCTATTATTAGACTGCATGCGGATCACCACATAGCATATTGGCATGCCGTGGTTTAGTCAAAATTCAAGTGTTGTTAGTTTAACTACGAACCTAGTCCAACGCGTGCATGTGAGCATAGTTCTATTATTAGATACCCTATCTGCTATTTAAACTATGAATCACGAATCTGCTCCATCAGTAGGTCACTACACTTCTACCGAGGAATATCCTTGATTCAAGTCTAATTATGGACGCGCGATACCTCGCCGTATGCTTCTTCCTAGTACTGGCCCTAAATGGAGATCCTACTTTTGCACGTAAGTTTTCCTTTTATCCCTCTGTTGTCCTACTATATTTCTGGAGATACCGGTACAAGATATATTTCGTTGATTGGCCTGTTCCATATAGATTGGGGATCAGTCATGTATTCTTCTACGCTCAGAAAGTTACACGTGTTCCGCAGAGCTACCTGTAGTTTAATTACTACTCTATCCGTTTCAAAATAACTGTCTTAAATTTGTCCAAAATTAAATTTATCTAGACATGAAACATATATAGATACATTCACTTTTGGGCAAATTTAAGACATTTATTTTGGGACGGAGGGAGTAGTATTTTCATGTTGGTGAAAATTGATTTAGACTGTTAGTCGCTAATGTGTTGGTACATGCCATGCAGAGAATTGCAGGCCATATGCGACCGCGAGTCCGTTCTGTTTTAAATCTATGTGCCATGGGCAGTGTTGGGTTGAGGCAAAATTCTCAAGTTCCTATGTTCAGGCATACAGATGCGACGGAAGAGGGTTGGAGCTCGCCTGTACCTGCGTTCTGTGCGGCAAATAGTGGACCTCTAGGACGCCTGAGATAGTGCAAAAACCATCGAGAAGCAGTCGATCCACTCCATAGGAGAGATTTAAATCTAATTATTTTGTAGAATTGGGTTTAACGAGGCTGAGACGTCGTCGACACAGAATTGGGTTTAACGAGGCTGAGACGTCTTCGTGTCGACGACGACTCAGCCGAGCCAGTTATATTGTTCTAGCATGTTGACATTCATTATTTGTTTTAATATATTTTAGAACTAGTAGTGTTGTCATAGTTCGATTTATTATTATTTTTTATATAATATTATGTCATGTACATGTACTTCATGTATTTAAAGTTTGTACTGTATGCGTTGGCAATACTGTACTGCCCTTGTTTTGTGAGTCTAATATGAATATGTGTAGTGCCACATGTTTAAAATTGAACTGTCAAGATATCACTACTGTACTGCCTCATGTGCACCTTTATCATGTCTCTTAACATTTTTCATGTGCATCAAAGTTAGCTTACGGCGACACATCAACAGCTTCACAACAAGGGCCTGTTTGGTTCCCGGCCACATTTTGTCAAGCCAAACTTTGGTAGTAGCCACACTTGTGGCAAGTCATAATGTGTGGCAAAAGTAGTCTGTTTGGTTGGTGACTAAATTTTGGCGAAAAAAATACAGTAGCAACTTTTTGGTTTGCTGCCAGAACTGCGTGGCAGAAAATTGTGGTAACTGTTTGGATTGCTCCCACAAGTTGATTAAACCATCCTATAGATGATAATATTGGTACGATTATTTATAATCGAAAAATGAAAGTAAGAAATATTTGCAGCATTCAGTTCAGTAGTCCAAATCTCATTATAGAACTCGTACCATTCAGTCGTCACAAGTATACTGCCTGTGACTAGATAAACATCCTAACCTAAATAAACACAAGTGCAGTTTCGGCCTGGACATTTAGAAAATTAATCACAATTACCTATGTAAATATAACACAAGATAGGTTTACTGATATCAAACATCGTTCAACAATATCACCACTTTTTTCTAATTAGGAAGAGAACAAAAATGATGTTCTTCTAGGCATCAAATCGTTGCCTGAAAAAATAACAATTTTACAATAGCTCGAACCAATTTCCAATGGCTGCACACATCACGGAGGAAAATATCAGCACAACAAACCAATAGGAGCGCTGAGATTAAGAAATAGCTAGCTGGGCAGCTTGCTCACAACAAACCAATAGGAGTGTTGGGAGTAAGAAATAGCTAACCGAGAGTAAGAAATAGCTAGCTGGGCAGCTTGCTACAGCGGCGACCGTCTTTGTGCGGGCGAATAACTGTTTCTCTCCGCGATACGCGTGCACGCGCTGTTTTCTTCGACAGCTCCACACATATAGGATACAATAGCAGCAGCTGCACACACACGCACATGGAGATTTAAAGAGCAGCAGCCGCAGGACGCCGGCTTCGGTCCTTGAGGCACAACGAAGATGGGGAATTACAGGAAATAGGACCGTCCATATGAATTTGTGCATGTACTGCCTATGCTAGAACAGTAAACTTCAGATATAGACATACTGTACTGCCCGTGTAAGGTTGTCTCAAATGCTGCTGTGAAAATTTTAACACTATTTTCAGAATTAAACACTATATTGTAGACAAAGAGAAATCAGGAAAACTCATCAAATATGCATGGTTAATAGAATGCATAGCTTTATCCCCATCTAGAACAAACGAACCAGTAGAACAAATGAAAGCCAACTGGATCTTCTTGTGTAAATATGCAACACCAGTAGGAGAGAGCTGCGAGCCTTAACTACAGAGAAAAATCTAGGACATCAGGGCAGCAACGCTCGTTATGCCACTGGAGCCGATTCATACCTCTGCTGTAGTTGCAGACGCCAGTTTAGGGGACATGAGGAGAGCAACATACATACCTGTGTTGAGAGGTGAGAAGGTTGAGGCGGCTAAAACCGTCAGCCTGAGCCATAACAGAAGCATTTTTCCATTACCACATACTAATAGGAATGAATCCTCGTACACCGCAACACTCAAAGCTTGAGCCATCACATGTGTGCTTTACATACAGGATATCTGGCATACTTGACTACCACACTAATCACTAAAGAGTAAGCTGTTCTTTCTAAGTAATCAGGGTAGCAGTTATATATTTAATGACCAACCTTGACTTCAATTAAATCCATATGGTTGATGATGAAGCAAACTGCACACTGCTGAATGCAAGATGGAGTTGGCTTACCTGGTAAAGACCATAGCCCTTGTTGATCCATCATGGACGGCCATATGCTGTTTGGGCATTTAATCAAACATGTGGAAGTTGTATATGCCTGCAGTTTGATTGTTTCATCGGCAACAACATAGATACAAATAATCTAGTGACATGAACTCCAGCATGGTGAGCATCTCGGAAAAAAATTCAGTTCCTGTAGACAAAACAACAAACAGGTATAGTGCATCGAATTATAACTGAAAACTTAATTCTTTTGCATTTGTTGATCTTTTCTCTGCCACAAATCAGAACATCACCTTTAAATTTGGCACGAGAAATCAAACACCATCAGATATATGCTCGTGTGCACGCGAAAGAGAGACCAGCAGCAGCACACGCAATAGCATCAACACAAATGGGAGAGACAGAGTAGCAACAGCATCGCGCGGCAGAACAGGATACATAGAGAGAGAGCACCAACATCAGCAATATCAGAGATTTGAAGGCAGCGTCGATCAGAAATCCCCTCTGCAAGATACAGAGCATCCAAAATATCAGAGATTGAAAGTACAACAGCTAGAGAGTAGGAAGTACAGCTGCGTAGGCTGGGCAGGCCAGTGGTTTTCGACGCAGGGAGAAACGCAGCCGGAGGAGGGGCGCCGGTCTGACAGACTGGAGAGCAGCGGCCGATGCCGTCGGACCTGCCGGGACCAGGGAGAAGGCGGCCTCAATTGCATGTCGTTGACTAGGCATTCCATCGAACAGTTGGTGGGCGCTGTGGGTGTGGAGGTTGTTGCTGCAGCAGGAACACCGGCCGGAGGAACCGTGACGATGGCAGAGGTAGTTGTGGTTGCTGCAGTAGAGAGGCCGCTCGGGAGTACGGCAGCTGTGGTGAACCTTGAACACGAATCCCTCGCCATGCCGTGGATCGGAGAGATCAGGGTCGTGGACGAAATGAGCCGTGAAGATGACGGCACCCCTGAGGTGCAGATCGGGGAGGTGGATGCGGCTGCTACATCGGTCAGTGAATCGAGCCACGATTCTACCTTCTCCCTCTGCTCACGATCTTCTGCTTGCTTAATTTGATATTTGAGTTGCCTTATCCTAGCTGTGCTCTCCTCGTGCATAAGCCGCAACATCTCCATATCAATGAGCCAACCAATCGCCGCCGGAGAGATACACGAGCCTGCTCTTCCGCCGGGATTTTACCACTACAAGGAGATCTTGCAGCAACCGCGTAAGCCAGCAAACTTGTATCCGAATGTTTCTACCGCCGCCAAATCGCCGCCAGAGAACGCCGTCCCCCGACGCCGCCTCACTCGCTCGCGCCGGCCGAGTAGAAGGTGGTTACGATGGGTCGCTGCCATGGGGCGGGCCTCGCTCCCTCGCGCCGGCGTCCGCCGTCGCTCGCTCGCTCGGCCCGCCAGGAAGAAGCTCTCGTTCGATTGGTTTGGTCAGCGCTCCCCCGCGCCGGAGCAGAAGGTCCTCTTGGTGGGGATCCCGCCGTGGATGGGACGAGCTCCCTCGCGTCGGCGTGCCCGCCGCCGCTCGCTCGCTCGCCCCGATAGGTAGGAGGTGGTCGGGTCGGGGGTGGGTGGCAGGTTTGGTTCGGGTCGGGTCGGACCCGAGGCGCTCCGCGCCCTATATAGGAGACGCTGGTTGTAGATCTTTATTCTACAACCAGTTGTAGAATATACCTGCCCTAGGACCATGGCCGGCACATATTGAAGCAAAAGCAATTGATAATGTATTATCAATCATCAGGGCAGGGTAGGCAAAAAAAAAAAAAAAAAAAAAGCTTTGGAGTAAGCATATGCCACCATGTATGCATGCAAGAAGAGGTTGTTTCGTACACAGATCCGGAGGATCTGAACCATCCAGCAGACATGATTCAACGTCTAAGATTTGTTCAATGTTGTATGATGTGCACCGCATTAAAAAAAGAAAAAAATAAAGGAGACGAAGCCATAGCCCTCCACCGATGCACAACCGCCACCCGCCCACCCACGCGCCGCTGCAGCCCTCCGCCGCCCGCCCACGCGCCGCCGCCGCTGTGGCCATCCGCCGCCTGCCCACCCACGTCGCCGTCGCATGCGAGTTCCCCGACGCCGGCGACCTAGCTTCTGACCTTCACGACCACACCAATCTCCGGAGTTCGCCGTCGAACTGGAGTTCGATCCCCGGCGTCAGCCGACCTCGTGGCCTGGCATCGGGGTGGGATTCTGGCGGTTGCGGGAAACATGGGCGGCACTGGGGAATGCGGCGGAAGAGGCCATCCCGGCGGCAGGCATTGGTCGCCGCCCCGCGCCCCCGCGAGTGTTTGCGTCGTCTACGCGTGGCCTCGCGCCGGCTGCCTCCCACCGGCTCGCAGAGCCGTTCAGTCCGTCGCCGCGCCGCCCCCCGCGGTTGTTGCCTCCCCAACGGCCCCACAGGCCACCGGCGCCAGGACGGGGTCGCCATGGTTGGGATCTTGCAGATTCAATCGAACACGCCACAGCCGGCTTGAGGGAGAGGAGGGCAGCCTGTTGGCGGTTTGAGTAAGAGGAGCGGAGGAGAGGACCAGCATGTCCGCTCGTGTATGAATCCCAATCATGTCTGTATGCCTGCAACTCCCTCCTCTGGCTACCGGCGCACCGTTCTGAAACCAGAGGCAAGAACCATAATTCATCTTCATTTTGTGTCAGCTGGTCCTCTGATTTTTTTCATTTCTTTTTACAAGCTTTTTTTATCAATCCCATTCGTTGCCTGCGCATCACTGTTTTGCCCATTCTAGAAGTATTGTACACACACCATTTTCTCTTTGAAGCTATTCAAGGTTGTAGCAGTTCTTCTTGAAATTTTCTTGCAGCTGCGGTTGGAATAATTTGGAGAAGGCACTGATTACACGAGTTTAGTTACCAAGTGATTACTAGAACACCTGGTCCCGAGTCTGCACTTGCTAGCAGAGACTTATTAGCGAAAACAGTATACTACCGATTGTTTGATTGGTAATGATAGTCTGGCAAAATACTTCAATCTGATTTTTATGTACTTTCAATTCTCGACATTTGCATTGTTACTGTGACCTTTGGACATGATCTTGGAAATAATTAATGTCTCCATTTGACAGGACCTACCGAGGGTAAGTTCCTGGATCTCAACGCTGTCATTGGCATTGTGGCGTTGCCATTGCCATTGCCCTCCTTACCTACCTACTGCTTTTGACCCTATGATCTTGATACGTTTAGAGCTATCATTGGTCTGCCCACAAAGGTTGATATGCTTTGATTTAGAGCTATCATTGGTTTTCCTTGTACAAGGTCAGCATGTTTCCTCTGTCATTTCTGAAAAAGAGAGTCATAATTTGATATTGGTGCATAACATATATATATGTATAGCTTCAGTCATGACATTCGAAAATGAAGTTTTACCAATTTAGTATTGTTCACCTAAATAATGCATGATGAAGATAAACAGTTGGATGAACCACTCAGCGAGTTATTTTTTTCTCATGGTTCTTAGGGCATCTTGCAGTCTAGCCCTTTATTTTTTATTTGTAAAATCTCATTTAGCTTAAGAATAGTCTACTGTATTTTTCTGATGTGGTCTATTGGTTAGGAATTGGATGGCCTTGGAGCTTTTGATTTTAAACAAGGAGTTTCCAAAGTTCAGTATGTCTACATGCATCAGGATTTTTAGAAGACGTGCTATTCATTGATTCTAACCTGCTCTTACTTCTGGAGGTTACTAAAGACACCAGGGAAGATAATTTAGCATAGTATGTGAAATGTTATTTATGGATTAGTTGCCAGAGTGTCGTTCTATGGCATAATCATGAATAAGGTACTATGCTTACTCGGTGTTCAATTGATAGCTTTTTCTTGGCATTGGCATTTCTTAATGTGTAACTGTAGGAAATTGTGTCTTGCAACATTTTATATATTTACTACATTGTCCGGAATTAAACTTCAGTGTGGAAGCATCACGGAAATAATAGGGAATTAATGATGTGGAATTGTACTTAAGGAAATATACTTAAGGAAGCCGGTACGGCTATACTGGAACACAGTGTATATTAATACGCTGGAATAATACCCGGGAACAGTATAGAGCGGAATACCAGGTTGTCCATAGGATTGGCTCTATGGATTGTTAAAGCCTGCGAGTTTGATTTTGTATTCGAACTCGGCGCATGACTCACACATGCGTGTTGTGACCTAATTGTTTAACAGTAATAGGCTCGGTTAATGGCTGTTAATGATAGTGGTTGATTTAACAAATCACGAGTCCTGTCTGAAAACAGATTGAGTTATCTGAAATTGGAGTCTATATAAAGGTCCCACCCTCTAGCCTCAAGATGCATTGTGAGCGACACCACCGATAAGGCAGAGAAATAGAGGGTAGGCCGAATAGCTCCTAAACCCTAATTTCTTACATTGGTATCAGAGCCGGAGGTTGACGTCCGCCGGAATCCGCTGCAAGTTAGCTGTTCGCCGCTGGGAAGCCTGATCTGCTATTCAGCCGTCGCGATCCCTGTCTGCCATATTCCGCTGCGCAGTCGGGTCGCGTCGATCGCCGCGTTGATCCGAGGGAAAGACCCGCTGTGCACGCGGCCGCTAATCTAATCCGCTGCTAAATCACGTCGCCGCCGATCCAATCCTGCTCCGAACTCTGCCGTCGTGGCCGCCGCTACTGATCCGCTGCGACTCTATCCTCGCTTTGCTACGCTGCACACTCGTCTCGGGCGGATCGCGCATTGTTTTGTCGCCGATTGGATCCGTTGCGCTGCACACTCGTTGGAATCCATGGAAACTTCTCTTGATTGCTGCACACTTTCCGCGCAGTCTATTGTCGGAGGCAACACTTGTTCTGGAAACCAAATTTATTTTGCGCGCACAGATCAAGGAAATACTAGTAGACAGTAGCTAGTTCAGTTTTACTACCTCGGTGGATCAATTTTCTGCTACTCTGCGTCATTGAAGGCTGCAAGTCAAAGTCTCGGCGGTTTTCTTTGTTGATTCTGCAGACCGGTAACACTTTTCTGTCTCTGGCATCAAGTATTGTTTACTGCAAGTTATTTATAACATGTAGACTGGTGGTTCTAATTACACGGTTTGGAAAAGGAAAATTATTTATTGATATGTCTAAACCGGAAAAGCTAGAGGAAAAAGAAAATCATGGAATTTGGACTAGGAAAATTGACTAGTCCACATAGGTATATCAATATTTGATTCTTTATCTGTTATATATGAGAGTGCACAGATTACATGGAATATTTTGTGTAACCTGGAAGAGGACATATATATACTTTGAAAATGTGGACTTCTTTTATTGGACACCACTCGCCTTTAGAGGAAGTTGGAATTCACTCCGAGGAAATTTATTAAACTCATTGTCAGACGGATTAATTATTATTTTTGCTACTATGTTTTTAATTGCTACGGGATTTACATTATCACCGGAATATACTGGACTCATTGGATTACTCCGAAATCTATCGGAGTATTTTAATAATTCATCGGAATTCTCTGGCGCAACGATGATGAGGCGACATGCATGAAGCATGTTTATAATGGAAGTGGCATTACTTATTATTTTGGAGGAATATGGGAAATACTCCAATGGAAGAGTAAATCGATATTTACTCAACGGTATGTCCAATGTTATTTCTTGCACTAAATATTTATTTGTCACTACTTTTCCATATAGTTGGATTTTTTACTTTGCCTCTACATCATAATTTGATGGAATACAATAGCAAATTTACTGACATGTGAACAATTTCAAAGGAATAATAAGTGTATTAATTAGTCACTAATGATAAATTGTATATACTTTGGAATTGGAAATTATGTAATCGAACTCTGTTTATGGAGGAATTATCATTTTGTCACTTACGATGAGAAGGAATTTTAATTTACACTTCTCTATCGGAATTTGTTGGTTATGTATGCTATTTGGAAAAGGAAGAGTGGAATTATTGCTCAATGGAAATTAGTGCATTATTATCGAATTTAACACAATGGTGTCGTTTATCTTGATAATCCATTGGAAGTTGGTTACCAAATCGTTTATTTGGTTGTGAAGATAACTCCGTATGGAGGAACACTTGTAAAAGGAACACATGCTCGGAATTTTATTATTGACGTTATTTACGACTTGGTCATACTCTACAAACAGAATTACGATTGTTAATTCTGGAATTATAAACTTTAAGTGGGAGGACTACAGTTATGGATTTCTCTTCAATGTGACATTTGGTTTTACACTCCCATTAGAGGTACAATTATTTTATCTCATTTACACTTGGTCACATATCAAGGAACAAAATTAGTGGATTATTAATTCTGGAATTCTAAGCTTTAGTGGGAGGATTATGATACTTTATCAACACATATTTACGGTATTTTTGGACACTCCTACTTGAGGTGGATATATTTGTTTATTTCATGATTCACTTGATATGGTTATTAATATCTTTAACAATACAAGTCGGAAGGTTTTTGTTATATTAACATCTCATACTGAAGTGGAAAATCAGTTCATCAAAGGATTACAAGGTTTGAAACTGATTGGTGGGGGAAGTACACTTCAGGAATATTAATTCAAACTAATGTGATGAGCATGGAATTATTCACCGTTGTCTTATGTTATATACTCCATGGTTGAATGGAGGAATACAACTCTTGGTTATTCACTGGATTATGAAAGCATTACATACTACTATTTGTTGAGTAAGTCATTATTTATCACAGTCACTATTTATATTTTGTGAACTGGAAAGAGGTATTCTATTTATATTTTGGTAGTATGGAATTGGAATCATTGTTTACTACAAAGCACACCAAGATTTATTTTAATGTTTATATTTCTAGTGGATCAAATGGTATTTCGTTTTTGATCTGGAAAAGTGAAAATTGGTGGAAAGTAGGAATATGATATTTTCTCATGAAGGGTGTGTTTATTAATAGTCACACTGAAATATATGTGTTAAACTCAAAGGAAAACACCAAGTTACACTCCCAACACTAACATGCTTAGGAAAAGTGGGAGGAATTAAATTGGGCCATCATATCTTGGCTACTATTGTGTGTTATTTGAGGAAGTTACTCTATATTTTAGAGGAAAGAAAAATACTAAACTTGTTGCTAATGTTAACTATGGTGGAAACATTGCGGGAAGGAACAAACTCAATGATGAATAATAAAAGTCTGGGAACTTGTTATTTTACCAAACAACCGCATGCCTATAGGATGTTATTGGATTTATTTACAAGGAAGTTTAATGCAACATTCTTAGTGGAAGTTACAATTCTAAGTTTGTTGTTTAATTCTTTACACAAAGGAAATATGTATACTTTGTGGAAACTCTGGAATTTAGAGGAGGTGTTGTTGTTTAATTATTTGCACAAAGGAAATGTTATACTTTGTGGAAACTCTGGAATTTAGAGGAGGTGTTGTTGTTTAATTATTTGCACAAAGGAAATGTTATACTTTGTGGAAACTCTGGAATTTAGAGTAGTTGTTATTGTTTAACTATTTACCCAAAGGAAGTGTTATACTTTGTGTAAACTCTGGAATTTAGAGGAGGTGGGAACAATGACAATGTTTGCTAATTGAATTGACCAATTCATGTTTTTTGGAACAAGCTTCACATCAATGGTATGTCAGGTCATATAGATTTATTTATGATGGAAGACAATCATATATAAAGGTTAGTGTTAATTGTTTTGTGTTATTGCTACATGTGCTAACTATGTTCTTATTGTTTTTGAAATATCACATTGATGGAAGTGAAGCTTGGTTCGGTTCTAACTTTCATATGAAAGGTATGTTGAAGCTTCCAATCTTTTGGGAGTGGAATTACATAGAGAATGTTTTGATACTTTTTTCTATGGAAAAGTGCAAACTTGTCATGTACCTTTTGATTAAGGGAATGATACTCTGCGAGGAATTATATTTAAACTCGTGAGGAAAAAGGAAGAATAATTGTCATCCTCAGTTATTGTGGGACATTATTCGTGCGACCTGAACTTTGCCATGCCGTTGTAATTGTTGCTATTTTGATTAGCACGGAAACGATTTGCTGGAATTATTAGCAAACGGAATATGAATCTTATTGAAATTTTTGGAATCACTTAATGGATTGTCGCGCAATGTCAAGGAAATATGGATTACTCATTATTCATTGATGATCTCAACCTTCACTACATGGATATATTGACGCTATTTGTGATCTTGGTGAAAGGTAATATATTTTATTTTATGTGTTAATATTTACTTTTGTAGGTCTTTATGGTGTGCAAAGGAAATATGATTTAGTACTCGTTATTTTATGAAATATGAATACTTTGATGCATCAAGCATTGAAGGAAGGTCTATGGCTAAGGAATTTTCTTTGTGAACTTAAGGTCGTGGAAATGTGCATCATAACCTGTTACTTTGTGATAATTTGACTCCAAAAGTCACAAAGGTTTATATACAACGTGAGTGCACTGAAGGAAGGAATTAACACCTAACCATGTAATAGCATGGGAATTCACTGAGCTTAAATAAAATGTTTTCAGTCAAGTGGGAGATGTAGGAAATTGTGTCTTGCAACATTTTATATATTTACTACATTGTCCGGAATTAAACTTCAGTGTGGAAGCATCACGGAAATAATAGGGAATTAATGATGTGGAATTGTACTTAAGGAAATATACTTAAGGAAGCCGGTACGGCTATACTGGAACACAGTGTATATTAATACGCTGGAATAATACCCGGGAACAGTATAGAGCGGAATACCAGGTTGTCCATAGGATTGGCTCTATGGATTGTTAAAGCCTGCGAGTTTGATTTTGTATTCGAACTCGGCGCATGACTCACACATGCGTGTTGGGACCTAATTGTTTAACAGTAATAGGCTCGGTTAATGGCTGTTAATGATAGTGGTTGGTTTAACAAGTCACGAGTCCTATCTGAAACAGATTGAGTTATCTGGAATTGGAGTCTATATAAAGGTCCCACCCTCTAGCCTCAAGATGCATTGTGAGCGGCACCACCGATAAGGCAGAGGAATAGAGGGTAGGCCGAATAGCTCCTAAACCCTAATTTCTTACAGTAACTTGCTGCATAATTAGCTGGCGGAACATCATAACTTTTAAATTTCTAATCCAGTTAATATAAATTAGAATTGGCAGAAGATATCTCAATCTTAGACTTGAGACATGATGACTTCCATCAGGCATTATGTTTTGTTTTGTAGAGTCTAATTATGAGTTGCATTATGTTTCGTAGGAGCTGGTGAAATCAATCGGGACACTTAGAAAAATGTGTTTTTTGTTGTACCAAATCATTGATCGTATATTTCTCCGATTTATATACTTGATGGGATGATATTTTCCACTATGAATAGGAGTGGAACGAGAACTCTTTTACTACTTATGTTCATGGAGTACAAGAGAATAACATTTGCATGGTATCTCATGCATTGAAGCATACCATCACCTTAGTGTCAGTCATATAAAGGCTTTGTACCATATTGCTTTTTCGTGGTATGCATTTTGATTGCTTCTATTGACTCAGAAAAGGTATCCACTTCCCTATTTTTCAATCCTCTGAAAAATATTCTTTGCTACTGTAGGTTATAAGCAGATAAGATGTGGTGAAGATTTGCCACATTCGCCATTACTAATATTCGGCTCCCTTATCTAGAGGATTTTGTGAACTTCAAATTGTGGATTTTTAATAGAGTGTGATTGTTCCCATCCAATCCTTCCATCGGATTTTAGTCAGATTCAGATGCTTCCATGTTATTTCTACTAGAAGCTCAATTCTTGTGAAGCAGTACTATATTGAGGAAGTACATAGCCATTTTTCCACCCTTAAGATTTATGAGTTTTTGTACCGCACAACCATTTTACTATACAGTTGTGGCATGGTTCAGAAGATAAATTCTCCTCCTCCAACCCTTTTTATGTTTTTGTTATGGTGTAACTAATTTTTTTTTCCAGACGTGCCCATGCTGATGTAATGGATGTTGAACCTCTTGTTGATTCAGTTCGATATGTCTTTTTTCCTAAACAAACCTCCCTCTATAATGGGCTTGAATTAGTGTGCTAGATGACTAAGATGAAGGTTCTGGTCGAACTTGGTCCATCCATAATAAGTCCTATACTACTAGATGATATATCGCTCTCACTTGAACTTTGTTAGCCAAAATGGCTTGCACTATACATTGTATAGACTATGCTTTGGAAAAATCTATTGTTATGTACCCACTTTTTTGCCTTTGTGTTGTAAAAAAAGATATCATGATATTCACCACCACTTTATTTATCCCATGGGAAAATAAATTCTCAAGATTACACGTGTGTTACACGTGCGAGATTACTAGTATATATAGGGTCGCGCTATTTGACAACCCGCCCGAACCACGCACCAGTTTTGCTAGCCCGCGCGTCGGAACAGCCTCCAGCGGCCCGCGAGCCAAACGGTGTAAAAATACGTCGCCTGTCGGCGCCCACGCACGATACAGCGCATGCACTCAGCGGTTCCCATGAATCCACGATGGGCCTACCCACGGAAAAACTGTAACCCAACGTAAGGAAAACGGCCAATAACTAAGTCAGCTCGTGCGCCTCATTGCATTTTTTTTTTGAGGGAGCCTCATTGCATTACTTTTTTCCAAACCACCGATGTGAAGGAGTAGTCAACGTAATTATTGTTTGCAAACTATCGATGCAATTAATTCAGTAATAACTGATGCCTGGCCATAAGATTATGCCTCATTGCATCGCCGTCATACAAAGCGTAATACGATTCTTGATTAAATTACTTGATTGTACGATATAAGACTTCGCCTGGATGTGTCATCATAGCGTAATATTGACTTGGACAGTTTGATTACAGTGCTAAAAACTATTATGTCATTGATTCAAGTGTACGTACAGTAGATACATGCGTCTCCACGAACCACTGGTGTAGCCGCATGTGCCCATAGAATAAAAATCGTGCTACAAAAAAAAATATCTCCAAACATGTAGTGAATTACATGCGTCGATACAATTTATTTTGCAACATTAATTCCTCTGCTAGGCGTTTTGAAGGCTACCACATCAGCACCTTATTGGAGACTAGAGGCAGGTTTACTTATAATGTCAAGCCCTTCAATCACTTGCTTCTGGCCGGTCTTGAACTGAAATACCTCATCACCGTCATGATGGATAAGAAAAATAGCTAGTCAGTACTTAGCATCTATAAAAGAAACAAGGCCAAAGCATATTACGTGAGAAAAATAACTGGGTCAAAGCGCATCATTATAAGAACGTGAAAAAAAATCAGGTAAATGCTTACAAATGGCCGATGCATGTATTATATTTTGGGAGCAACTAATACATCGCATGATTAGAACTATCACCAGCTAAAAATATGAAACTTCAATAAATTATGCTGCGACAAATCCATCTTAATTACAGAAAAGTCACATCTTACAATCATACAAATAGCCATTATGGTAGAGGAGAATTATACCTAAAAAGAGCAAGACCAATTGGTACCAACACACAGCTACCACAGATTAGCGTGACTATATAAGTAAACCTGCCAAGGAACTCGATGATAAGAGCATGCATGCAGAGGAATAATCTTGCGACAGTAACATAAACCTCTTCAGCAGCGAAACAGAAAAAAATAGTAGTGTTTCTTTTAACCTAGAGTACAACTGTTATCTCCACAATGGCCACAGAGAGGTGGTTCCCTGTAAGAACCTTAATATTCAGCTCATCAAGTTTTCTAGCATTGAGCTCGGGGAACATCTGAGAAAGCAAGACAATCAACAATACATAATTACAATTACATGATGCATAGGTTGCATCTCTGTATTACTAAAACTGGGACACTTCAAAAGGCTACCATATGATAGTATTGCAAAATATTTAAATACACCGACACATGGGAGATAGCTACACCTGAACTACAAAATCCAGAATTTAAGCTCCAATCCCATATAAATTGATCAATAAAATATGTACAGAGACTGCCATATGATTTCGTTCTTTATAACAAAAGGTCAGATTAGCAGGATGATTGTATAATTCATTAATTCCTAACCAGTATGATTTTTCAGTGTTATTTATAGGACCAATATATTTACCTACGATTAGGTAGTTGCAAATAGTACCTAGTTCATGCCCACTAGCACTATACTGGAGAAACCATTGCAGACAACAAATTAAAGATGAAGTGGAAATATTTATCTTGAGATTGAATTCTTACAGCAACAAAATTACGGCGAGCAAAAACAAACAATTACAAACCAAAATGATGCAGAATGGGACTGCTATAACAGCTACTCCCACTCAGGCAATAAAACAAACACCGTGGTGACAGTAATATTTACTGAATAGCGCACTCCCATGTGACGAGGATACAGATATACATTATACGGGCTACATGCTTACATCAGAACGAAGTGGGGAACCAACAAACATAGCATAAAACTTTTGAGTACACTAAAAGTCGCAGCATAAAAAAGATCTAGGTTGGGCGAGCATGGCTCGATTTTGACAGCACATTCACATATGGTTCATGCTACAGAAATAACAAGCAATAACTTGAATGAACGATCAAAAATCATGTCATACAAGATCACTATTGGTTTGAGGGCTGGTTAAAACAATAAACGCAGCAAATACATGGCTGGGGAGGACCAGAGCGAGTCCGTCGCATTGCAATTGAAATTGATCTATTCAAATGTGCAGCTCCATGAATGTCTAGCTAATAAAAATTAAAACAAGAAAATTACGTGATGTATTGCATCTGGAGTGTGTTTGGACAAATACACACACAATGAAGATGGGCTGGGAAATTAGATTCGAGCGAGAGTTCCTTACCAACGCAGCCTATTGACTAGCAGTGGACTCTGTGGAGGTGGATGCGGGACAGGTCTTGCGAGATGTAGGCGCTGATGATGGCTTGATTCGATGATGGGAGGCCAACCGGGAGATTCATCTTCTTCTCCGGCGTGGAACACCCACAGCAAGAGGGAGAATCTCAGCCGCTCGCCGAGACACCTCCGGCCGAGGCCAGTTTCCGCGACGCCCGACACCGGCGTGCTCCGCCTGCAGTAGTGCCGAGGCCACCGGCCGTTCGCCGCTCGCCTCAAGTCGTCGGGATTCCAAACCATCCGCTGCACACCACGCTCGCGATTAATTCGAAGCATAAGCGGGGAACAGAACCATAAAATCGGTTTGTGAGGAGGTAGGGAGAGGGTTCACCGAGAGGATCTTCTCCTTTCCCTCGTCGCCGGCGACGGGGCCATCGCCGGCGACGAGGCCCATGGCCCTGTGCTTGGTAAGGACTCTCACCGCCGCCTCAATCGCCTTCCGCGGAATACATGAGCCACCTCGGCGAGCTGACGCGGAAGAGGCCTGGCAGAGAGGGCATCGAGTATGGTGAAGAAAGGCGCGGCGACGACGGGCTCTCCATGGGGACGCCGGTGTGCGTCGCAGTTGCTCGTGGACGCGTCGTCGTCCACCAGGAAGCGCCCCGGGCGCAGCTCCCCTAGGCGCTTGCCACGCGCGCCGCCTTGGATTCTGTACCGCCGGCGAGGAAGGAAGTGAGCTGGAAGAGGCGCGCGGAGGCGGGGAATCCCCGGGCGGCAACGGCGGGGAACCGGATGTCGCCGGATTTGTCGTTTGTATGAACTGGGACGAGTGGGGAAGCCACGATCCCGATCCCCACGACAAGAAAAAACAAGCGACATAATAAATCTAAAAAAATTACATCGGGTGAAATCTGATGGCAGCCGCACCGCACTAGGGCAGGGTAAGGTGGCACGGTCAACCGACCTGGGTGCAGAATAGTAATTCTACACCCAGGGTGCTTAATAGAGCTTCTATATATATATATATATATATATATATATATATCTCTGCTATTCTAGACTCCCTTGTAGAATAAGTATTCTGGTCAACTTTCGGAACTTCCGTTTAAATAATATCTGAACTTCCGGTCGGAACACTTAGATTCGGTTAGTTTTTCTATCGTGATTTTCAAACCGTTTGTCGGATTGAAGCAAATGATACGCCGTTGGAAAGGTATGGAAAATGCGCACCTTTTTCACTTCTACAAGATTTTGAAATTAGTTACGGTTTTAAAACAAATTTGAATATACGAAACACTGTTTTTCACGTATTTTCCTCGTTTTCGTACTGTTTTGGACGCCATTTTCAAACCGTTTGTCGGATTGAAGCAAATGATACGCCGTTGGAAAGATATGAAAAATTCGCACCTTTTTCACTTCTACAAGATTTTTAAATTAGTTACAGTTGTAAAGTAATTTTGAATATACGAAACACTGATTTTCGCGTATTTTCTTCGTTTTCGTACTGTTTTGGACGCCATTTTCAAACCGTTTGTCGGATTGAAGCAAATGATACGCCGTTGGAAAGATATGGAAAAACCGCATCTTGACTATCTCAGGTCAATTTTCGTAATTCATCACGGAATAAGAGCAGTTTGAAAAATTAACAATTCTGTTTTCTGAATGCTTATGTCCAGCGGACAGTATTTTTAAAATTACTTTCAAACCGCTTATCGAAACGTAACAAATGATATTGCGTTGGAAAGATGTTGACTAGACGCAACTTTTTCGTATAGAAATATTTTCGAAATTCTTTACGGTTTGTGATTATTTTTGAAAATACGAAAAACGGGGGAAGGAGAGACGTGGGAATCGATTTGAAATTAGCACGTTTGTCGTGCTCGGATTGGGAAAATCAGTACGTGTGAGTCAAATTAGACTAATATCTTTGCCAATAGCACGTGGCGCCGGTCGATTTGGACAAACAGAGCTTGTATCGATGATTTCATGCTTAAAATTTCCGCCCCGAGAAACAGAGTAGAATGAACTTCCTCTGTATACTGTTGTGAACTTCAGTTTAGTCTATTGGTGAACTTCCGTTTAGTCTGTTAGTTAACTTCCGATCGCGATTTATTTTCACGCGGATAAGATGAGAGTTTTTTGCTGAAAAATGAACTCCACGCCCCACAAGAATTGAACTTTCTGCAAACAAAAAAGTGACTTCACGGCCATGCAACAAAAATTTGTTGGGTTAATTAACTTCTAGGTTAATGAACTCCCTAACTTTTCCAAACTTCCGTTTAAATAATAAGTGAACTTCGCGGGATAAACATCCGTTTAATACGAAGCAAACTCCCTGTGGTGAACTTCGCGGCTGAATTTCCGTTTTAATACAAAGTGAACTGCGATAAAAAATAATAATTTTCATTTTTGAAAATAAACATTTTAGGAATCGCAGAAGTAAGGAAAATGAACTTCAGGCGGTGTTCAGAGCGAACTCCCAATAAAGTAGTAAACGTCCAACGCATTTTAATATGAATTTCCGACGCGTTAATGTTGAACTCCTGCTCGGTACAAAGTAAACCCCTCGAAACTTAAGGGTTAACTTCCTTTCTATGTTCCGGATGAACTTCCGATAAAAGAGTAATTATCCGGTGCGGTCGAGGAAAACTGAACTCCTGATCTAAAAATAACAAACCTCCAAAATCGACGATCTGAACTCCCGATTTTCGAAATAGTGAACCTCCGAGATGGAAAATATTTTGAAAAAATTGCAATAACTTTTAATAAAATGAACCGTCGAAAAAAGGGCTCCCGATCATAGTGCACTTCGACCACATACGTGCACTGTCTGGATGCAAAGAGCATACTTCTTTTTATTTAAAAATGAGAAGAAACTTCATGAATAGAAAGTGAAACTGCATTTCCTGCTTGTTTGATTAATTAATTTTAACAGCTTCTCCAAAAAAAAAGTGGACTTCACATACATACAAAACTAACTTTTCCGAGTGCAAAATAGTGGACTCCATAAATTCGTGGTGATGAATATTCCTGCTGCCGGTTGTGTATAAAATGCATAACACATGGAACTACACTGTCATGTCCTTCTATAATAATTGTATAATACATGTCATAATGTTGTGCATATATCCATATAAAAATTCAAAAGTACTAGCCCAGTTCAGCAAATATTGTTTTTCCTCCACCACTCATTCTAGGCTCTTATCCTCAGAGAGCGCATGTCCCAGTACGCAACGACAGGTAGCAGCGACACCTTGTTCTGAAGAAGAAAATGGACAGAACCAAATCCGAGCAGGACGAGCAGGACGGGGCAGGACGAGCGCATGTCCCACTGTGCTTCTCGATTAGCTCTTGGTTTGAGACGAGCAGGACGGGGGCAGTCCATGACGGCGAGTAGCAGGGGGATCTGCCGGCCGCAGCGTTATGCTCGTGAGCTATGGGAGTACAGCCATGTCTCGCGCCGGCTCGGTGCGCGTCGAGCAGTGGAGGACGAGATCTTCAGCGCCACTGCCTGGTGTGAACCTCCCATGGGCAGCACGGTGGACTTCGACGGCGCCCTGCGTTGACTTCCTTTGAGCGACGCGCACCGAATCAGACAAGCTCTTCCACCTCAACGGCGTACTGATGCTACGGGAGAAGATGGTCGGGCGGCCGGCGGCGTACTGATGCTGGGCTCACACGGAGCAGGAGGTAGGAGGGGAGACGACCTCGACAGCGCGCGCGGGGAGGCCTTGTGGCGGCTCGCCAAGGAATTCAGGGGCTGCTCGTCGGGGATGCGGCCGCAGGTGCTGCGCCGCGTCGGGGATGGGGCCGATGGTGCCTCGCCGCGATGGGGATTGGGCCGGAGGATTGGCGGCGGCCGTCCGGCGCAGTGGACAAGCGTCCGGCGCGTGGAGCGTGGGAGGTTGGGGGAACGCGATGGCCGGCGCGCTAGAGTGTTCCGCCGGCGGAGGGATCCGGGCCGGCGCGCTGGGTGGTCCGCCGGAGAAGTGCAGCCGGCAGCGCGACGTTAGAGGAGCAGGGGAGGTGCGGGAGCGTCACGGGGAAGGAGAAAGGAGCAGCGCGCCTGATTTGGGGGATCCATCTCGGAGCCGCGCCGGCGCCGCACCGGAGTTGGTGGCGGGGGTTGGCTGCCGCCGGTGGTGAGGGACGGTGCGCCGGTGGGGTGCGGGCTATTTTGGATCGAGAGGAGCAGGTGGGTCAGAGGGAAGAAGGTGTTTAGATGGGCCAGGTTCGGATTAAGAAGGTCCGAAAGTTGACTAGAATAGTTATTCTAGAAACACTATAGGGGTTGTGTAGAATAGTCCCACTCTCTCTCTCTCTCTCTCTCTCTCTCTATATATATATATATATATAGGTACGAGCTATTCTACAACCGGTTGTAGAATAGTTCCCTACAACCACTTCTGTACTTCTTTCGTGCGTTCTCTGTACTGCTACGCTTTTTTCGGAAGTTCACTAGCTGTTTTCTTCGATAGTTTAGACTTAGTTTGTGAACCGTTTATCCAAATGGAGCAAACTATATACCGTTGAAAAGCTAATAAAATTCTACATTTTTTTGTGTAATACCATTTTTACAAATTTGTAACGATTCGTAAACAATTTTGAAAAAACTCAAATCAGTAAAAAGTCACTGAGAACGTATTTTACAAATATTTTCTCAATCGCTTATCGGAATTTAGCAAACGATACGCCGTTGAAAAGCTATTGCAATTCCGCATCTTTTTCTTTCAGATCATTTTTTTCTAATTCTTTACGGTTTTCAAACAATTTAAAAAAACGAAATCTGAAAAATATGACAGGAAACGTAGTTTTTGAATATTTTCTCAACCGCTTATTGGAATGATGCAAATGATATGCCGTTGGAAAACTGCTGCAATTCCGCAACTTTCTCGCTTTTACGGTTTTCTCAAATTCATAACCGATTAAAAGTAATTTCAAAAATACTGTATTCTGTAATGAGACATATACGGGCGGACGGTATTTCATCCGTGGTATCTCATCGGAATAATGCAAATGATATGCCATTGGAAAGATACCGACGATAATCAACTTTTTCGTTCACATTGATTTTGCAAATGGATTACGCTTTAAGAGTAATTTTAGAAGTTTTGAAAATGGAATACCGGTATTTCACGGAGGTGGTGAGATCAAATTGACTAGTTAGACAATTTGATTCGTCGTGTCATGCACTATTTAATGAAATTAGACTCATATTACATCATATGGAGCTATTTGTACCAACATTTGAGGCATCTATAGCTCAAATCGTCAAGATTAGTATGATTTATTTCCGTCCAGGAAAAAAAGAATACTGGACTTCCCTCGACCTGCGATTGAACTTCCCAGAATATGCGTGTGTACTGCCAGCGGAATTTCTGTGATTAGTGTTCGGTAAATAACGATAACTTTCTCATACGGCATCCGTTTTAGGTGAATGACCACTCAAAATGCTCAGATTGAAAAGACGCATCTATTAAATTTACTGGATTTACCTATAACGATAATGTCAAAATCGATTTCTAAGTGTGTTTTTCTCTCGGTCAAAGTTTGGTCAAACCTATTTTTCCCCTTTAAAAAATATTTGACAACCCATCTGACCACTGAATCGAATGATTCTTTGTGTGTTAGAAAGATGGGGTCGGCATTTATCCATGAAAATTTTGAATAAAATGTGTACTTCTTTCTGCCACCATGTGTACTTCTGGGAAGGAGATACTGTACTTCCGATGATGATTAGTGTGATGATATTTCTGCGTGTACTTACTATGAAATAGAGTAATTGGACTTCCCTCGACACACGAGTGAACTTCCCAGTGTATGCGCTTGTACTGCCAGCGGGTTTTGTGATTAGTGCTAAGTAAAACAACGAAAACTTTCTCATACGGTGTCCGTTTTAGGTGAGTGACTACTGAAAATGCTCGAGCTAAAAAGGCGGTGAACCGGTAACAAGAATCTCAAAAATTGATTTCTAAGTGTGTTTTTCTCTCGGTCAAAGTTCGGTCAAACCCATTTTGCCCCTTTTAAAAATTATTTAACAATCCGTCCTACCTCTGAATCGAATGATTCTTTGTGTGTTAGAAAGATGGAGTCGGGATTTATCCATGAAAAATTTGAAAAAAAATGTGTACTTCTTTCGACAACCATGTGTACTTCTGGGAAGGAGATACTGTACTTCCGATGATGATTAGTGTCATGATATTTTTGCGTGTACTTACTATGAAACAGAGTAATTGGACTTCACTCGACACACGAGTGAACTTCCCAGTGTATGTGCGTATATTGCCATCGGGTTTTGTGATTAGTGTTAAGTAAAACAACGAAAACTTTCTCATACGGTGTCCGTTTTAGGTGAGTGCCTACTAAAAATGCTCGAGCTGAAAAGGCGCATATATTAAAACTACCGGTTTCACCGGTAACGAGAATCTCAAAAATCGATTTCCAAGTGTGTTTTTCTCTCGGTCAAAGTTCGGTCAAACCTATTTTGCCTCTTTTAAAAATTATTTGACAATCCATCCTACCTCTGAATCGAGTGATTCTTTTTGCATTAGAAAGATGGAGTCGAGATTTCTCCATGAAAAATTTGAAAAAAAATGTGTACTTCTTTCTGCAACCATGTGTACTTTCGGGGAGGAAATACTGCACTTCCGATGATGATTAGTGTCATGATACTTCTGCGTGTACTTACTATGAAACGGAGTAATTGGACTTCCCTCGACACACGAGTGAACTTCCCAGTGTATGCGCGTGTACTTCTAGCGGACTTTCTAATCCTTTTATTAACTTTGCAGTGGGATGTGTACTTCACAAATCCAAATTGTGTACTTCCTGATGCAACCATGTGTACTTCCCGGGGAGATCCCGCACTCCCCGCGATTTGGTGTCCTTTGAAGTCACAACGAAGTAACTGGACTTCCCGCGACACATGTCTGAACTTCTCGGTTTATGCGTTTGTACTGCCCGCTAGAGTTTTCGGGATTAGTGTTAACTAAAAAGAGACAACATTTTCATACGGTTTCAGACAACTATAGCTCAAATCGTCAATATTAGTATGGTTTATTTCCGTCCTGTAAAAACAGATAACTGTACTTCTGTCTACACAGGAGTGAACTTCTCGTTAACTGCGCTTGTACTGCTGGCGGAATTTTCGTGATAAGTGTTTAGTAAAACAACGATTAATTTCTCATATGACGTTTAGGTGAATGGCCACTCAAAATGCTCGGACTGAAAAGACGCATCTATTAAAGTTATCGGTTTCAAAGATAATATCAAAAATCGATTTCTAATTGTGTTTTCTCTCGGTCAAAGTTTGGTCAAACCTATTTTGCCCCTTTAAAAATTTATTTGACAACCCATCCGACCTCTGAATCGAGTGATTCTTTTTGCATTAGAAATATGGAGTCACGATCTGTCTACAACTTTAAAAAAAGTGTGTACTTCCTTGTGCAACCATGTGTACTTCCGGGGAGGAGATACTCCACTACCGATAATGATTAGTGACATGATACTTTTGCGTGTACTTACTATGAAACAAACTAATTGTACTTCTCTCGACACACGAGTGAACTTTCCAGTATATGTGCTTGTACTGCCGGTGGGTTTATCCGTGATTAGTTGCGAGTATTATTCACTAAAATTTATTCATATCATATTTTTGTACTTCCGTAAAGTGAGAACTGTACTTCCTTATAAATTACACTCAAAATTTCTCCTGTTCTAATGTGTACTTCCTTTATACTTCCATGAAGTACAATTTTTACTCCGAAGTACAGTTGTACTTCCACGAATGTACGTCTGTACTGCTCCGCGCGTCATTCTGTTCTGCCTCGTATATATATGACTGATTGTACTTCTCCATGCTGCCTATTGTACTTCATCATGTCCGTATCTATACTTCCCGATGTTGTTATCTCATACTTCTGGTATGACATAACTGTGCTGCCACCAACAAACAAGTGCATTTCTGGCTTGGACATTTAGGAAATTAATCACAACTAAAACATGCACTTCAGTGTCAGAGTTTTTCATGATTTTTGCTGGAATTGTTGGATCTGAAAATTGTAATTCATGCTCATGAACATGACGACTTGTTCACTGAAATTTCCTAGTCGAAATCATGTACTTCCCTTGACTGAATATACGCATTCACTAAGCTTGCACTTCCCGTATTCATTAACTTGTACTTCAATCGACTGAAGACGTGTACTGCTCGGAAATTAAGTTTTCTGGACAACTTTTTTTTATCATATCAGAGAGCAAAGGAACAAAGGCTGAGTGAGCGGCTGCCGGTTTAGAGATAAGAGCAAACACCTGAAAAAACATCACAAATGACAGTTCATTGTGCTTGCCCAGCACCACGTTCGCACCACCTACACTCATAGGCAGTTTAACGTTCTCAAACGCAGCGGTGTGTATTCTACTACACAGAGAATACCTGGGTAAATAGAGAACAGAGAACAGCAGCAGTTTCTGCTCAAGCAAGAAATAAGCGGCAACAGTAGCAGCAAAGAGAGTGGAAAAAGAGCAGCAGCAACTCGTATAGCTGCACAGCTCACGCGTGCGAGAAATCAGAAGCTGGGGAACGCGCGGGGTTGCGGACGGACGCCGGCGACACACACGGATGCGTCACGGCGGCGCCAAGGATGCTTGCTGGATGATGGCCATGAGTCAAGCGGGACCAGAGGAGAGCAAGATGACGGGGGCTGGAGAACGAGCCAGCCGGGCGGAGGAGCTGGGCCTTCCAGAAATAATTTTGGCGGCGATTGGGGATTGGGAGTCCAGTACGTCAGCTCGCCGGCGGAAGAGCCCACGCGTAGTGTGGAAGAAACAGAGGCGGCGGCGCGTCGCCTGCAGCAGCTCGCAGGTTTCGGCTAGCACGGCGGCAGCGCGCGGGGCTGGCTCCGGCGCGGCGGCGCATGCTGACAGCTGCTCGCCGGTTCCAGCCAGCGCGGCGACGTGTGGCCGGCGGCAGCGCGCGGGTCTGGCTCCGGCGCGGCGGCGCGTGCCGACAGCTTCTCGCCAGTTCCGGCCGGTGTGGCGGCGTGTGGCTGGCGGCAGCGCACGGGTCCGGCTCCGGCGCGGCGGCGCATCGCCGGCGTCCGGCGGCAGTACGGGCATGCGATGGGATCGGGCCAGGGAAGGAAGCCAAGCTTGGGTAGTGCGGAGGGTGTGGAGTAGCATTTTTGTCCGGTTTTCTTTTTCAATCGAAGGAGTCGCCGGTTGTAGATTACTTAATCTACAACCGGTTGTAGAATATACCTATCCTATATATATATATATATATATATATATATATATATATATATGTGAAAATGGTTCTGTACTCCTAGGCGTATGTACTCTCACGTTTAATATACCACATAGGTGAATCATATATACCTCTTTATCATTTTTAATATACTTCATTATTTAATAGTAGATACCCCAAAGTGAGTTACATGGAAATTTTCATTTGAATCTATATATTTTATATTATTTGCACATATACTGCTTTTTGTATGAAATAAAGGTATATGAAAAAATTGAGGACTATGGTGATTTTTTTTTCATACTTTTTGTATTGAGGTATCTTAGAATAATTAACGAGGTATATAAAAAAATATAAACAGGTATAATACCCTCATATGTGAGGTATATTGAGTATGGGAGTATGTACACCCAGGAGTATATAGGTAAATTAACAGATGCTCCCTGGTGCCTGGGCACCTGGATAGAATACAGTACATTTTGGGTATGTAGATGACACCTATACCTCGGGTATGCACATGTTGGGTATATAGGAGTTTCCTATATATATATATATATAATATATATATATATATATATATATATAGCAGTTTCCTCATAATTAATAAAACACTTCATCCAATAGCAATATGATAAGTTTACAAAAAAAAGTGAACACACCTTTTTGAACAAACAGGCAGATATCCAAGTAGTTCATCGGTTGCAAAAAATGAGAATATTATTTGTCTTGCAAACAAATGTTGTTACCTGCGAATAGAAAACACATGTTATGTTCAGCCATACATCTACTAATGGAGGTGATAAACATAAAAAAGGTGTAAGATATATAAACCATTACATTTCATTTCTCCCACGGCGATTTTTTATCTTATGGAAACGATCAAGGATCACTTCACTGGTAACTGTGTCCAGCAATCCCTTTTCCACATAGCAAATGAGGCTATGGCTCAAATAATCATCACCAATTTTCTCGCAAAGCGCTCTTCACAATCTTCATAGCTGAAAAGCATCTCTCTATGATGGCAGTGACAACAGGAAGACTTAGTGCTAACTTCAAAAGCCGAAACACCAACATATAGTAGTACCTCTCCATTATTTTCCTTCTTCCCTGCCAATCATTGAAACACTATCGGTATAAGTTCATATGCAAGTAGTACCAGAAAAAGAAAACTGAATATGCTATTACATTAGTCAGGCTAGCCGGGTTACATTCAGTCCCTGATTGCATTGCATAGAAAAATCTCAAATCCTAAGAATTGGGTAGTATACCAGTATGTCAAATTACTGCGCTAACACTAAATTTGGACCACCGTACCAGCAAGGATTTGACACGGAAATAATCAAGAGAACCAGAATACTCCAAGTATTTGGGGATGAGGCTAGCTATTGTACTGCAAGTCTGCAACGTCTTGACGCGGAGGCGGCGCCGGCCGGCCGGGTACACAGCAGACTGGCGCTGGCGCTGGCGGAGGGCGGCCGCGGTCGGCGAAGAAGTCAAGCAACTGACGCCGCCTTCTCTGCTTCCTTCTCCAGAGACGAAGCGTCAAGCGTAAGCGGCGGAATTTTTGATCGATCAGATAGGCACGATGTAGAGACGTGACAAATTGCGACCGCCTTTGCTTCGACCCGTGTGACGGGAGCAGTGCGTCGCACGGGTCGCCCTATCGCTGCGATTTTTTTTTTTTAGTCCTCTCTGAGTACACAAGTTGTAGTATCTGATCAGACACACAGGAACACACACCACACGCACACACACCACACGCACCCCCTACCTATATGTCTAAACTAGATCTACATCCTATATCTCTTAACATGTCCTGAGAGACCTATCCGAAGAAACCAGTACTTCGGTGACCGACGGGCACGTCGATCTCGCCTGTGGCACATGACGTTAAGAGGCAATGAACATTGATGCTACAGTGTAGCTGGTGAGGCACCGGAAATTCGCTCCCAGTGGGAGTCGAACTCGGGTGAGTCAGCCAGCCACTGCTGGGTCTGACCAAACGCGCTACGCACGCTCCTCGCTCTTAGCGATTCCTACGGTACAACTCGTCCGCACGAGCGCGCTCCCCTCGTTCGCTGCATGGGCCTGTGTCTGTCCCACCACGCTCAGTACGGCGATATCCGGCGACGCGCGCACGTACAATAGCTAACCAAGCAGGCACCCACTTGGATGGATCAATCTGGTCAGCTAGCTTCAATGATCACACGATTATGCTTGAGGTGCGTATTGCTACGTTTTAAAAATATGAATGATTTTTTGAAATATTTTCAAAAAATTGTCTCAAATTTTAAAATGGTTCCGGTTTATAAAATGGTTCTGTTTTTGAAAATGGTTCCGTTTTCCGGAAAAATGGTTCCGATTTTGAAAATGGCTCCAACTTCGAAAATGGTTCCAATTTCGAAGATGGTTACGATTTCGAAAATGGTTACGATTTCAAAAATGGTTCCGAATTTGAAAATTCTTGTACCGTAGGTTTAAACGTGTTTATACTCCTCACTATACACGTCTTCATGTGTAGATACATCCAGATTTGAACAAAACATGTTCTCTACATGATGAAAAATGTAACAAAAAAAAGCATCAGAAATCATGTGTAGGGTACTACCACATTTGGAAATTATTTTTGAACGATTTTCAAAAAGTGAAAAAAAAGGTATTTGAATGGAAACTATTTTTGAACTATTTTAAAAGGCGAACAGAAAAATTCTGTGAACGGCAATTATTTTTGAACGATTTTCAAAAAAGTGAACAAAAAATAGGTATTTGAATGGAAACTATTTTTGAACGATTTTATAAGGCGAACAGAAAAAGTCTGTGAACGGAAATTATTTTTGAACAATTTCCAAAAAAGTGAACAAAATAAGTATTTGAACGGAAATTATTTTTGAACGATTTTAAAAGGCGAACAGAAAAAGTCTTTGAAAGGAAATTATTTTTGAACGATTTTCAAAAAGTGAACAAAAAATAGGTATTTGAACGGAAACTATTTTTGAACGATTTTAAAAGGCGAACAGAAAAAGTATGTGAACGGAAATTATTTTTGAACGATTTTCAAAAAAGTAAACAAAATAGGTATTTGAACGGAAATTATTTTTGAACGATTTTAAAAGGCGAACAGAAAAAGTCTTTGAACGGAAATTATTTTTGAACGATTTTCAAAAAGTGAACAAAAAATAGGTATTTGAACGGAAACTATTTTTGAACGATTTTAAAAGGCGAACAGAAAAAGTCTGTGAACGGAAATTATTTTTGAACGATTTTCAAAAAAGTGAACAAAGTACGTATTTGAACGGAAATTATTTTTGAACGATTTTAAAAGGTGAACAGAAAAATTATGTGAACGGAAATTATTTTTGAACGATTTTCAAAAAGTGAACAAAAAATAGGTATTTGAACAGAAACTATTTTTGAACGATTTTAATACATGAACATTTTTTGAATATGAACATTTTTAAAATTTGAACATTTTAAAAAATGAAAATTCAAAATAAAGAAATAATGTCTAATAAGAAAACTGAAAAAGAAAGAAAAAAGAACGAAAAAAAGAAAACAGAAAATAAGAAAAGAAACAGCCAACAAATAAAAACGAAAAAGAAAAAGAAACAGGAAAAAACGAAAAAGAAGAAAGAAACAGCTAAAAAACGAAAAAGAAAAGATCTGAAAAGCCCAGAAACCGAAAACTTGACGTATTACCTTATTGGGCCGGCCCACGAAGGGGTGTGCGAGGCGAAATAACTGTCGACCTGGTCGACAAATAGGTTTTGCCGACAAATTGACCTAGCAAGCTGATCGTGCTTTATTTTCTTCCCGGGCTTTTGGCCAAAAAGTTGGGTCGGAGGGACTAGGAGCGACGGTACTGGGCTGACCGGGGGCATTGCTTCATCGTATCGTACGCATCTATAGGATCGACTGAAAATTGAGTGGGGCCAATGCCCTCACAGAGCATAACGTGCGTCCGCCCTTGGATGTATCTTCATATGCAATTGTACAGTGTTTCTGATATATCTATATGCTTGTAGTATTTAGCAAGTACTCGTACTATATAAGTAGAAGGAAAAGACGCGCGTTGCCGCGTCCACTCTATGTACACCCAACGATAAATGAACAAACAATTTTTAACAAAACATATATAAAATACAGTAGCAGTAATAGAGAAAATACTACCACTGGCTCACTCTCTTGTAACACGATTATTTAGGCATCCTCACATTAACATAGAGAAGTAGAGAAGCAAAAACGGTTATGTTAGTTGTAGCAAGGTTAGGACTACATCACTCAACATAGAGAACATGACCATAAAAAGGTTAACCTCGATATTTAGTTAAACGATCACGATTGGACCAGAATTATGAAATGTCATGAAAATTAAATTGTGTACATGGTTCTATGATGATTTCAAAAAACAATTGAACAAAGCTCAGACAATCTGCAGACAATGTACTATATGATGAACATTGCAGACTCGTGAGAAAGATTAGCCATCGAGATACTACACTCAAGGTCATTGATTTCATTATGGTGAAATCAAGTAGACTTTTCTCACATAAATTGTCCAAAAATCAGTAATAGTTGACGTAATTATATCTTGATATATTTAGATCAATTACATGGAGTACAATCGATACTTTATAAAACAGAGGAACATTGCACCGATAAATATTAAATAATGCACCAAAAAACATAGCAAAGTGAGATCTTAAGCGGTTTACATGCCATCTTAATCTATGCATTGGACCCAAAATAAGATATGAACAAAAATTCAAAATAAATGGCATGAATACCACCAACAATTTCGAGTATATATCTAGTTGCAGGAATGCCCACGTCTAAACATATAGTTTGTCATGTTCGTCACACGCTTAACAACACATGTTATTTTATCATTGTAAACTCATGGGTTATTAATTTTCTGCACTATAATGTTTGCAACTGATGCTAGACACATAAAGTTCTTTTTTGGTATATGCATCCAACCATCTAGCAAATATACACATGCACTTGCTTACATAATTTGGCTTGTTCTCTGAATACAGTGAGAGATAAACAAACATACTGCGGAGAAAAGTTCGCAGATAAATACTCATATCACCTTTGATCAGTAATTATGTGGCATCCAACAACGAGGCATCTTACTCATCCTTCCGCACCCATTCACCACCAACTTGTCGCTCATGCTCTCAACCGCAGCTGCAACCACCACCGAGTCGAGCACCACTAACAGCAACGACGACGGTCGATGCAAGAGGCGATATGGGTGTTCACGTGGAACTACTGCGTGGGATGTAGGAAGTGTTTCAGCTCAATGGCGTTGGGTGGACACCAGAATATGCACCTGCTGGGAGCGCACATGGTGTGGAAGTTGACAATGTACTTGAGGCGCGACACCTGGGATGGAGGTGCCCTGTCGTCCTAAGGGCTTGACGGAGCCAGATATGTGTGTGCAGAGAGATGAGCAAAATTTGTGGCGGAACGGCTGTTTTCGGTAGAATACGGCTCGAGCCAGAAATGGTGTCGCGTGGCACAGGGTGCGCGACGCTATGGGTAATGGTGGGCGCTGGCGGCGGAGAAACGATAAGGGTGACAGTTGTTGGAAAGTGTTAGTACCGTGCTCACTGCATTTGCTTTAAAAAATCCAAATGATATGTCTAGGTTCCAACTTTTCCAATACGTATTGTAGATACTCTAAAAGTGTTGTAAAAAAAATATTTTGTATTTTGGACTACACAATAGAAGAGAAATTTTGAGGGGGAATGGAGCTATTTTTTCCTTTTTCACGGCCACAATTTTCTTTTTTGTGTATGTGGAAATACCATTTTTTTCACTGAAAATTCGGTAGATACGTACAAAACATGTGTATATGTCCAACTGAATATTTCTCAAACTCAATTTTAATATTCGAGAGATGTGAACAATAAAGTGAGATATATCTGAGTGCGGTCCACCGTGATGTGGTGTCTCTACCCTATTAGAAAACATGTGGAGCAAGGAGAAAGCAAAGAATTCTAGTTAGCTTAGTATTTGTAAAGGATAACCCCTTATATTCATCATTATTTCAACGCTGGTGGATGTGATATCTACCCTTAGTGCCTACATCATAGCTAAGTTTCTTCAAAGTCTTCATCTCGATTCAAGCTTTGGAATGATATTTACGAAAAATATGAAATGAGTCGGGATGAGAGAAAAACAAAGGCAAACTCTCACTGCCACAGCACACTGAACGGGGACTCGGGAACTCTGAAACCATGCCGCAGTGTTTCAGTGCAAGTCCTACATGATTTACATGGGGGAATGGGGAGTTTATAAAAGTGTAGCCAGATAGGTACTCTAAACAGCATGGCAGCAGAGTTACATAAGTTGTTTACAGAATGTGGTCAGTCCTTCAAACTAAAATGGTCACCACAACACACTTCTCATCTTCTCCAGAGCTAGATCGCAGTTCTTAGTACCATCCATGTGCATCTACCTCTCCCCATTGAATGACAAAGACGCATGTGGTAACTAGGAACTGTGTCCATGCAGCTACTACCATGGTAACTAGTGAGGTTTATTTGTTTCAGCAGATTCTTGTGAAGGGACGTAGTATGTCCTGCGAAGGCGATTGCAGTCCATAATCAAACTGTTTATTGAAGTTGCTGAAGCTTGGCATGTCACTGAAATCTATATCCGAATCTGAAAATCTGGTGCCATCAATTGATTTACTAACTAGACCATTCTTATGAGCTACGTTGCCACTGACGCAGGTAATCTGCGGATCCTCCTTAGATTTGACAACATCAGAACTTCCTTCTGCGTTGCAGATTGTAGCACATTATTCAGAATGTTCAATAATTAACTTATATCTGTGTAAAGTATATTCACAAGTGCAAAATCAAAATGATAAACTTTGACTCACTTGCTATCTTCTTTTCCTTGCCAGCATCCAAACACAGGAGATCAAGTGCTCCATCAGTTGTACTGAAGTTATTCACTCTTGATATATAAACCTGAATGGAAGGCGTACAAAAACAAGAGGAAATTGTATTGTTGGATAGTTGCCTTAAATTTCGTAGATACTTGCCTTAAGAAATTCAAGAAATGCGTATTCTATAAATACTTTCCTTATGAGCACGTGAAAAATTGCAAGTATTGTTTACTAGCAGTAATTTCCAATGAATACTAAACTGTCACATCACATGCACAAATACAAAATGGAAACCAGGGAGTGTCTTTGGCAGTGTTAGAGTTGTGAGCATTGTGTGTTTGAGGAACACCTATTTTGCTCTTTATGGAACCTTTCTGGCTGAGCGATTTGCTGTAATGAGGAAACCAACTATCAGAACAATTATATAATTGAATTGTCCAAGTGTATTCCTGGAAAATACGAGATGAAAAGGAAGATAAACAAGGAGCTGGAGCCAGATGCACATGTAGAGACAAGACAGTAGAGTACATCTACATAAATTTACAATTGGGTTTATAAAGAGGACTAAAGCAACAGTCAATAATGCACTTACATTCAAAGGAGCATACTCCTCCTTGTCATCTGTAGTCACAATTAATTACGATAGACTGCTGTTCAACAACAACAGAAATATCCTTATCCTGCAATCATCAAATAGTTACTGTGCCATGAAAAAAGTTCGAAGTTGTAACAGAAGGCCAAAAGGAAACACCGAAACAAAAATTCTGAAAACATTGGATGCATAAGATCATCGGTATTAATTGCACTAGTATCTACCATGCTAATATGAGGCAATGAAAGACAAACATAAGCGAATAATTCCATACTTAATTTTAATTTATCAGAGGCAGTCCCTCATGGTAAGTGTGATAAAGCTTCAAAAACAAAAGAGAAAAACAGGAGGAAACATATAATGGTTGTTTGGTTTCCAGCCAGAATTTTCCACGGCTTCCATTCTTTTGAGCTTAAGCAGCCTGGGACCTCAAAGTCGCCGAATAAGCCAAAAGGTGGCCCTGAAACTGAAACTCAAACGAGAAGAGTCTGCTTTGGGGTCCTAATCGTTTATGCGCGAACAACCACTGTATAGAGGCCTTTCTCATGTTTAGTTGCCAGAAAATTACAGTTTTAACATAGCCCTACGACGGCAATAACAGACCGAAGGCCCCTAGCGTGTTGCAATCTACATATTTCATCACGGTTCAGAAGCCAACAGCACGAATTATGTACAATCTTACAATAGGATGGACAAGAACTATCTCGAAGAAGTGACGAAGGGTCAGGCAAACAAGGCAAAATGATTGAATTAGGTGCCAGATGGTCATTGTCAAGATCATGATTTTTTCTTCATGTTCCTCCATTTGACTCTCAGGTCACTCGGGAGGCGTGTCTTGTGAAACGCATGTCTGCCATATTCTAGTATCTGAACCCAGGGAATTGGCTCATCATCCTTTATTTTGAATTTCAACATTGCATCCTGAATCAGAATAGCAAATGGTGTAAGTACACAAGCAAGAACATGACTACATACACATTAGTAACTAGGAAATTCAGCAAAGATAGTGCAAGGTTTCATCATCAGTATGCATGGGGTATGCTTACCTTCAAAGCTCGCTCTTCTTCTTCTGTCCAACAGAGCTTTGAGCGCCTTCCAGGTGCAAGAGCATTAAGCTGCAAGACAGATATGGCTCAGTTTTTGCAATTACAAAAGCAGACACCATTAAATGGTAGACTTCAGAATACAGAATTCACAATAACTGGAACATCCGAAATCGGATTTTATGCTAAGAAACACTAGTACTCTTAAGAGAAAATATGGGGGAAATAACCATTTCAGCTTCCCTTTTAGTGTGTGACAGTTATTTTAATGCGTGCAATCTCATGCAGCCGAGAGTAGTACCCATTCGTGCCTGTGCAGAACTGCTTAGAAATAAGAAACGCCTTAAGCTATGCAGTCAGTACCATATCCAGTTAACTACAATCTAACATCAGTATCGCAGATTTAACTTTCTAACCATGAGTTCGCAAAAGCTCTTGTGAATTCGAAATTATCCATGAATAAAAAGGCTGACTTTCCCTTGTATCAATATCATGACAAGTTGCCTCCCTCCAGAGATATAATGTCTCCTAAAGTTTCGACCATCTCGAAGCTAATTAGGACTGTGCTATCTATGGTACTGAACTAAGAACTTCAACAATAGAAACTGTTTGTGTAAGTGCAATGGAACTGAGTAGGTTTGATCCCCTAAACATCCACCTTACAACTTATTTATCACGAGTAAAATAAGGATGTTCAATGCATTTAATTCTGAGTTAACCAGTCTCACAGACATTTTTACTTACTCCAAAGAATACGGTCAGGAAAAGAAGTGCTTATGAAGCATCAAGCATCATCATAACACTTACTAGCGCTTGGGTGCATAGTTTCGTTTCCTTGATGGTGAAGGCATGTGCTCATCCTGGCACCCCAATGCCTTTTTTGAATTATTTGATACCACTGTCTGCTTTTGTTGCAGTCTTGCTTTGTGGTGTCTCATATTTCGCCAAGGGGGTGATGACCGCTTGCCAGAATCATTTGAAGAAGTAGCTTCTATTTCATCAGAATTTTCGCACTCATGAGAATTTGTACGACCATCATGTTTGTCAGCCTCCACATTCTGACTGGTAACAGGACTGCATCTATTCTGAGATGAATGGTGTGCTTCATTAAATGAATTGTCATTGCCATCTTCACGGGCTTCTGCATTTTCCACAGGCTGCTCATGCTCTGCAACGTGAACCTTTTTTCTTTTATAGTGAAGTACACAATCGTTCTTGGTTGCAATATCAGAATTCAGACCAAAAGATGCCTTTTCAGTGATTACCTCCTCAGTACAGTATCAGTTGTAGCATTTGTTTTCTGCTTCTTCCTCTGCTGACCAGGTTCTAGATCCTTATGAGAAAGGTTATATGCACCAGACTGATGGTTACCTTGCCTTATAGATGTATTACACCCATTCAACTGATCCTCTTCAGGACAAGCATCATTTGTATCATTTGTTCTCTGCTTCTTCCTCTGCTGACCAGGTTCTTTATCCTTATGAGAAAGGTCATCTGCTTCAGACTGATCATTACCTTGCCTTTTCGATGTATTACACCCATTCAACTGATCTTCCTCAGGACAAGCATCACTCGTATCATTTGTTCTCTGTTTCTTCCTCCACTGACCAGATTCTTCGTCCTTATCAGAAAGGTCATGTGCTTCAGACTGGTTGTTACCCTGCCTTTTGGATGTATTACACTCATTCAAGTGATACTTGCTGCTGGTGGCTGCTGGTTGTTTTCCAGTAGATTGCTCATGGTGTTGCTTTGCGAATTGCTTTGTGCCAAGGAAAGCAGATAGGTTCTTCCTAGCTTCCGAATATGCTGTTTTAGCTTTTTTATATGCTTCAGTAGCTTTAGTATAGAAGCATACAGGGCAATAAAACTGGCCAGAAACGTCAAATGTCACTGACGAACCAAAACAGCTATCATGAGCGGCTAATGAGCAGCTGCTACATTTCAGCAACTGGCCATCTTTACCACATTTTATGCACAAATCTTGTTCCGTAAAGCCCTCGATGGAACCATTGGCATCTCTACCCTGAGCAGAGGACTGCATAAATGATAGAAGACAAACAGCTGCAAAGCCACTGGAACTTCATCAGAGCAATGCAAATTTGATGTTTCCCCCACAGCATTCCCCATGATTTCCTTGTTTGCAGCTCGCTTGGTTCCTTCTTTATTTCCATCCTGGGGAGAGTTTGGAACAGATCTGTCAGCCATATTCTTTTCTGTATTTTTCTCAGATAAAGAATCGACTTCTGAACTTTTATTATGTAACGCCACATTGCAGCACAGAAAATCTATTGCAGTCTGACCACCACAGGATGTATTCTTCTTCAACATGTTGCCATCATCCTGTAGTGATGGATTAGCTTTGTCAGCACAACTGACTTCTAGATCCTTTGCCGCTAGCTGAATCCTGGCACTACCCTCATCCAGATCTTGACTTGCTTTCTCACCACGGTCATGTTGCGGTGAATTCCTAGTTTTTCTGCCAAGTGGTCGTGCAATCATGGTATCATCTGCAGCAACAAACTCAGGCAAGTGGCCTTTTTCAGATGTATATGTCGGTAGAGCATCAGTGCTTCTGTCCGAATCTGGAGCCACCGTAGCCTGCATGGTCAATCCGTGATGGCTGAGATCTTTTGATGATTGAATGTTGGTGCCATCATCATGTGGTCTCTCTCCATCATTGTTGTGGGATGGATTTTGGTACTTGACTCCACAGGATCCTGGTTGAAGGTTGGTAGTTGGACTCTTTTCTTTGGACATGGTAGTCTCCACCGCATCCTTTGATATAAGTTCAGCATTGCTTCGAAGCAAAGCATCACCGCAGGTAGCTGAAGCAGGCTCAGCTGTAATGGACATGTTTCTATCGTCAACAATTAGACTCTTTCCTGCGGACCGGACACTGGCACCAATAGTATTTTCTTGAGGTCGATCGTACACCTACGGTACAATGTAGATGGTTCACTTAAGTCTGGAGTTGGCTCCACTGGATTCTTCTGTGCATCTCTTGTGTCAGTTTCATTGACAAAAACTGTTAAGTTCTCTCGCTGAAGATCAGAACTATCTCTAGAGCACCCATGTTTTTCTGTATTTACATGATCATGGCTGCTACTGCAGAATGACTGGTCATTGCCGTTGTTCTTGCCACTCGTCTCCAATGGGGACAGTGGGACCATAGATGTGATCTCTGGGTAAAATTCTCTAACCTGAACATAAAAATAACAGTTAAACGAAATGTGAAGAGGAGTCATTTTTTATTTTTAGTTTGATCGTAACTTTTTTGACATACCAACTCAACAGAAGTTTTTTGTAAAGTCGGTATCTTGATACATAGAAACTTTTGAATATCCTCACTAAAAGGTGGAAGCATATCCTTCTCCAAGCTTCCTGGGCTACCAACCTGCAAATGTTACATTCATGTAAAGCAAACCTCAAAAAGATCTGGGCACTAAACAAATTGTAGCATGTATTAGATTCTGGAAATCAAAAAGACCAGAACATATGATGATTGTTTCATCAAGTTATAAGATCTAATCACATGAAAAGCACCAAAAAGTGGAACCATGAGAAACATGCATAATTATGTGGTGCAACATCTAACATGGCATCCCAGCTCCTTGCAGAAATTGAAGATTTTAAACATACACGTGTGGAATGATACTGTTGATCTTTGGGGACATCATAAACGTAGAACTTGCTAGAATACCCTTTCCTAAGGTAATGTCTGTTGGCAGGACTTGAGACACAATTGCCAAAAGATATCATGCTTCATATCACAAGAAAACATTAGCTCAAATAACAACATCGTCTAGCCTAGGGACATTGTGAACAACAACATTTGGATCAGCGAACAACTCATTAAGTACAAACCTAAATTTTCCACAAAGATCACGAAAAGATAAAAGGTGCTTGCTTGCTTTCATCCTCACAAAAGCCACTACTAATTGACCAACAATGAGTTGCCTGTAAGAATTTAAAATGTCGCCATCAATTTTGAGTCTTTAATATACACATGTTATTACATACAACAAACAATATGCAAAGTCTTCTCTTGTTGCTATTGTAGCTAGACATGATCATAACTCTATCACCAATGAAGAAACACAAAATTAAATAACGAGAAGCATCCATGGATCAATTGCTGTATAGTGGAGCGGTGGAGCCTGTCATCTCTAACTTTTAACTGCAATGGCTACACTTCGTCCATTGGAAGAATCAAGCCTGAAAGAGAGTTGATTTGCATTCTTAAAGAAAGGAATCAAGATTATGATTTCCAATCGTGTTTGCATCATAATCTGGACAAGATTTATTCTAACTAGCACATCTCTGAGGATCCAAATGCATTCTTTATTGCACTGTCCACCTTTTATTTTCTGCTTACAGAAACATGAATGTGTGTATGCTTGACACACGGTATCATCAATGGAATTACACTGACTCATGGTTGGAAAGTGTATTCTTATGAAATCATGTGAACAAGGTAATCCATTTAAATTCAATCACCTTATTACAATCTTTGAATCTATCACAACAAAATTCCAATTTTCTTTGTTGATTAGAGCCTTAGAGGGATATATCTAGTAAACGCTGGAAATACGAATTCAATTCTATACTGAAATGTAAATTGTACAAACTTCCCTAATTTACTTTTCTATGTTTTCTTTCAACTCATGGGAACCAAACAGCTACTGATGACTAACTACATTACCATCCCAGAAATGTTTCCAAAAGCATGCTATACTTCCATATTAATCACGCCATTACACGAATATTATTTTAGAGATGAATCTGAATTTCTGAACCACCAAAACGGACGTGGTAACAAAGGCACGACATACCTGTCGAATTAGCTCAAGCAGCGATTCCTGGCAAGAGCGGGCGGCATCACCCGTAAGCGTCTTTTCCCCTGCCACCGCCTCCGCCGGGGCCTCGCGCTCGGCGGAGACGGCAACGACCTCCTGCAGGCATCGGAGCGCAAGCCTCTCCCGCGTGGCCTCCGGTGCGCCCGCGAGGGACTCCGGCCAGACGCCCACCAAATCTGCGGAGAACCAATAGCCCTAGGTGAGATAATGAAAGCGTGGAGGCGGATGGAGTACGCGAAGGATGGATTACAGTATGATATTACCTTTGATGAGGGAGAAGTCGAGGGTCTCGTCGCCGGCGAGGGTGTCGGCAACCCAGTGGGCGGCGAGGCGGGCAGCCGAGGCGGAGGGGGGCGGCATTTAGAGACTCAGAGGAGTCCGAGGGCAGAGGTGGAGGTCGTCGGCCGAAGTTGGCGGCGGGGTAAGCGGCGCGGCGGAGGGGAATGTGGACCTGGGCGGCGCCGAGTTGCTCCGCTAGGGCGCACTCGGTGGCATTCGAACGTAATTTCTGCGCAAGCCCAGGGGCAATTTTGTTTCGGGTGGAGCGTAGAAGCTCGGGAACTGCTCTGGACGGGTTTTCTCACTTCCCGTGTGTTTGGTTTCCAGCCACTGTTTATGGCCTGTCATACCATTCCATCCATATGGCACATGTGTCATTGATAGAAATGCTAATTTCCACCACAAATCCACAATGAAAATGAACTAACACATATTAAAAAGAAGGACACGACTACACTCAGACCGTTCTAGATTTAACCTTACGCGTAGAACGTTTCCGACAGAAACGTGTCGGAACCTCTGATTTGAATCAGTCTAACCCAAGCGAGCTTTGCTGCCAGAGCGCATGCGACCATGTGAGAAAAATCCAAGCAAGCGTACGTGACCAGACGTGAAAAAAATTCACTTTCAGCGCATGCATGCTAAAAGACAAAAGCGCTAATGTTATCGGAATTAAATACGAAATTCTGAATTCAAAATGTTTTGTAGACCAAACCGTTCATCCGATTTATGATCCGTTTTCACCGATGGACTAGTCACGACGATATATTCAAAACTAGATCTCATATTGATATGTTTCGATGACTTTTTTTTAGCTCCAAAAGTTACCCACCTATAACACGAGAGTTATCCACCCTGTAGCATGTAATTTATCCACCCTACAAACGTCTGTGCGGAGCCCATTTTAAGTACATGCAAAAAGACAAAACTGCTGATTTCATCCGCATTAAATGCGAAATCCAAAAGTTTAAAGGACGCGACTACGCTCAGGATACCCAGAACATAGCCAAAACCTGCGGGTGTTCCGGCCGGATTAGATTTGGCGAATACGAATCTTGTCGGAACCTGATTTCAATCGTTCTAAACCAGCGCAAGCGCTGCCAAGCGGGAGAAAATTGCATGAACAAAAATGTTTACGTCATCAGAATTAAATGCAAAAATCTGATTTTCCTAAAAATATTTTGTAGGCTAAACTGTTTACTCGAATTATGATCCGTTTTCACTGTTGGACTAGCCACGGTGAGATCTTTTAAAGTAGATCACATGTTGCTATGTTTCGATGACTTTTTTCGGACACAAAATTGGGTGGGTAACTATTATCCAGAGAGTCGGTTAACTACATGGATAACAATAACCCACATGTGTAACTCTGTCAGTATTTGGTGGGTAACTATTGCCGATATAGTAGGATAACTATGTCGATTTCGTAGTGGATAACTATGAAGACATGGGTAACTCCATAATACCTGGGTGGGTAATTCTATAAATATATGGTGGGTAACTATTACATAAATAATAGGGTAACTACGTAAATTTTGTGGTGTATAACTATATCATGAACACATGGGTAAGTCCATCTGTACTCGATGGATAACTTTATCACTACTTGGTAGGTAACTATTACTGATAGAGTATGGTAACTATATCAATTGCGTGTTGGATCGATAAGTATATCATGAACACGTGGGTGATTCAATCAGTTCTGGTGGGTTATTATTATCTAAAAAAGGTTAATTATCGGACCCGGTGAGAAAGACGGAAAGCGGTTACATGACTGATGCACCGCCGCTTGGTCGTTGTCTCTAGCGCTCGCTTTGGTTCAGTTGTCGCGTCCTACATGTCACGTGGGTTGACGATGAGCACGACTAACATTGATGCTCATGCTTTGCACGTGCTTTAGCACCCAAACCGTCGTCGCAGTGTCACGTGGTGAAGGAGGAGGACATCGAGGACGACGAGCTCTAGTAGGGCCTCAAGGCCTCAACACTGGAGGAGCTCGCTCTATGGCGTAACCTACCTTTGGCGATCCACGCATCGACTGAGGAGGTCAAAATCCTTGCGGGCCACGCCAAAATGGCCGAAGTAGCCATCAGTCAACCTGGAGATATACACATGTAGTTAACGGTAAGTCTACCCGTGGAGGAGGAGGAGGAGCAGTTACAGCAGGAGGGGCCATATACGCCTCCGCGCACGGCGACATTGCCACCGCCACCGCCACAGTCATGAGCGCCATGGTCGCGTCCAACCTTCGTCGACCAAGTGGATCTAGGGTTTATTTTTAAGTTATGTTTTTCTTCTATTTAATGTACTTTCCCCTGCGTTGGGTGCACCGTCGGACACGAGCGGACCATGGTGTCCGCTTATCGAGCAAAACAAAACTAAAATGGACACATTTAGTGTCCGTTCAGATCGACTCGTTGGAGTTGGCCTAACTATACCATGGACACATGTGATTTTTGGTTGCAACCCGCGCCGAGCAGATGTTGAGACCCGCCGCGAAAGGAAAGGTAGCTAGCTCTGGAGAATGTCGGCTAGAGAAGACTCCCGAACTTGTCCAGATCGCCGCACCGCATGATCAAATCGACGCCGTTGACTTTGGCAGACAGTGTTGTCCACCTTCGACAACAATCCCAGCGCCGGGTGCAGCATGGCCTCAAGTTCGCCAACTGTAGCGCTAGGAAGGATGCCGACGCCAGCCCACTCTTGCTACCGAACTCCATAGTACACTAAAGTGGTGTACCCACATACGTACTAACTTGTACGCGTGCCTCCGGTGTACATGTTTTGAGTAGTGCTAATTGGTTCACTCAAATTTTCTTGGCAGCTAGTTGAGCTGATCGATGAAAATGCATGCATGCATCGTATGCCCATGCATCCATCCTAATAGGAGCGAGCCGTGAGGGAGGGAAAGAAAAGGAGAGTACGACAAAACGTTGCATGCACGAACGGACAGCGACGACGTACGGGACCTGCACGTGGGTGGGACCAGAGCAATTTTTTTTTTTTTTTTTTGAATTTTCCATACTTGTATTCATACTAGAAGGATACAGTACACAGTCGGACTACAAGCAAGAAAAAAAGGAGAATACAGAGAGCTGACACTGCAGCACCACGCCGTCGTCGCCTCGTCGAACTCCCGCCGGAGCTCGCATCCATGGAGCAGAGGGGCTCCTAGCCCGAAGGCGTCGCTGAGCCGCGTCATCCACCAACTCCAGCGAGCAATTGGTGTCTCTACGAGTTGTGATTGGTCCGCCGGCTAAGATTTACTTCAGACCGTTCTAAACATAGATTTCCCCAAAAAGAATGTACTAACATGATATGAAATGGTAATCACGAACGTTCTACGAGATGATCGTTCGGCTTCAATGATTTGTCGGGTATGGGATGTACCGACGAAGATATCTTTTTTCCAGCATGCAATTTTGAAACGTATACTCCTTTCCGCTCGAGAATATCACACGACATGGTTTTGCTATGCTAATCGTGCCACGTTAGAAATTGGCAATTTTGATTAAGGTGGCAATTGGTTTGATATGTAACCACATGTGTATCAATATTTTTTGGTATGCTTGGATGTCACTTGTCGCTGAGACCACGCCAGTCACCAGCTCATGATTTAACATGCACGTTTCCAAAGGGGTGACATCTAGCGTTGAGGGGACAAAAACTCTCCTCACCTGTTGAAGTAGGGTAAGGAGAGTTTTTGTCGATGGGTCGTTGTAGCGGTTGCGTTGTAAGCCGTTTGGCGTGGGGTATGGGTTGTAACCTTTCTTCTAGGGTTAATTAGATATATGCCACTCCAATTCATGCGAAATCGAAAAATGCCACTCAAATTTGCAACTTTTGAAATATGTCACTACAATTCTCACATACGTCTACAAATGCCACTATGCTCATTTCTGCTTCTTTTTGGTACAAAACCTGGATACGTATATTGTCTTGGACGATTCTGCCCCTAAGCCCATCTCATCCCGTTCTTCCCCTCTGGCCAGGCACGATACCTAAAAGGGCGCCGTCGTCGCTGACGTTCCTCGCCGGCGCGCCCCTAGCTCTCCCCCGCTCCTGCGCACTGCCGTCGCCCCCTCCTCTACCCTGCTTCTGCTGCCTCATCTCCCTAATCCTCGTACCACCCAGCCGCCTCAGCCCAGCCACAGCCCTCTGAAGCTCGAGCTCCTCGGCGGGAGACGAGAATGGCAGCGACATGCCCTTGAGCAGCGCATCCCCAAGCCACCTCTCGGAGCAATGTCATCCCCGCCCCCGACATCGAAATAAATTTGCAAATCGTGCTCGAGTTCCACCTGACACGGTTTAGAACTGAAACAAATCGTGATGCTCAAACACAAGAACACTTTATTTCAAGATGAGTTCATGATCAGTACAATTTTTGCCATGAACACAATCTCTAGCAGCAAGATTACATAACCTTCATCACAACCACTAGCAGCAGTACACAAATCGGAAGCACAATCAAAGCTTTGTTTCCTATCTACTGTTGATGTTTGCAACACACAGTTCTCCGAGCCATGCTCCGCAGGGAAGGCGCTGGTTGGAGCTGCACTTCTCCGAACCATCCAGCACCACTTCTCTGAGCTTCATCCACTGCCCCTCGAGGGAAGGCGCCGGTTGGAGCTGCAGGGTGCTCGAGGCAAGGTGCCCGCGGCGGCGTCGGCGCCCTGCTAGGATTTGGTCGCCTGTGTGCGGGGGAGCTGGGGCACAAGCTGGGGCACAAGCTGGGGCAGCAGCGGGACAGAGGAGGGGCGGCGGCTGTGGGCAGGAGCGGGAGAGAGGAGGGCGGCGGATGGAGGCTGCGGGGGCGCACCGGCGAGTAAGAGCAGCGGCGGCGGCGCCGCCCTGCTAGGGTTCGTGCGGGAGAGAAGAGAAAAGGAGTGAGAAAACGAGAATGAGCTGATATGCTGCTGTTAATTTTAGTCCATGGGCTCAGGGGCAGAATCGTCCAAGACAATGTACGTATCCAGTTTTTGTACCAAAATGAAGCAGAAATGAGTAGAGTGGCATTTGTAGACGTATGCGAGAATTGGAGTGGCATTTTTCAAAAGTTGCAAATTGGAGTGGCATTTTTCGATTTCGCATGAATTGGAGTGGCATATATCTAATTAACCCTTTCTTCTATGATTGAAAAAAATAAACCAAAGAGGAGGAACTGAGGCGATCGTGGTGGCGAGGTGATCGAGCACCCGAGTCAGGAGGGGCGTGAAGGCGAGCAGCCACTGGTACATGGCAAGCGCGTTATGAACCTTCTCTTTTGTGTTCGGGTCTTTTAGTTTTGAGCTTGATTTGGTGGGTGTGGAATTGATGTTGTGTGGAGATCTTGTTCATAATTAGGGTTAGCTCCCCCACCCCCCACACCACCACCCATTGGATTTGTTCCAAAAGTATTGATTCTATATCTATACTACTATTAAAAGAGCAAACTTGTGTTGTGTTGCGTTGATACATTAAATCTAATCCGTTCAATTTGATCAATGTCCTAGATCGCTCCAAACCTTTTCAGTTTCGTGATAATCACATAATTTGCCACCGCTAGAAAAATAAACCCTCTTTCTCGAGCGCGGCGCCACCAGCCGTGACTCCCGTGCCTCGAACCGCCCGGCCTCACCGCCGCAGTCGCCGCCGAGCTTTCGAAGTGCCTCCCCCTCGGCCCCTTCCACCTGCTCCCCGACGCCCAATCAAAACCGGGTAGTGGCGGCGCCGCTATTTTTGGGTCACCGGAGACGGCCCGGCGACGATGTTTGGCGGCGATGCTCTACGGCCAACGGCGGCATGATAAACCAGAGCAAGAGAGAGAGAGTAGGGAGAGTTCCAGGAGGACCAGGAGCTCACCCTGAGCGCGAAGAGAAGCTCGGAGTCGAACGGCGTCGAGAACTTGCGCGGCAACGGCGGCCGGACCCGAGGAAGACGACGGCGATCTCGCAATTGAGAGCGTCCCGGCTCGATTCGTTTGCGAGTAAGGAAGAGGACGGCAAGGCGGAGCCGATGGAGTCCTTGGTTCGTCACGGGGTGGTCGGAGACGGCGGCCGTGGCGCGCAGCTCCACCTCATTGACCGCGCAGAGCAGCGGTAACTGGAAGGCGAGGGCCGAGGGGCGGAGAAGGGAGAGCGCAGCCGCGCAACGGAGCTCAAGCGCGACCTCGAGTTACTCGGATCCTCATCTCCGCTGGCTGTGCACCGGCGCTACGCGGAAGCGCGCCTCGAGCTGCTGGGGAGCGAGAGCAGGGAGCAGCAACACCCAACGGAACAGCGTAGAGAAGGGAGAGAGCAGCGGCGCCGGCGAGCTAGGGGCAGGGAGCAGCGGCGCTGCCAAATTTTGCCGAAGCCCAACGACATTTTGGTAGACTAGGGGAGCGCCAAGGTGAGGTTACCTGCGTCAATGACGGCGGCGGTGGCAGCTTGATTTAGAGGACGAGCGAGAGAGGATGGCTTCGTCGAGGCGAGCAGGGAGCAGATGGTTACCATCGCCAGCGTGGATTAGAATCACAGGCAGGATGAATCAATCTCTCCTGAGTCCTGACAGAGGAACGGGCTAGGACGAAACCACATACAGGGTTCGCGTACAGGAGGAACAAGAAGATAGAGGACGAGCGAGAGAGGATGGCTTCGTCCTGGACTTGTCCACTTGAGCAAAAAGGGAAGCAGGATGTGGTATGGCCGGCGACATGCATATCGACAGTGAGGTGCTTCTCTGTTTGGAGGAAGAGGACAAGCCTAACAGTGTGGCCCTTTGGCAAGGATTTTCTTTTTTCCTGAAATCAACTCTCTTTTTGAATTAAGGGGAGGTTTGGCATTTTATGGATTTCCTCCATAAATTTAAATGCAATTTCTTCTTATTTTCTAAAATAATGCATGTTCCGTATATGGTTAATCTATTTTTTGTGGAGTAGGGGAGGCGACGACAACTCACATGGAGAGCGAGGGATGCGGCGGCAGCACGAGAGGCGGAGCAAGGAGGTTTGCGGCGTTTGCGCGTGAGGTGGGATTAGGGAAGTCGACGGCGGATGCGCGCAACGTGGAGCATGAGCCCGGCGGTGGCATCACAAGATGTGGATCTGGATGATTTTTTAGGGTATCTTGGTGTAAAATCTACCACCATCGGCATCCCCTCACTGTCATGAAGGTCTGGTCAAAGCTCAGGCGGTAGGTGATCGTCGAGATTTTGCGATAAGCAGTCCATGACCCTACGCTCATGCGCCGACGTGATACCGCAAGTGCTCCTCCTTCCTTGCCCGTAGGTGTAGCTTCGGCGAGCGCCACGTGAATCACATTGGGCTGAGGGTATTTTTCGCGACAGCAGCGATGAGGATGACGACAACCTTCATGCTCGCTGCCTCCTCCGTGCGCTCTTTATCTTCCCTTCTACATGCAGGTGATGATGCCCGAGTCGGTGCCACGACGAATGACGTGCAGAAGGATACTGGTGTGACATTGAGGAGATGACATAATTTGTGATGAGAATACGTCCAAAAAGCACGTCTTCATCGCAGGGCACCAGTTCGTTTACTTTGGTGTGAGGTTTGTGTGCTCTATGATGCTTACATAAGCATAGTTCTCTTTGCAATATAAATTTTAGAACCGATGCAGAAGTGTAATAAAAAAAGTAATACATGTAGATCATGGTATGTTCTTTCCTACTTGTAAATTGTCCCTTTATAATTTTAAAGACGTGCGTTGCACGTACATGCCAACTAGTTATATCAAAAGAAGGATTTATTTGACTTATCTTCATGTGCAGAGAGATATGATCATGTATTCCCTCTTTCCATAATATTGTCGCTGAAACAGATGTATCTATACATATTTTAGTGCTAGATTTTTTCATCTTTGCGTATATCATAGTGGATTTTTTCATTGACGGTAGTAGAAGCAGACAAGCAGTTCTTATATCGATAGCAAGAATGTGTGGTTTCATTATGTTGAGGTGGAGACACTGTCCGTTGCAAAATTAGAAGAGTCCGTGGATGATTTAGGATATGCAATGGTAGGGAGGATCAACTTGTACTACTATATGTCTCACAAGAGAGTTCATGAAGGAGGCCTTATGCAAATCCGGAGTCAAGATGGTTGCAAACGCCCGGTCTCAGATGTGGCTTTGGGTTACAAGTCAAAGGAGATGTATCTTGATCATGATGAGATCATAAGAACTTTTGATTGGGATGATGTGATTATGTTGCCTGTTAAAGACCTGCCCAAAGTGCCCTAGTCCTATGAAGAAAGTTCAGAACTGTCACAAAGACACCATGTGCCAGGCTCTTGTTCTATGATGACTGAACATGCGAATGTACAAGAAGTTGATCAGAACAAACAACGAGATGACAAGGCAGAGTAAGTTTGTAATGATGCAAAAGAAGAACATGCAAGTGAAGCATCAGACTTTGAGAATGACATTTTGGACAATGACTATGATCTCATTGATGGAGATGATGATCTGATAAGATTGTGGATAGTTTATGATGTCGGTGATGGAGATGATGGTCAGCTGGAGGACACAGTTGAAGAGCCAAAGCATATGAAGATGGAGAGTGGCATAGCTTAAAGACGGTTCAGAGGAAGAGTTGAAGAAATGTTCTGCACACTAGAACATTCAGCACTTAATGGTGCTACAAACAAAAATCTGAAACGGTAACTGCATCTCTTCATTCCGATTTCCTGCAGCTACACTGCAATCCCAAAGAAAATAAACGACATATAGGGGGATGAGGTTAGGTTACACGCCTTATTGTGTACAAAAAGAAACAGCATCCTGGTTGCCGTTCAAGAAGTGTAACCAAGTTGAGATATATATCTAACTACTCTGAACCGCGCACTGGTAGCTAAAGTTGTCTATAAAAGGTGGTCAGTTCAATTATGACTGAATAATGTTGCCACAATGGCAACGGCAATGCAGTTATAACTTATAACCCTCTGCAAAGCTAGACCACGGTTCATACCATCCGGTGCATCATCTTCATCTGCATACTGGATGGCCATGACACCCAAAAAGTTGCCTGTAGTAGCTCGAAACACCGTGTGTATAGCTACCATGGCGCAGTTGCTAGCAGCTGCAGCATCTCGTCCCTCCTTTTTGCGCTCGATTCCATCTCCTCCATCTCCTCCATCTCCACGTCAATTTTCTTCAGTGCATCCTTCACAGTCGACATCTTGGAATCGAGCTCTTTCATTTTCTCCTCAGCGCGTGCCTGCTCGAGTTTGATCTCTCTATACTCTTCGCGCTCCACAGGGTCGCTTGATCGAGCGGGGAGGCCGAGGAGACTATCGATACGTTTGAGCAGGAACGCGACGTTCATGCCCAGGAGCTCAAAGGACTCCAAGGTCTTCTTCCAGACAACGGAGTCCTCATGGGAAGAAGCGTCCGCCTTGCAGGCCCTGATACCCTCGGCGATGTTGATAGTCTCCATGATCACTCCTACGGCCAGTGTGATGTTTATCCTTTTGAGTAGAGTCTTGTGAAGGAACGAATTCTGGGCACAGCAGAGCTCGTAATATGTCTTGCGCAAGTGATCCGGGAACTTGCAGTCGATGACCAAACTGTCTACTATGATGTTGAAGTTGCTGAAACTTGTCACGTCACCGAAATCGATGTGTGTATCTGAAAAGCTGATGCCATCTATGGATTCATCGACTAGAATACTGCTATCACTGTGAGCTGCTTTGGTACTGACTCTGGTAATCTTTGGATCCTCCTTAGATTTCACATCATTGGAACTTTCTTCATCTGCTTTGAGAAATACAGCGCATGATTCAGAACATTCAGTAGTTAGCTTATCCATGTACTACAATAAATTCACGAGTGCAAAATCAACATGGTAAACTTTGACTCACTCGATATATTCTTTTCCTTGCAAGCTTCCAAACACAGGAGACCAAGTGCTGCGTCAGGTGTAGTGAAGTTGTTTGCTCTTAATATATGGACCTGAATGGGAGGCGTGCAGAATATTATTGGATACGTTTGGACAGAGCATGCGAAAAAATTCAAGAAATGTGTATCATGTAAATATTAGAGAATGTAGTCCCTCTCAATAATGTGAAAAGCGCAATCAAATAAAAAATATCGGGAAACACTTGCCTCAAATTTTGCTGAACTCACAAGTTGAAAGACAGCAACATCTCCGACCTTAATACCATGATCAATAGCAAAATATCTCCACCCACCACTGAGTGCTTGCTTGATACCAAGATACTTTGTATCATAGTTACGCCCATTCTCACCTTCTAGCACAAAAGTAGTGTCCTCCTTTGGAAGATGCCTGTTGCAGAAGTCAGATGGTAGACCCTGGGAAAGAGGAACAGGAAATTGAAATGCAGAGGAAACAAAATGAAGAAAGAGAATGTTTTTAAGTTGCCTGTGTGCACTGAGGAAACATCACGCATATACTAAGTTTATACTACTTCTAAGTTCTATACTCTCCCTCAAATTATATTCGCATGTCTCAACTTGCTGTAAAATCGTGCAGTTTCCCATTTGCAGACAGCATTTGCCCAGCAATTTGATGATCTCCTCATATTAAAAAAAGGCATTGTTCGTTTAGCAGGTGTTTCTCATCTCATTCTCTATTCGGGTCCACATGTTCGTAAGAAAAAACAATATCTGAATACTTCAGCTTTGGACAAACATCTAAATAAATAGCTAATCTATTGACTTACCAGCCAAAAACCCTTAACAACATGCGAATGTAGCATTTCCCTGATGAAGCTAGGATGTTCTGCTGGTAACTTCACCTGTACCTCGTTAGCTCTCTCTATAGCAGAGCAACTGTTTCCCTGAACACTATAACTTTTTCAAAGATTAAACTGCATGAGTGGACAAGATTCCTGATAACCTTTAATGCAGTTTACTCATGAGAAAATAACAAAAGTTAAAAAGTACCTTGCACGAGTCTTTTGGCCATTAACATCAGATACCTGTCAAGTCAGAATTTATTTATTTTAGTTCATTGCTTCAGTTTTGGAAAAATAGGAAGTCAGGAAAATGGAGCTTAGATTCTGATGTAAAAAAAAGGAGAATGGGGCTTAAGAATACAAAAGTTGTACATAACATGGATTTTATATAGCAAGGTTCAAGTGTTTAGAAGTGAATTCAATACTGTATCCTGAAATTCCACCCCATAAATTTTTTCTTAACCCAGTTATCCGACTTCTGAAGTGTGACATTCATGTCGACCTGCTTAAACCAATCGTGGCATCCATTTTTTGAAATGAAATAAAATACGACTGAACAACAAAAATGCCTTCAATGCGGCAATGTGAAACTGTTCCATGGATCTCACCATCGGTGCAGGATCATCATCCATGTCGCTTTTGCTGCTGTTACTGCTACCACTCTCAATCAAGGCAAGCCTCGGCTTTGCCGATGTCAACTTCTGCCCCATGTTGCTTTTGGAGGACTTGGAACCAACTGGCCTCCCTCTCTTCTTCTGAAACCCAACCAACCAAACTCTTTAAGCCATTCTATTCGATTGCAGATTACAAAAATAGTGTGAAATGTTGAGTGTCAAAATCAAGCATTATGAGCACATAACCTTTAAAAACTGAAAGTTCTGTTCACTAGCTCTAATTTCAAATGATGCGAAACGTTCAGATCACATCCACAATGACAAGAAAACTAGGGACCATATCTTACTTTGTCAGTGTTAGTATTCTGGTTATTGTGGGTTTGGGGAACACCAGGAAGCTTTTTTTGCTCAGTGTTCACCCTCCCTGGCGGCATGACCTGACGTCACGAGGAAACCAAATATTAGAATGTGAACATAAAATTTACACCCTGATTTGTAAAATAGAGCTAAAGCAACAGCCAATGATCACGTACTTTAAAGGAGCATGCTCCTCCTCGTCATCTGTATCATCGCAGTTAATTACAAGAGGCTGTTGATCAACAACGATAGCAAGCTTCTCATCCTGCAATCGTCAAATATTTCATGGTGTCATGAAAAAGTTCAGAGTTTTAACAGAAGGCCAAAAAGGGAGGAGAAAATCTGATAACATAGAAGGCATAAGATCATGAGTATTGGTTGCATTAGTGTCTACCATCATAATGAGACATGGAAAGAAAATAAGCAGACAATTCCATACTGCATTTTTGTTTATCAGAGGAAAAAGTTCACATCAAAGTGAGAGCTTCAGGAACACAAAAAAAGGCAACAAAATGGCAGACTACAGCAGTCGCCACTCACCAGTCGAGCCTAATCAGGTGGAAATATATAATCTAATAAATTCCATGGAAAATGCAGTAGATCGCAGAGGTTTGGAGGTACTACGCAGAGGTTTGGAGGTACTACTAGTAGCTAAAGCCCTGGTGAAGAAAAAGTTGAGCCGATGATTTCCAGACTCCATTTGAGTTTATCAGAGGCAGTTCCACATTATAAAGTGTTATCAAGCTTCAGAAACAAAACAGTGGAGCAAAGTAGCTAACGACATGGCAGGACTGAAACTACTGCAGAGACACCGTAACAATCTGAGTCGAGCTTAAGCTGAAGGGCCTCACCGATGTCGCCGCCGGCGCAACATCAGCCTCCTTGTCGCTCTCGCTGTCAAGCAAGGCGAGCCTCTGATGCACCAATGCCATCTTCTGCTGCATCTTGCTCTGGGCGGACGGGGAACCTGGTCCTACCGGCCTCCCCTTCCTGGTTTTGGCGGACGGGGAACCCGCTCCAGCCGGCCTCCCCCTCTTCTGAAAAATAGAGAAACGAGTTCAGTGCAATCAAGCGATACGCAACAGCCGATTGATTGATCCACCGAGAAATAAAATCCGCGACTGGCGGGATGATCGGACATAACAGTCTAGGTTTCTTTTTCAAGGAACACTTTTTAAAAATGTTCAGGAATCACTTCTTTTTTGAAAATTTATCACAAGACGATGAAATAAAACAAGAGGAAACCCTCGAGATGCAAGAGAACGCTGATTAAAAAAAGTAACCCCCCGCCGCGAACTGTAAGAATCGATAGATGAATAAAAATCAAATAAAGGACCTTGTTTCAAAAAAAACAAATAAAGGACAGGAAAGGGGAGGAGAAGGCCGTGCCTTCGGTGCCGGATCTATCGCCATCGCCTCTGCGCCGGTGGAATCGTGGAGCTCGAATGCGCTGCAGTGGCTCGTCCCTGCGCTCCGCTCCGAAGGATTCCACCTTCAGGTTTGCAATGTGGGTGGAGGAGAGGACTGACGAGTAGTAGTACAGGCAGTACGCGGACGGGGAAGGAACTAGGATGAGGAGAAGTAAATACTTGTACTGGAGTAATAAATAATATAAAAAATGGAAAAGTGGAAAGAAATTACCGTTCGGCTACAGTGATTGATGGACGCCGGACATATCGCTGATTTGTTTTTACCGATACACGATTTGAAATGTGAACGCTACACAGCATTTACCACAAACTTTTCAAACGGAGTGAAAAGGAGTTGCATTTTTTATTGTTCGTGAGTCGTGGCACCAATGACCCAGTTTTAGTGAAAATCTTCCAAATTACACTAATGCAAGCATGCACGTGCCACTCCCACAACGAAGTGTTACGTTACGTACGACTCAGGGAGCTCCAGGCGATTAGGTTTCTCAACCTCTCGTTCTGGTGTCGAAGAAGAAGGATGAACCGCCGATAAAGCTCCACAATAATCCGAGGATCATCACCGCCAGAAGAAGCTCTTGAAAAACACACCACTCCCACAATGAAGCGTTACGTTACGTTACGTACGACTCAGGGAGCTCCAGGCGATTAGGTTTCTCAGCCTCTCGTCGTCGCCGCCGCTGATCTCCATGCCTCTGTGGCCTTCAAGCCATGGAGGCGCGGTGGATCTCGGCCCTCGTCGACGAGAGGGCTCTATTTTCTGGTTTTCGTTTCAAAGTTTGTTGGGGCGACGCTCTGATGGCGGCGGCGGCGTCTCTTTCAATATGGTCTCCCTGACTTCAGCCTCATCTCGGCGGCGATGTCGAGAAGCTTGTGGGAGTGGTGTGTTTTTCAAGAGCTTCTTCTGGCGGTGACGATCTCCGGATCATCGTGGAGCTTCATCGGCGGTTCATCCTTCTTCTTCGGCACCGAGACGGATGTGGCCTTCTTGACCCGTTCGGCGACTTCCCGTCCGCAACCAACAACGTCAGGTCGGCTCAGGGAGGAGCGGCAGTGGCGGCGCGCCGTCGACACGGTCTGGAGGTTGAAGACGAAGGGCATCTCAAGGATCTCTATGTAATTTTCGTTTTTGTTGAGGTGTTTTGTACAGTTCGATGTTTCTTTTAATACCAGGGTCCTTTTTCGCAAAAAATATTATCTCAATATTCCCTCTACAACTAATTATTTTGTTTAGGGAACAGATATAATGAATGTGATAGAGAGACATAACACGTAGCTACTACCATATACCCTCGGCCCCGAGAGTGGACTACTCACACATCACCATTAGGAGCATCAAAGTTGATAAAGATGTCTTGGGTGGCAAAGTGCTAGAACAAGGCCCTAGATTGGCTTGTCGGATGACGACGGTTCTAAGTCGAAACTCTGAAAATTAATATAGGGACTCTTTGATTCATTAGAATTTGAAAATATAGATACATGAAATGCACATGATTAGTGACGAGGGTTAACTCATCAAATCCCATGGTTAAGGACCTAGGGTTGAGATTACGAGGGAGAGAACATGGTAGAGCTGGTAGTTTCGTCGGCTGACAAGCAAAAGCAGGGATTTTACCCAGGTTCAGGCCTCCGGAGAGTAACACCCTACTTCCTGCTTGTCTGGTATTGATCGTGTGAGATTATGCGGGCTACAATGGGGTCCTGGCGAGATATCGATCTCGCTAGGATTTTGGTGGTTCGAGTATTGCGTGTCCTTGATCGGCGGCCCTCCCAGCCTTTATATAATAGGCTGGGTCTCGGGAGTTCACAACCGACCCTGTTTACATGTAAGGAAAGTTTAAACCGACTATGCCTATGTCTAATCTTGGAGGGTACTCCATCTTGTTGGGCCTTTCGTCATGGACTTCATGTAGGCTCTTGATAATTGGGATTTAGTCGACACGTGCACCAGGTACCCTTGTGGTAGGGTACCCGGGATGTATATCCTTGTCAGTAGCCCCGAGTACTTGTCTGACTCGAAGAATCGGGCATGGACTCGTTCATAAGTGCACGTCATATTCTTTGTACTTGTGTTTATAATTGGAATTCCTGTATGAATATCACATGTTGGCTATGTCGAGTATTTTCATCGACTTTGGTTTTTGCCTATGATAATCAAGGGATAATAGCTTAGTAGACTGTAACAGCCCCAAGTTTGTGAACTGAAATTTTGTGAATAAAATTTCCACTTTTGCATTTCATTCATGCATCATGGCATTATTTGCTTAAGTGCTCAAGTTGAAACAAAGATTCGGAAAACAAATTAAAAACAAATGGAAACAAAGGCAACAATTGTTTCCAAACAATCTAAATCCAAATGAGTTTGTTTGTGACAAAACCAATTCAAATAAACTTCCATATTTGTCAAGGAAGTTCCAAGGGTTCAAAACTAATACTTTACACTTGCTTTAGAAATTATAAAGTAATGCCAAATTGCATTTAACCAAAATGCCATACCCAAACCTTATGAACAAAAGTTGCTAAAAACTTTTTATTTTGCAACCCCAATTTTTGTGGTGCTTCTACATGATGTTGGGAGGCTACCTGAATTTTCTCAAATTTTTATAAATTGTTTAAGTGACTCAATTAAATACTGGAAATGCTACTGGTTTTAAAAAGAAACAAAAAATGACCTTTTGGTAAATAGAAAAATGCAGCCAGGGGGGTTTTCAGAAAAACGGCATCGTCTTCGTGCTGTAGCGACCGAGCCATGGCTCGCGTCGCACCAGCTCGCCGCCGAGCCCTCCCCTGCCCGTCGCGGACCTCTGCGAGGAGGATAAGGCCACCACCGAGGCATTGCCGTCTCTCTCTCCCCGATATTTTTCTCGCTCCCTCCCTCTCTCTCTCTGTTCTCGCCGAAGCCGAACCCTCGCCATGGCCGCCGTGCTCGTCGCCGGCGATTGAGAGCCCGCAGAGCAGATCGAACAGGCCCCCGAGCTCCGCCTCTTCCTCCTCTACTTCCTCGTCGACGCACGCTTGCTGGGAGACCGTGTACCGGGCGAATCGACCTCTTCTTCACCGTCACCGACCGAAGCTCCGCCGCGCCATTGCCGCCAACCTCGACCTCCTCCGTCCACGCCGGTGGTTCCCACGCATCAAGGGTGAGCAAGCGCTCCTCCTGGACATCTCTGTCTCCTTCCTTTCCCTCTGGTTTGTCGTGTCGCCGTTAAACCGCCGCCGGCCGCCGCTAGTCGAGGATGAATTCCGTCGTCTCCGGTGACCTCCAGGTAGCGGCGCCGCGTTAGTGGAGCTCGCCGTGTTCGCGCCCGTCGAAAACGCCTATTAGCTCGCCTCCGCGCACGCCGTAGCGACGAGACCGTGCGCGTCGCCGGTGATCACCGTCGCGAGCCTGCCGTTCCGCGCCTTCGCCGTGGTCAAACGACCACTGGGCCGCGTGCTTGCGTGGCTTGCCTACGTGGCACCTGGCCCACTAGTCAGTGGCCTGGGCTAGCCACTGGCCCGGTGAAAAGGTCCAATCAAGTTTTCCTGGAATTAAATTAAATGGTTTAAATGGTTTGTAAATTCAAATGAATTTGGTGAAATCCATAACTCCGTGAATACTTAACCAAAAATTGCAAGTAATATATCAAAATGTCCAGAAAAACAAAACCTGTCTAATGGTGTAACTCACACATCCAAATAAATTAGTTTATTTAATGTTTTATTAAATGGAAGAAAATGGCAGAAAAGAAAGGATTCTTGGAAAATCCATATCTTTTTATTGCTAGATCAGAAAAATGCAAACTTGGTCTCTAAATGACCAGGGGAAGAAACCTTACATTTTTCATGTCAATTTCATGTTGAAATAAATATTGGAAATAATTGTTTCTTGCCTTTTTGTAAAATGGCAGAAATGAATTGGATTTTGTAAAATTCATAACATTATAAAAATTGATCCAAAAATGAAGTGTGATATACCAAAATGTTCAGCAACAAAAGTACTTCAAGTTCCACTTCATTTTCAAGCATGGATAAATAGTTTTAGTGTTGTTTAAAATGAATTACTAAAATGGCAGCACTAAATCTAATATTGAAAATGCAATAACTTTTTAATGGATAATCAGAAAAAGGTCTTTAATATGTCAAAATGCTCATAAAATTATGAACTAACCAGTAACCTCAAATTCATGCATGTTAGCATCATATTTTAGTACTGTACATTTGCAAAAATGTCTAATCCCATTAAGTTTAAATATGGGGATTATTCCAAATAATGCAATAAATATAATTGTGACCCCATTCAACTTGTTGGTCATGTTTAATGCTTTTATGGTGCATTTAAAATGTCATATCATCATGTGCTTGTGCATTGCACTTGTTTTATATGGTGTGGTATTTGATTGTGCTTTCCGGTGTTCTTATACATCGATAGATTCAGGAGTCGGGGTTTCTCCACAATACCCTGACGACCCGTATTACCAGCCTGCTGAACAAGGCAAGCGTAATCCCCCCCCCCCCTGAGCATGTCTCCTCCTAAGTTTCCGCAAATATTTTCTCCACTATAATATTGCATGCGGTTCCAAACGTCGATTTGGTTGGATTAGAGTATCCTATAGTTGCATTATGTTTCCGATGCCATTACCTGTTCCCTCCTAATATCCATAGGATTGCTTTGTTGGCCTGAGTTACTTAACTATGTTATGTATATGCTTAGCCATGCTTAGTTAAATGCTTAGTTGTCCGGTGGATATTTCGTTGTTAGAATTGTTGACGGAATGCCCGGATGATGGTGGAGAAATGTGGATACTGATAAATAAACATGCTTAAAGGCGGGAATGAGAGGCCACATGGGATGTGGTGGGTTGTCTCGTTCTCGCCGCCTAATTGCGAGTTCTATACCTCTTGAACCAAGAATGAGCGCGCTTCCATTCGGTGGGGTATATGGAGCCCTCGTCGACCAACTAACTTGGGCGGGACTAGCCAGGGTCCTCTAGTTTGAGCTTCCATTTGCGTGTGCGTGAAGATGGTGGCCAAGACTGAGATGAGGATGGTGGTGTTTAGGAAACTGAGTGGCCACGGGACAGGGTGTTGCAGGCACGGCTGTCCCGTCCTCACTGATGATCCTGGGTTAGTCTTTAACAAGGTAAAGGTTGTAACCATTCCCACTCAGCCGGCTTTGCCCGGAAGAGAGCTAAGCGTAGGCAATGAGCCGGGCGGTACCGAAGGTAAACACAGTGCACCCCTGCAGGGTTAAATCTTTTCGAAAAGCCGTGTCCGCGGTTATGGACGAACTTGGGAAGTGAAGGTAGGATCATAGAATAACTTTAATGGAATGATTAAAAACTGGGTACTAGAGGTACCACTCACGAATGCAAGGTGAGCTTCCTCGAGGGTGATTCGGGGAGGTGCCTTTGATGAACAGGTACAGTGGTTGATGATGGTTGATGTTGAGAAAAAGTGATCAAGAAAAGAGTCACTTCTTACCCCCTTTTAAAAATACTCTGAATAGTCGATGCCTTTGAGTTATGTTTTCATAAATAAAATCAGCTTTATGCAAAACAGCCATATAACTTTGAAAGCCTCATCGAGCTAAAGCTCTATATATAATCTTGCGAGTTCGTCGAACTCAACGTCGTTTGTTTTGTTTCAGAGGAGGACTTCACCGACCTCGAAGGTGGGTTCTTTGTGGACGTCGACGAGTAGTCTGGGGTTCCCAGGTGGCAGCTTGGGACATCCCGGAACAGCTGGCGCTGGATGTTTATTTGCAGGCCTCTTAGGCCATAATTTGGTTCTTGTTGTTTAGAACAACACACTTCGCTTCCGCTTGTTGTAATGTTGGGTCTGTGACCTCTGGTTGTCATTTGCTATCTTTCTCTATTATAAGAGTTGAACTATATGATTTGTGTCGTAGAGTCTGTGATGTGCCAGTTGTTCCACAAGTCTTGATCTCTCTATTATGCTTTGATAGTGTGTCCGTTGGTATCGGATGACTGGGGACACAGTATCACAGTATAGCAGTCGGGTCAGGGCGCCACATAGGCCCTGTACACTCGACGGATCGGGACCGGTTCGGGTAAAACCTTACTAGCTTTCAATCAAACTCGAGTCCCCGGACTCGAATTTGGAACAAACTGGTCATACTCGACTATGTCGCGGAGGTCTTACTGAATCGATCTGCAGTATAACTTTGAAATTTACCCACCCGTCCGTCGGGATTTTTCATCATGTCTGCTGACACGGAAAGTTTTAAGGATTAACGTTGCTCGAACGGTCCTTAGCCCAGCTCAAAAGTCCGGCGGGTCTTACCTTTGCACTATGCATGCAGCAACCGAGGTTATTTGCGGCGGACGCAACTCGGGAAATTTTCGAGTATGATTTTGCATCAAATTTTGCATATAATCTGAGTCGAGTCTTTTGTCGACTGATACTGTGTCATTATTCTATTGGGTGCGCGACAGCGCTCCCGATGGGAGTAGCCCCCGAGATTATGCTTTATTACTTGCAATGGAGGATAATCTCAAATCTTTATCCCATATATTCTTAGTCGAAGAAATTTTTGATATGCTCCCGATGGGAGTAATATGACTCAGTCGAAGGAACGGTTGAGTGACCAATTTTGCCGTAACATTGCTTTTTCACACCCGAACCAAGCAAGGTAGTCGAGTGACGATATGCGTTGGGCGGACTCGAATGCTTTTCTGAACAGAGCGCTTGCAATGACGTCAGGGATGACGCTTACGGCGACTGTGCTGTCTGACACGCGGTGGCGTGCGTTATGCTGTGATGGATGGGACGTGACACATGGGCCCCAAGCTGCAGTGCTGACCGAAGACTTGTGGCGTTTGGACTTGTTTGTTACCGTTTTGACGCGATTTTCGCGGCGTCGTGATGATGGCTTCCTCGTTTCCCGTGCGTAGTGGCCGTCGACGGTTGCCCTCCACGTTCGCCACGTGTACGGTAGGATTCCCCATGGAGCACACGATTGTGGTTTGGACGGTTGTGATTAATTTTGCTTTGTGGTAAATAGGGAGGACGACATTGGCAGAATTTTTTACTAGCCATTTGCCTGCGCCGCCCCTGTTTCATCTTCTTCCTCGCGCTCCTCCTCCATTGTTCTTGTGCCAGAGCTTTGTGCGCTCCACCACCCTCTCCTTGACGATGAAGAAGGTAGCGGGCAACAAGCGTGCTGCCGCGACTGCTGCTGCCGCGACCGATGCGGTGGCGGTGAAGGGGAAGAAGGTTGCGGCCAGCGCATCTGCGTCCGCCGCCGGCCTGAAGAAAAGTGACGGGGACTGGGTGAAGTCTTCGATCAAGGAGACGCACCTTGACAAGCTTCGCGAGGACGGGCTGCTACCTCCCGCGGACCAGCTGTTTGTCCGCGCGCCGTCGCCCAAGGAGGTACTCCCTGAACCTCGCGCCAATGAGCACGTTTGTTTTGCGGAGTTCTTGACTAGGGGGTTCGCATTCCCCATCCACGATTTCGTGCGTGGTTTGATGTATGCCTATGGGGTGCAAATCCATGATTTCACCCCTAATGGCATACTTCACATTGCTTGTTTTATGGCTTTGTGCGAATGCTTTCTGGGGGTTTCCCCTAGCTGGGCGTTATGGAAGTCCATCTTCCTCGTCCGGCCGAACAAGAGGGGCGGCCGCACCTATCCTCTAGCGGCTGTGGGATCCAAGTGCGCAGCGATACGCGCTACTTCGCCCTGAAGTCGGTCGACTCGGCACAAGGGTGGAGGAAAAAGTGGTTCTACGTCCGCGTCGACCAGGAAGGAATCCCAGCGTTCTCGACTGCCAGTTCTCTTGCGAGGACCAATGCCTGGGACCATCAACTGTCGACTGAAGAACAGGCGGAGGCAGAGCCTCTTTTGTCAAAGATTGGAAAACTGCTGGGCAACGTCACAGGTGCGCACCTGATTGCCACCTTTGTGAAGATGCGAGTGTGGCCAATTCGTGCCTGAGCTCACCCCATGTGGCAGTATGAGGGTGTGCTCGACTCCAGTCGAATGAGCCAGGAGGAAGTGTCAAAGAACGAGGTAGTGGCGCATGTGCGATCCATTACCAGCATTAAGTCAAGCGACCCATGCAACGTCGACTGCCATGTCACTCCATATGGGCCGGACAAGCCTTTGCCAGAGGTTAGTACAACCGTATGTGTTATTTGTCATCTGGCGTTACCACTCAGTGTTTTTTCTTTCTTAGCCTTGTACTGTTATTTGATATATGCAGGGTCATTCGACTGTGTCAACCCTTCCACCCCTTCCAGAGAATGGCCCAACTCATGAAACGGAGGTGCAAGAGGTAGAAACGAAGGGGGTAGAAACGAAGGGAGGTCGAAGAGGAAAAGGCAGAGGAAGTACAGACTGAGGAGCCGGCCGCGACTGATCATGTGAGCGAGGTTCCCACTCGCAAGCGTCGTCGGGTGGCCCAAGGTTTGTCCTCTTCTATGAGCTCACCCGCGAAGGAGTCGGATGTGAAGGATGACGGAGACTCGGGCTCCTCACCTTCTGCCAAAGCTCCTCCTTTGGTTGTGAGCCCGTTGAGCTCAGCTCCTCCTCCCAAGTCGGGTGAGGAGCTGCTTTTTGGAGGCCCAAATTTTGACAACCTCGACAGTGAGGAGGAAGAAGAGCACAGGTTTGCTCCTATGCTTTCTGTACTGAGTTTTTTTTTCGTTTTGGTATTCGTGCTTATGTTGTTCGTCTTCTGTCACTCGTAGTGCTGAGACTGTGCATCCTCCGACTCCTCCATCCGACAAAATTTTGACCCCTGAGCACCCGGGCGTCTCTCCTGTTGCTTCTGAGATCGTTCAATCAGTAGCCACGGCTACTGCCATTGAAACGGCCAAGGTTGCGAGTGCTGCAACCCCAGAAATCGGGACATCTGGCGCAAAGCCTGCGCCTTGGATTGAACACGTAACTGTCTTTTGTCGAGTCCGCATACGGGACTGGTTATGTATAACTCATGCTGGTTTCATGTGCTTGCGGCCTTACTACCTCAACCTGGTGGAATCAGGCAAAGCTTTTGTACAGGTGGAACAGGAGAGGGACAGTCTGCGTGCTAACTTGGAGAAACTTACCCGTAAGTGTATTTTGATTCTGTACCCGAAATTCTTTTTGCACTGTCTTTGCTTAGTCGAATGTTTGAGCTACTTCTTGCCATCAAATTCAGGCGACAAGGCATCGGCTGAGTCCCGGGTGAAGGAGCTAGAGGAGGCACTCGCCTCCCAGCGCGCCGAGTCGAAGAAAACTTTGGATGCCACCAAGGACGCAGCCGCCGTGCGCGAGAGAGGGTACGCTGAGCGACTGTCTGGCCTTGCTCGGGATGTGGGAGGTTAGTAACTTTCCCTTTGTCATTTTTATGTAGCTTCTGAGTGCTGTGTAGTGATTTGTGCTCGTTTTGGTCTTTGTTGAAGGAGTTATTGGCGCGCCAGCAACTTCTGACGTGGTCAGTGATGAATTGTCACTCGACCACGTGATAGGTGACCTTGATGCCATGTTCGTCCAGGCGAAGGATGCTCTCGCCAAGTCCACCAGCACACTTGGCGCCGTGTACAAAGACGTGCTTCCGCTTGGCGAGCAACCGTCGACTGTTGATGGCTTCGCCAACGTTCTTGGTCCAGGGACTTCGACCATGGCGAATTTTGCTCGCGCCCTCACGGTACGCGGCTCGGAGTCCACCCTCAAGCTGATATTAGGTCATGGGATAGTGGGTAACTTCGAGGCGGCTATGTCTGACTTCCCTCGGAAGGTGATGCATGTAAAATGCATACATGAACTTTGCATTATTTTACTTATATTCCAGTCATATTTGCATCATATAAGGGTTATATCACTGTTTTATAATGATTTTGGGAATATTTGACATGTTTCCTATTTTTTATGGAATTAACCCTGCGTAGGCAGAAAACCCTATTTCTATATTTTTAATGTTTCAGGGACCCAAACGACGTCCAAATGACCTGGAAATTTACGAGCATCAGTTTTTGGAAGGAACAAAGAGTGGGAGCGAAGGAAGCAAACAAGCGGAGACCCGAGGGCCAAAATAGGTGGGCCCACGCGGCCCCTGTACCTGCCCGCGTGGGGCCCCCCTTTTGGGCCTCGAGCTCCGTTGCCGTCGATCTTTCCTCCACCGACTCCGTTTTGACCTAAAACCGCCTATAAAAATAGTCCCCCGACGTTCTCTGGAAGGAGCGCCGCAGAAACACCAAAACAGAGACCTGGAGTTGCAGATTGGAGGGGGAAAACTCCGGCGGGGCGCTGCCGGCGTGGTCTCCATCTTCTCCAACGACTTCTCCACCGTCTCCATGATGAAGAGGGAGTAGTCCACCTCTGGACTATGGGTTTGTGGAAGTAACTTATGTATCTCTCTCTCTCTCGAGCTTCACTAATTAGTACCGTATGAGCTGCTGAACATGATTACGGTCATCTATGTAATACCTTTGTGGTGGATCTTTTTATGAGTTAATATATGTTTGAGATTGCAATGGTTTTGTTTCAGTTATGAAAGTAGATGCATATTATGTACCCCGTTCTTATTTACTTGTCATGATCAAGCATGTTTATGAGAGCGTGTGAGGGGAAACGTGTGCATTAGTTGGAGTAACGGGGGTGGCTAGTGCAGTGAACGTGAGAGAAAGTTCTGCGATCCACTTGGGTATTTTTACCTTACTTTGTTGCCTCACTAGGGATAAAAAGAAATACCATGCTACCGGAGATGTGGGTGTGACCATTGCCACTACTCCATGACTAGATCTAGCATGTTCTTATTTTAACTTCATGTCATGATACTTATTGCTATACTCTGAGTTATCTTAATTACTGAGGTGTTATGATTTAGTTCGCATCTTGGTGGAGTATAAGAGAGACTAATAACCAAAAGGTCTCTATGTTAGGACGTGATGCCCATATAATTATAACTTGTCATTAAACTGTTGTGTTGCAATCTCATATGTCAACTCTAGTGTTCCATTGTCTACCACTTTATTAAAGAGAGAGTGCATTTGTGAAACCATGAACCCCGGTCCATTTTTAATCATAAGAAACACCTTTCCAACCACTTTTACCACTTTACCATTTTCTGCCATTTAAAAATCCGAAAATACAAAAACACTTTTACATCTTGCATTCATCATATAAAACCCAAAAATATCATTTATCATTGCTACCACCATCCTTGCATATTTATTTACCACCATTGCATATTTATTTCTTGTTTGCATTGCATATTATCTTGATATCATTCTCACACCTTGTGCTTGACAACCACTAGGTGAGGTTGAGGACCAAAACATTTACTTTGTTTTGTAGGTAACCAAAAGAAGGATAGGAAAGATAAATCTTCACTACTGATTCCTCGAGAGTTCGATATTAAACCCTCGAGTCACCCCTCGTGGGGAAAACACGTCTTCCACTTACTACACACTCTGCACTTGGAGTCTCAACCTAACCCATATTCTTTTGATGCAGGTAACTACGTCATCGGGTATCAAGACTGTTTTCTGGCGCCGTTGCCGGGGAATCATTGCTGAAAGGTTTATCCAAGGATATCTCACCAAGTCAACTTCATCACCAACTTGTGCTAACACCTAAGCTTGGGGAGGTTGCACCTACGTGAGCATCATCTTATCCATCTTTACCTTCAAAGCAATTTATTTTGTTTTGTCATTGTCTTGCATATCATATTTCGGTTTGCATATTTTATTTTCAGTTTTCATCTAAAAACATAAAATCCATAAAAATTAAGTGTTGTTTTTAATATGTGTTTTAAGCTATTGGTAAGAAGTTTGGTAAGGAAACTTGAAAGCTGAATTTTATTATCTCATTGTTACTATGGCATTTATGAATCGTGCCTCGCTGCATCATGCTTTATATGAAAGTGCTTATGCTATTGCTCCTAAAGTGGTTGAAACTACTATGTCTGAGGTACCTAAAGTGGGATTTAAAATCCCCGTTGGTCATGTTAAAAGTGTTATGAAAAATCCATTTACAGGGGATGGAACTAAGTCTGCACGTGAACACGTGGAGACAATTGAAGACATATGTGGTTTATTTAGGCTTCCTGGTATTTCTGATGATCAGGTGAAAAGGAAGCTATTATATTTGTCTTTATCTGGTAATGCTCGTATTTGGTTCAGGTCTTTGGATGAAGAAGTCACTATTGAATGGAGTATTTTGAGGGAGGTTTTCTTTCTTAAGTATTTTACTCCTAAAGAAGTTTATGATAACCCATGCTATTATGATGAAACTAATAATGCTACTTTACTTTCTAGTAATACTACTAGTGAAGTTATGGATAATAATAAGGAGTGTTGCTTAAATATGCTATATGATAATGCTTTAGATGATGGTCCTATGCTTATTGATAATCCTCCATGTTTAGTTATTACTAATTTATGCGAGGATAAAAATGATATACTTGCTGTTTGTGATAGTGCTCTTACTCATGAGAGTCCTACTTTGTTTTTGAACTCCTGGTTACACCATGGAGGAGAAATTTGCTTATGTTGAGAAATACTTATGTGGTTTGCAATTATCTTTAGTTCCAAATATTTGTTGCAACCATGATATTAAACTTGATATTGATCTTAATAATTATTTTGAAAGAGGGAAGCATGCTAATGAATTCCAAAATAAATTTAATGATCCTCTTTATGTGCCTATATTATCTAAGTTGAATGATTCTTGTGGTTATATGGTTGAATACACTTCTACTACTTGCAACTATTATGAAAGAGGAGGTAAAAGAGCCCTCTTTATACTACTAATAATTATGGGCTGCAAGTAACTATTGTTAATATGCATTGGAAAACTTCTATTTATTGTGATTCATTCATATACAAAATGCCAATGCATAGAAAGAAAGTTAGACTTCGTTGTTATTACTTTTGTGTTTTGTTTTTCTCTCAACTAGGGTTCAACTTGACTATTATTTTGATTGGATTAAGAACACCATGGGACCCTGGTATTGTGCATGGAACACTTCCCAAGGAAGAGGGACACACCAAAGTTCAAGCTCCCTCATGAGCTTCGTCCACAATAAACATCAAGTAAGAAGCCTAGCTATATGGCTATAAAGAAAGCGCTTTACGGGAGGCAACCCGGTTGTTTTTATTTGTGATTTTCTTTGTGTTCTCTTGCTGTAACAAGAGACTTAGTGTTTATTTTAGATTCTGGAATTTTTAATAAAGTGCCAAGTTTTACTCATTTTGGTATGAAAAAGTTGATTATATCGTTCGGAGATTTTATTCCTGCACGAATCTGTGCACGGTATGATTTTTAATTCTTATTCTGTAACTCCGAATGAGCTCATATTTAAACTGTAATGACAACTTTTCATCCTCTGTATGCATGAATTTTTTCGGAATTTTCCGACAAAGTTAAGTGGGGTAGAAAAATATGTTTAGCTGCTGCTGTTTTTTTGGACAGATTATGTCCCATTCTGTTTGATGCATGCTTAGAACCTTTAACTTGAATCTTTTTGATCCAATTAAGTTTATGAGTAGGCATACAACATTATACATGTTCTGGACATCCATATGAATTTTTGTCTAAGGATTATATGCAGCAAGAAATCTATTTGTTTATCACTACTAATGCACCCCACAGAAAAAGAAATGGGAGAAACGATGTTTTGAAGTTTTTTCACAGGGATTAGAGGAGATGCACCAAGAGCTATCCAAGGATGGTGAAGACCATAAGCTTGGGGAGGTGAAGATAACCCCACTGTACCTACACACTCTCGGTTTGCACATGTCTAACTTCTGTTTTTAGATCGAAACACTTTATCGCATAAACTTGTAGCGTATTTTTGTTTGTTTAGGTTTGATTTTTATTTTGTGAGACCACCACACTATCATTTATATATGAGAGAGCTACTGGAAATTTGGGTTGAAATATGTTGGATGCTATTATAAGATTGGGAAAAGGGATGTTGGAGTTAATTTTAAAAGATACATATAATTCCATAATTCATGAGCTTGTTAATGAGTAATAACTAGCTGGGTGGCCCGCGCAATTGCGCGGCTAGTAATGATATTATTTATATCTTGATGACTAATGTACTATTTTTATTCTGAATACCATCTTTTGAGAAAAATAGATAAATCAAAATCTACAATACACCATATGTAGAGCCTCGTTACTGGCCACTTGTTTCTATCGTGGTAACAAAGCTTCTATAAAGTTGTAAATACAAAACCGAGTAACTTCATTGATTATTTCATCAAGTTATATTATGCAAGAAATGACTCTAACATCAACTCTTATTCTAGTCAAGTTGTTCCACAAACTCGAGCAAATTACCTTTTCTCATTGATACTCATGAGTAATTCTTCCATGTCTAATTAACTCATGAGTAATATATTCTTCCGACTCTTGCAAGCGATCTCTAACATGGTTTTATGATTTTCAGCCAGCCATGGTCGTTGTATTTAGATTTGTTTTTCTTTTTCTCCTCATGGCCATGGCCGTTTGTGTAAGACTTACAGCCGTTTCTTTTCGGCTTTCTCTCCTTTCTAATATAATACATGCAGCACTCTTGCATTGCTCTAAAAAAAGATATACCATGGATTCGTTAGTGACATTACCTAATGATCAAACATATAAATTATCTTCAGTAGAACCATATGATTTAATTCATTATTAATGATAGGCTGGAGAGAAAACAATATAAGCATGTTTGACTTCAACAAATAGGTTAAATTAGAGAACATTCTGTAATGAAAACTCTTATAACTATATCTTTGATATTTTTCCAATTCGTATGCATATATCCATGCACGTGACTGTTAAGGTTGTATGAGGCATATATTTTGTGTCCTTAATCACGTGATCTTAGACTATATCCATGCACGTCATCAGTTTGAAAGTTTTGTCTAAAGTGTATTTCTTGCATGGAATAATTTACATAGAACGCTATGATTTTTCTTATAATTGCTTGTAAGCTTGTAAATTAAATTTGTGCATCCAGAAAGGTCGATCAGAAGCTCTTTTATTTTAAATGAGTATGTATAATTTAAGAAATAATGTACCTGCTCCATTATAGAGCACATATTTCAAATTATAATAAGGTCAACACATAGCTATTCTGAAATGGTGTACTTCTGCTAATTATTTAATCAAGAAATGTCTCAGTATCGTACATATTGTTTCATATTTCTTGTAGAGAGCAGTACCAATAAGCATGTAAATTATTGCTTTACTAAATGTTTGTGAACAATGACCATTTTTTTAGCAAATAGAGAAAAAAAGGAAATAAGTAGAGTGTACCTGATTTGTGCACAACATATTTTTACTAAAATTCTGCAATCATGTATTCCACAAAACATTGTCTATAATGATCAAAAGGATGTGTATTGTTTTACGTGAACGGAGGCAGGAGACTTAGTTGTTTCGATCATGTCTGGCAAGAAAAGTAGCAGCCATTGTTTGCTCTCTTGACCAAAATATCCGTAGTAGTTGCCACTCCCCCACTTGAAAATAAAAGGTTTTTTCTGTGTAGCATACCAAGTAAAAATAGGACTGTTAGGAAATTACTTGCATCATCACTGGACTAACTACTAAATACAAGAACCTATATTAAGTGCGCCAAGAACTTTTTTATTTACAATTACCAAAGTTACAGAACGAAAAACAGTAAACTGTCAGAAATAAATAATAGAATTTTCACCTATATATTATATGGTGGCATATGTTACATGTTCATCCCTGGAGAAAATGAATGTATTTATCTTTTCCAATTCTTCCGAGGAAGAGTACAAATAATATGACCGTGAAACAATTTGAACTGAGTTAGATAGCTAAATCTTAGCACTTACAACGAATTATTAAGTGCAATGCAAACATTGCTAATATGATTGTGTACCTTGGACACATCTTTCACGGCCTTTCATGTCCGTCTCATCAAGACACCTTCATGTAAAAAATCTTCTTTACGGAGTAAGAGCCAAAAGGTCTTATTAATCCGTTGGGCTCTCCATCTTGTTCTTGCATGGATGTAGAGATCTTACCATCTTAGCTCAAATCCAGCCTTGCAACCTGCATACGCAATGGATCTTCTTTTGTGGCCTGCCAATATATTTATTGGGATAAATGAAACAAACGATCAATCTATTTTTACAAATTTTATGTTTGGTGCCATTAATTTTTCCAATATATAGTTCGAATAAGTATGCTGATATAAAATTGAAAAATATTTGTAGAAAATCAATGCGAAGATAAATTTTAATGGCACGTGGAGTGAAAAATATATTCCAATATAAGTTATAAAACTGATTTCCGTGTTCACTGACATGATATATGTGCAACAAAGGATGGTCAAACTTGAACAAAACTGAAAAACCTGAAACGAAAAGGGCAGCTATGCATGCAGATACCAGATATACAAACCTATCCCATTGCTTCAGTACTTCTTGTCTTTTCCTTGCTTGTTGATAAATTTTCTCCATGGCATTAGGACACCATCGATGTTTCACATGCAAGAGAAAGTGGTCAAGAGGATGTTGGCTGCTAGCTCGCACTCCACAACGTGATTTGCGGTTGAATCCAAAAGAATTATAAGTCAATGATTACAAATTGGATGTCCAATGAACTTACGTAATCTGGTGTTCAATCTGAAAGAACAGACACAACAGTTCCAAGCAAACTTTCGAGTACATGTTCTCGATCAAAGGTAACAGGCTGCGTGAACTGTACAGAGGACGAAGAAGAGCGCGCAGCTCGGTCGTCGATTCAAGCCATTCATGGGTGGAGAGAAACAGCCACCTCGAGAACCATCCGTCGGCCGGCCGCTGCGTACGCTAAGATATGCGGGCGATACCTGTACACTCCGTCTAGCGACGGCCGGCCAGGCGCATCTCTCTCCATCCATAGACGATACCTAGGCTGCCCGCCTGCCTTGCCGTGGCCGCTATTGTATAGACCGGCGATTAAGCTGCGACAAAGAAACATCAGTCCGCGATGCATCCATTGATAGCTAGCAGTCGTACTTGGATAGAAAAACCTAGAAAAGAGTCCAGGTTTAGTGCAACTCACGGTAGATATATTTTTCCATAAAGAACTCACGGTACGTCTTCTTTTCAGATTGCATGTGCGGGTTGCGCAGATCCGTTCTGGTAAATCTGCACCGTTTATATATCTTAGTTTTAGCGTGACAAATCTACACCGTTGATTGTTTGTTGTTTTAATAATATAATAGATTTGCAAGTATTTTATCAAGAGCTATCTTTTATTCATGTTTTGATGCTAAATGTTATTTTACCTTGTTTTAACATAGATTAGTTAGTTCTATGGACACTCATGCATGTATTTAGATGGTCAACTTTCTCCCTGTTGCTAGCCCAAAAATTCCAACAAGCAAAAACTTGTTTCCAACACCTTCAACCAAAGTTTTTCCAGTGAGTCCACCATATCTACCTATTAGCTTTATGCTATTCCGAGTATGTTTATCATGATATTTGTGTTATCTATACCTCTGAATGAAAATGCTTATGTTGTTAATTGTTGTGGGAAAAGTTGGTTATAGAGCTCTCTCGAACGTGATGCACACTTTACTTTCATTGCATAAATAAAACATGACCCATTGTGATTAAAATTATGATGTTGTGGGCTTGACAAATGTCTTTGGTTGAGAGTTAGCTCATATGTGCTGTCACATGGCAAGCTTTCAACATTGCACTTCATCTCATTTAGTTGATGTCATGTACTTTTGTTTATGGATGCTTACCATGGGTGAAATAAATGTGGAAATGAAGTGAGTTTAAATGAGTTTGTATAAATGGTTAGAGAGACGCCTGGGCCGCTAATCTAAGCCATGCATCATTCATGGTGGAAATTTACTTACATGCTATGTGTCGTCGTATCGGCATCTTGGATAGGAGACGGGGTCCTGCTAGCCGAGGGTGAACGTAGGGCAAGAAGGTGGACGTCGTCAAGGTCGGGATTGTACACGGCGGTTTACCCAGCTTCAGGCACCACGGCGGTGGCGGTGCCTACGTGCTGCTATAACTCACTATAAGGCAATATCGCCGTGAACAGGTTACAATGAGTTGGTTGTGTATCTAAGAGTTGCTTGGATTGGTTCGTATGAGAGTATCGTGCCCTAAAGGCGTCCCGTGGTCCAGCTTATATAGGCGGCTGGACCTAGGGTTACAAGGTGAATACGTATCCAGCAAGTATACGGAGTCCTAAACCTAGCCGGCAAGTATGCCGCCTTCCGTTGGTCTTGGTGGCTTCATGGGCTTCAGTCTTGGGCCTCCTCCTTGCCGGCATCCGCCTTCCTTGGTCGTCAGCTATCTGGGCCGCCCGGTAGGCAAAGCCTTCACCACCACTGCGGGCCACCCTGGACTAGCCGGATTGATCCATGCTGGTGATACCCCTAGTAGGTATATCCCCAACATTAGCCCCTGGGAGGGTTCGAGTTCTTCAGGCGCCGTCTTCTTTGTCGGCAACGTCCGCCTTGTCTTGTAAGCGTCTGAAGAGCTTGAAGCATTCCATAGTTGAAAGTAAGCGGCGGTCCGCCTAAAGTAGTCGGACAACTTGCCGCCATCATGGGAAAGACGGCCTGACCATTGTCAGGAATCTTCCTGGCACCAGTCTTGTCAATTGACTGGACCCGTCAAATGTTGACGGATGACGCCATGCAGTCCACGACAGTTTGGACTTGGGCATGCGTCATGATGGTTTCTCCACTACGCACAGAAATCGGAGAGGCCGCAGACGCCGTTGCCACGACGTGCAAATCGTGGGCACGTGGCGGAAATCTCGCGTCCCCCTAATTTTAGGCACGGATCTTGGCGCGTGGGGATAAATACCCCAAAGGGCACATCGATGCACTTCTTCCTCATTCGCACACCCACCGTGGCCTCCTCACCTTCCCGAGCTCAACTCCTCCTCGAACTCAACTCCGGCGAGCACAGAGCGCCTCTCCCCCAAATGGCGAGCACTCAGCAGGATGCGGCGGCGACGGCGGCACTGGCTGCGGCTTCAACGACCCCCGCCGGATCTGGATCTATCCCAGCGGCGGCGGCCCGCAGGTGCATCGATTACCTCCCCGCGGCCACCGTGGCCACGGGCGGGGTTTCTACTTCTTCCCCAGCTCCGGCGACGCCTGCGACCGCCGCTCCAACTTTTCCCCTCCCATCCCTCGCGGCTACCAGCTCAGAGGCCGCGGCGGAATCTGCCGCCGACGAGGATGACGACGTCGAGGAAGAGGAAGAGGCTGGAGACCTGGGTTCCAGGTACTGGCTGCCGTCAGTTATGACGTCAGCATATCTGAAGGAACTGGAGGAAGGCGGATACATTCCGCCAAAGACGGAATGCTCCTGGAGGGTTCCAGGCGACGAGGCGGTGCCTGACCCCCAAGACGGCGAGCGTGTCATGTTGGCTTCGCATAGCCTTCGCGGTATGTCTCTGCCGCTTTCCGCCTTCTTCTTGGCGGTGCTTAGTTTTTATGGGCTGCAGCCACACAACATAGCGCCCAACAGTATTCTAGTGCTAGCCGGCTTCCAGGCTTTGTGCGAAGGGTACTTAGGCATAGCTGCGTCCATAGAGCTGTTTAAGTACTGCTTCCTGTGCCGCCGGCAAACCATACCAGGCGGCCACCTAGCAACCTGCGGTAGTGTTACGTTCAACTGCCGCCAACCCGACTGGTACCCAAAAATACCATACATCGAGTCGGTGAAGCACTGGACCAGCACTTTCTTTTACTGCAAGGACATCCCGACACCTGGCAGCACGCAAGGGATGCCAGCCTTCGTCAACGGTCCGCCAACCCACAAGGCTTGCTGGACAGCAAAAGTGCCGCTCAGCAGCTTGCCGGAAGAACTTCGAGTTGCCGTTAGGCGGATCGAATTCTTGACGAAGACGATGTTGGCTCCACGACTTGACGGAGTTGACACCGTCATTTGCTGGGTGTCGAGGAAGATTATGCCTCTCCGCCATCGCCCACTGAAGATGTGCGAGTACAAGGCGGACGACGCCGGCAACAGCACCCTTGATCAGGATGCCTTGGAATACCGGCTTAGAGAGCTTATCAAGCCTCTGTCGGTGAAGGCGGCTGAAGGCGTCGCCATGTTCACTCATAACAACCCAGCCCCAGCGGTAAGTGAAAGCTACTTTGTTATTTCACTAACATCCTTGCCCACTAGGTACTGAATTAATATTGTCTTGCTTCCTTTTCAGCTACAAACCTTGGGAGAGGACGAGCTGGCCCCAAACTGGTATGATACAGGTGCCAGCAAGTCGAAGAAGCGCAAGCTGATCTCCTCCACCAAGGATTTGGAGAAGAGGAAGAAGGCGGCCACCTCTGCCGACGCAGAGGATGAGACCGTGGGGAACGTTCCCTTGAAACGGTTAGCAAACTTTGGCTTCCCTGACTTGGATATTTTAATATGTTTGTGCTGACAAACTTGCATGTTTCTGCTTACAGAGGCAAGCCTACCATGCCCAAACTCCGCTCCAACTTGAAGATTGCTGCCGGCAGGGGCAAGCCACCACGTTCTTCTCCAGCTGCTGCGCCGACAACGCCCACAGTTGGCGTTCCCGTGGTTGTGTGCCAGGGAACGTACACAGCTGCCGGTACCGCAGAGGCGGCTACAGAGAAGATGGCGGGCAAGAAATCAGTTGCCGGCATAACTTTTTCCAAGACGGCTGAAGCTTCGGCTAGTGATGCCGCTCGATTTATCGCCATGAAGCAGGAGATGGATGACCAGATGGCGGCCGAACAAGGCGGATCGTCCACTCATCCTGGCTCCCAACCTGGCAAAGGGTTGCAAGACCCCCGGCAAACACTGAAGACCATGCGTGACGGTACCCGCAACTGGTACGCACACATGGACGAACTCCACGACACCCTGCACGGACAACTTGAGGTAAAATAGCCTATGGTCCCAGCCCCCGAGCACTTTGGCGGCTGAAAAATTTAGCCGGCAAAGTGGTCTCGTTGACTAAATAGCGCTAACCATAATGTTGCTTTCGTGCATGCAGGCCGTTCTTGCTTCCAATCTTGAGCTATTTCGTGCTCAAGAGATGAAGAAGAAGGAATGCGAGGAACTGCAGCAGGACGTGGAGTTGAAGAACGCCCAAATTGCGAGTTTGGAAGAAGCTCGCAAGAAGGATGAAGGTGACAAAGCTTTCTTTGCCTTCTTTTCGTCCGACTTCTTTTCCTTTTCCGACAAGTATTTTAGTCGTCTTTTCTTTTTATTTGTAGAATTATTAAACACTGCGCAAGATATTCTCAAGAACTCCACTGACATGCAAGCTTTGATGAACGAAGCTGCAGATCTTGCCGGGCTGGTGACCAAGCTGAAGGCGGATCACGCCAAGGAGCTGGATGATCGTGCGTTGGCTCATGCTGCCGAAGTTAGCAAGTTGACTGGACAACTTGAGGCCATGAGCAACAACCTTGACCAGGTGAACAAGAACGCCAAGGAGCAGCAGGACCAACTGTCAAAGGCGGTCCAGCTAGCCCAAGAAACGCTTGAGAACCATCTGGATGAGGTCAACGCCATCCACGACCATGTCTTGGGTATGCCTCCAGTCCTTCATTTTTGTCACCTTGCTTTCTTGATACTTGAAGCTGCAGTGTGTAACTTTGTGTTTGTGCAGTGCCGGCTAGCTTGGGAGATGACCTGGCCACAACGCCGCGCCTTGCTCGGATCTTGAAAATTGGCGAAATCGTCAACCAGATTGTCGGCGCCGGCAAATCATTTGCCGCCAAGTTCTACCCTGGGGAAGACGGCGATCCCGTCATCTTCGATGCTCTGCCGGAGTTGCTGGAGAAGGCGACAGCTGAACACGACAACACACTACGCTCAGCAGCACGAGGCGGTGCCAAGTTGGCATTGGCGATGACGGCGGCGTGGTACCCGGAGGCTGATATTCATCAAGTCACCGAGTACTTCCCCACCGAAGACGAAAACAGCCAAGCCATCGTGATGCAGGACGTGCTGCGGTCTGTTCGCGGCTATGCGACCCGGGTTGCCAACATGGTTGACATCCGCAAGTTCTACAAGGAACACCCGGACCCGCATGTTGCCGTTGCTGATCCCTCCTTGGCAGATCCTGAAGCTTCCCGCGGCGAAGAAGGCGAAGCCGGAACCGACAAGCGCAGCCCCAAGGATGGCGGAGCCAGCCCCAAGAATGCCGGCGTTGCCCCCAGGATCTCTCCACCAGCTCTACGAAGGCGGCAATCCCTTAGACTTCCTCCTGCAAAGGCAGCACAAAACACTGCGTTAATCTGTTAACGCATAAAACTTTATTTTGGGTTGTAAATATTTATGGGCCAACTTTTATGCTACACTTGGCGGTAGGCTTACTTAAGTGGCCCGCCTTAATATGTATCTCGCCTGCATGTTTAGCTTTTTCATATGTTGGCGGAACCTCATCTTAGTTACTTTAGCTGAGCCAACCAGGTGCAATACCAACTAATTTAGACTCAGAGACCAAAGCCAGCATGTTGGTGCCAACGACATACTACTAGGCGACCCACATACAAACAGACAGATAAGCATATTAGGCGGTGCAAAGATTGTTTGCGTTTTTAGCCGGCAGACGGCAAATGTCAAAAAAGTTTGGACCTTAGCACGGAGCAAAACTTATTTTGTTTGGTAACTTTTATGACAACAGATATATGATTGCGAGAAAAGACAAAAGATGGCATGATCCCAAAACTGAATGAGCAAACCACAGACTTTTATTTCATAATCATATAGTACTTATTACAATGTGGAAATTGCTAAGTGTAAAAAGGACGTAGCTGCTCAATGTTCCAGGGTCGCTTGGTTTCTTCGTACTTGTCGTCAACCTTCCTTTTGCGCTTGCGACCTCGCTTCTTCTTGTATCCGTCACGTGCATCGACCAAGTAATAAGAACCATTGAGCAACACCTTACTGACCACAAAAGGTCCTTCCCAAGGCGGGGATAACTTATGCAAGCCCTTTCTATCTTGGATTAGGCGGAGAACCAGGTCACCCACTCTAAAACTTCTTTGCCTCACCCTTCTGCTGTGATAACGCCTCAAACTTTGCTGATAGATGGCGGATCGCGCAAGGGCAACATCTCGTTCTTCATCAAGTAGGTCAAGGCCATCCTGTCTTGCATCTTCTGCGTCCTCCTGGACGTAGGCTTGGATTCTGGGAGAATCGTACATCATGTCGGTTGGCAACACTGCTTCTGCGCCATAGACTAAGAAGAAAGGAGTAAACTTGGTTGATCTGTTTGGAGTTGTGCGTAAACTCCAAAGGACAGACTGCAATTCATCCACCCAAGCCCCAGCCGCTCTGTGCAATGGTACTTCGAGACGTGGTTTGATTCCTTGTAGGACTAAACCATTTGTACGCTCTACTTGACCGTTTGCTTGCGGATGTGTAACAGCCCAAAATTCGAGAACCTAAAAACCCGAATAAAATTTCCACTTTTTGTTTGCATTGCATCATGGCATACTCATTTAAATTGCTTAAGTGGAATAAAGCAACACTTGAGAATTAAAACAAAGGAAGCAAAACTTCCCAAACCTCCAAACTAAATGCATTGCTCAAATCTTGAGTTTCCAAATTGTCCAGGAAGTTCCAAGAATGCATGTTATAAATATTTGTCTTGCCAAGCAAGGAAATGAAATCGAGAATCCAAAATTGGTTTAATTCAATTCTATTTTGAAACCAAGTTAAACTTTCCCAAAATTCAAACTAAACTCATGGGGAGCTTCAATATTATTGTGAGAGTCTCCATGAATATTTTCATAATTTATAAAAATGTGTAAGTGCCTCAATTAAATCCGGGAATAGCTGCTGTTTTGAATTTTGAAAGGAAAAGGACCTCTTTGTAATTCCGTAGGACCTGTCCGTGATAGAAGAACTTCGGCCAAGGGCCTAATTGCGAAACCTCCATCTCTTCTCTGTAGCGACCGAGCTCACGCTCGAGCTCGCGCCGGACCCTCTCCTCGCTCGCACGACGCGCTGCCCCGGGGCCCCCTTCCTCTGCCTTCGTCTGGGGAGAGAGCAGGCCGCCGAGCCCACCTGCTTCCTCACTCGCTCCCCTCTGCTAGCTCCTCCTTTCTCCTCTCCCATGGCGAACCCGGGCCGCCGCCGTTGACCGCCGCATCGCCGCCGTTCGGGAGTTTCCGCAGCAAATCGACGAGCACCACTCGCTCCGCCGCGCCGCCCGCGACATCCTCGCCGCAGGAATCGAAGAGGGAGGCCGGGAATCGAGCTCACCGTCCCCGTGTTCCTCGCGGCCGTCCGCGGCTCCGCCGCCTGATTCCGCCGCCGGCACGCCTCCTCCGGCCACCCCGTCCTCCCCAACGCGTGCGTGGTGAGCTCCTGCCCACGCTGGCCTTTTCCCCTTCTCCCCTCTCGCACTCGTTCGCCGTGCTCGTCGCCGTCGCATCGTGGCCACCGTAGCCGTGCTCCCCGCCGAGTTCAGCTCGCGCCCGGTCAAGGAACCGGCATAGCCGGGCTGGAGGCCGTTGTCCTCGGGCCCATGACCGGCCTGTGGACCGGCCCAAGCCGGGCTGTGAGCCGGGCCTCTCTGATGCCAGGCCGGCCTGCCAGCCGGCCCAACCGGGCTGGAGGCCGGGCAGACTGTTTTTTTTGTTGTTGTTCTTTTTCCATTTTCCTCTCCCATCTCGCGCATGATTCCCGCTACCCCCTCACGCCTTTAGGAACATCGTCACCGATGATTCAACGACTTGATCCATCTCTCTCAAATCCGAGGAAATAACTTTTAATAGTTGTTGAAATTAAAATAACTAAAAGTAAACAATTAAAAGGAGGAAATTCTAAAATTAATAACTTTTTCTCCGGACTTCAGAAAATTGTGTTTCTTATACCAAAATGTTCAGAAAAATAGGAATCACCCAGAATCATCATCATCATGCATATTTGATCACAAATATTTATTGATGTTATTCATAAATTGGTTAAAAGAATTAAATTCAAATAATTATTTAATTCACTATTTGTTCATCGGAACTCAGAAAATTACAAATAAGGTACCGAAACGATCAGAAGAGCAATACCTATCTAATCATGTCATGTTCATGCATAGTTGAGCCACTTCTTAGTAATGTGATAATTTATAAGCAAGTGGACATTAAGTTAAATATGGGGTTGCTCCCAAATAATTGCACTAATTATTTGGCCCTCCATTTAAATTGTTAGCTAACTTTTATGGTGTTACATTGCATAAACCTGTCATACCATCATGTGATTGTGCATTGCATTGTACCCATGTGTGGTGATTGATTGTTCTTCTGTTGTGCTCCGCTAGATCAAGCAGCCGGGGTTACTCCACAATACCCCGAGGATCCGTATTACTACCCGTACCCTGAACAAGGCAAGCGTAATCCCCCCTCTGAGCATGTCTTATCCTATTTTCCGCAAATATTTTCTCCAGTATAATATTGCATGCGGTTCTAAATGTCTTTTGCTTGGATTAGAGTATCCTATAGAATGCATTAAGATTCCGATGCCAATGCCTGTTTTCCCCTCCTATTACCATAGGTTTGCATTGTTGGCCTGATATAATTACTATGCTATGCAAATGCTTAGCCATGCTTAGTTAGATGCCTAGTTGTACTAGGGATGGTGAATGCTGGAAACAGGTGTTAACTTGTGACAGTGATGTTGATGGTGGAGAATTGTGGAGATGGATAATAAAATGCTTAAAGGTGGGGACGAGAGGCCACATGGGATGTGGTGGGTTGTCTCGTTCTCGCCGCCTAAGTGCGAGTTCTCGACCTCTTGAACCAAGTTGAGCGTGCAACCATGCGTGGGCTATATGGAACCCCCATCGACCGACTAACTTGTGGCGGACTAGCCGAGGGTCCTCTAGTTCGGCTTTCCATTTGCGTGTGCGTTGGGATGGTGGCCGAGACTGTGATGAGGATAGTGTGGTTTAGGAAAATGAGTGGCCACGGGACAGGGGATTGGAGGAGTCACCAAACCTGTTCCGTCCCCACTGATGATCCTTGGATAGTCTTAAGCAAGGTAAAGGTTGTAGCCGTTTCACACTCAGCCGGCTTTCCCCGGAAGAGAGCTAATGTCTGGCAATGAGTCTGGCGGTATGCGTGGCGAAGGAGCTGGGGCCCCTCGGGACTCCGGGGACTTCCACTTTGTACACCCCTGCAGGGATAAATCTTTTCGAAAAGCCGTGTCCACGGTTATGGACGACTTGGGAACGGACGCTGATCATAGAATAACTTTAACGGAATGATTAAAAACTGAGTACTAGAGGTACTACTTCATGAATGCAAGGTTGACTTCCTCGAGGGTGATTCGGGGAGGTGCCTTTGATGAACAGGTACAATGATGATGGTGATGCTGAGAAAGGTGATCTCAAAGAAAAGAGTTACTTCTTACCCCTTTTCAAAAATAATCTGTTTAGTCGATGCCATGGAGTTGTGTTTTATAAATAAAATCAGCTTTATGCAAAACAGCCATAAAACCTTTGAAAGCCAATCATGGAGCATATATTTAGCTCTTAATCTTGCGAGTTCGTCGAACTCAACGTCGTTTGCTTGTTTTCAGGAGAGTACTACACCGACCTCGAAGGTGGGTTCTTTGTGGACGTCGACGAGTAGTCTGGGGTTCCCAGGCGGCAGCTTGGGACATCCTGGAACAGCTGGCGCTGTGATGTTTATCTGTAGGCCTCTTAGGCCATATTTGGTTCTTGTTGTTTAGAACAACGCCCTTCGCTTCCGCTTGATGAAATGTTGGGTCGGTGACCCCTGTTTGTAACTTTTGCTATCTTTCTCTATTATAAGAGTTGAATTATATTTTTGTGTCGTAGAGTCTGTGATGTGCCAGTTGTTCCACAAGTCTTGATCTTACTATTATGCTTTGATAGTTGTGCCTGTGTTAAGGCATCAATCGGGGTGTTGCGTTGTCTGGAGTGAGGTGTACCCAGCAACGCCTGCCAAAGGTTTTGGCCGGGGATTGGTAAACCCGTAACCTCCGGTTGTATCGCTTAACCGGTAACACACAGCATCACTGTATAGCAGTCGGGTCGGGGCGCCACAAGTTGGTATCAGAGCAGTACTGCCTGTAGGAAACCCTTCTACTGGTCGACGTTGAGTCTAGTGTTTGTGAAAATATTTTTAACCTAAAAATGAGTTGTGAAAACCATCTTAGGATTCTTTTTACTCCTTACCTGGTTACACTCTAATCTCGGAGCAATCTTATCTCGATTTGAGTTTAAAAGTTTTTCCTTCTCATCTGTTACTTCAAAATGATTAGGAATCTCGGGGTTGGACTTCTCACCTGTTACCTGAGTGTTATGTGCCCAGTTGCTCCCGCCGCGCTACCATCCGATGTCAGCTCAGATGTTTGAACCCTGTTATCCGTACCTAGTCTAATCTTTGCTCCTTTCTTCGGGTTTTAACCCAAGGGCTTGAACATAAGGTCCCGGATTGTGCCGGATAGTGTGGGTTGAATCACGTGGTTTCCTAGCCCTTTGAATCTCACGCTACTGGTACATGATGCTGATCTTCGACCCAAGTCCTATCTTGTTGGTTCTCTGTTCGTTGTGCACAAAGTATTATCGTCCCTGGTCTGAGTACTTGAGTACGCTAATGCTAATGCCTCAACCCTACCGAGGTGGCTACTAACTGCATCCTTGTCAAATCTACAGAATGGCACAACGTCCTCCGCTCCATCAAATCGAAGCCACCCCAGGGACCCACCCGCCACCCTTTGATCGGCAGAAATCCCCTACATTTAAAGTTTTGCCCAAGAAATCCCATACCTTACTCAGGTGTTACACTTGTAAGGAGCGTGGACATCCGTACCGGAAGTGCCCCTTAATTACCCCGGAGAGTGGGGACTACCCCAAGGAAAGGCCTGTAGTCTGTGCGGAAAGGGTGGACATCAAGCGAGTCAATGCCCCGGCAGTTGCCCGCATTGTGTCAACAAGCATCCACTCGGCAAGTGCCCAACCGCTAGCGCCACCTGCTACCTATGCGAAGGAGATGACCATTTCCCGGCTGATTGTTCTATGGAGTTCATAGTGGGGGCAGTAAAGGATGCCCAGGAGAAGATTGCTCAGCACGCCACCACGCGCCCCACTACTTCGACATTTGGGCCAAGCGGAAGTGGGTACCGTCCTATGCTACCTGCTCCACCTGGAGTCACTTGCTACACCTGTGGCCAGGCTGGTCACTACTCCAGGGAGTGCCCCAGAAGGCACCTCTCGCGATAACTCCTGCACGAGCCCCTGCCACTCCAGCTGGCAAGGCTGGACCGATTGTGCGTCGTCGCCTGAACCACGTCCCTGCTGAAGAAGCTGAAGAAGATTCCGGCGTCCATATGGGTGAGCTACTAATCAACAATAATCTTGCTACAGTTTTGTTTGACTCTGCTGCATCTCTCCCTTTTGGGGCATGGTTATCACAATTGAGTAATAACCGGTGCACCTGCAACATCTTGGGATGTCTAGTCTGTCCGTGTTGAAGCGAGGTGGTATCTCCTCTTTGGATATGCTAACCTCTAAATCTTTTGATTTGAATTGGGCTATCGTCAAACAAGCGCAGACCGACCTACCGAAAGATGTTAGTCTGACCAATCCTTATGCCCGTTCATGTGATAACTTCAGAACACATACCTTGCGAGGTCAACCGTCTTGGAGTATCTAGATAAGTTGGTTGTTGAGCCCTTCCACTACATTTTTTTTTCTTCCTCCATGTCTGATGGGAAACTTGTTAGAACTAACCTTGTGTCGTCACAAGGCGAGGTTCTGGAAGTTAGGAGTGACTTTCTCTGGTTCACGTGCAATTGCTGAAAGATGTCGCCGTGGATCTGAGTAAATCGTCTGGTTCCCTTGGAACCATCTCAACTCAATCCGGTATGTGCAGAACATTCTCGGAATGGTATGTTGTTACCTCCATTCCCTCGGACTCTTCATCTCTGCATCCAAGCCACTACCTCAATTGTTCCAGAAGGAGAAGAAGTCCAAGAACCTCTTTTGTACTCTTGTTGTTCCCCATCAAGAACTCAATCGTGTCTCCTTGCCAGATATCCAATTAGGGCAGCTGTCTCCTGACAAGTTGCTAACCCGCGGGTTCCGCAATCTCGTTCCTCCCTTGGAGTTAGACACTCTAGTCTAGCTCTTGGGCTTCTAGCAACTGTAATCCGTTGGTACTCTTTGTAAAATCTTCCTATCCCTAAGGTGTGGAGTCTGAGGTATCCCTACACCTAACCAGATCTAAATCTCAAACAGAAACGACAGCTGGTGATCCTCAAGAAGCTTGACCCGATGTCCGGAGCATCAAGAAGTTTTCCCGATAGTAACGTTCCCGGAGTTTCTAAAGTTCTCTCGATTTAGCTCTCATGATCCTTTTCCAGTGATCCGAAATGCTCCTCCGTGAGGAAAGTTCTACTCAAGCCGACTAGTACAAGTTACCTCGTCATCTGTTGGAATTTTGTTTTGACAATCTCCCTCAGAAATTTTGGGCCTTGTGCAAGGTTCATATTCTGGATCCTTTGAGAAAACAGTTGTCTACCAACTGGAAACTCCTTGTCAATCTCCCTTCACCCGCTTGTGTCTCCTATCTGTCAATTCAGGGGATGCTTGAAGTCTCATCCTAAGTTCTACTAGGAGGTACTCGGTCGTTGTATCTTTACAAAGAACCATCCTTACGGTGAGGTTCCCTTCTTTACCTATGGTGTACGTTGATAGTGACCTCGAAGTGAAGCCGATGAAGATCTTCAGGATGCCCTCGATCAACCTCTTCAAGAAAGAAGCCACCGAAGAGAGAAGATCGAGTAGTACCGTTGTGACCCTTTTTCCCTCTTTCCTACTCTAAGAATCTCGGGACGAGATTCCTGTAAGGAGGGTAGAGTTGTAACAGCCCAAAATTCGAGAACCTAAAAACCCGAATAAAATTTCCACTTTTTGTTTGCATTGCATCATGGCATACTCATTTAAATTGCTTAAGTGGAATAAAGCAACACTTGAGAATTAAAACAAAGGAAGCAAAACTTCCCAAACCTCCAAACTAAATGCATTGCTCAAATCTTGAGTTTCCAAATTGTCCAGGAAGTTCCAAGAATGCATGTTATAAATATTTGTCTTGCCAAGCAAGGAAATGAAATCGAGAATCCAAAATTGGTTTAATTCAATTCTATTTTGAAACCAAGTTAAACTTTCCCAAAATTCAAACTAAACTCATGGGGAGCTTCAATATTATTGTGAGAGTCTCCATGAATATTTTCATAATTTATAAAAATGTGTAAGTGCCTCAATTAAATCCGGGAATAGCTGCTGTTTTGAATTTTGAAAGGAAAAGGACCTCTTTGTAATTCCCGTAGGACCTGTCCGTGATAGAAGAACTTCGGCCAAGGGCCTAATTGCGAAACCTCCATCTCTTCTCTGTAGCGACCGAGCTCACGCTCGAGCTCGCGCCGGACCCTCTCCTCGCTCGCACGACGCGCTGCCCCGGGGCCCCCTTCCTCTGCCTTCGTCTGGGGAGAGAGCAGGCCGCCGAGCCCACCTGCTTCCTCACTCGCTCCCCTCTGCTAGCTCCTCCTTTCTCCTCTCCCATGGCGAACCCGGGCCGCCGCCGTTGACCGCCGCATCGCCGCCGTTCGGGAGTTTCCGCAGCAAATCGACGAGCACCACTCGCTCCGCCGCGCCGCCCGCGACATCCTCGCCGCAGGAATCGAAGAGGGAGGCCGGGAATCGAGCTCACCGTCCCCGTGTTCCTCGCGGCCGTCCGCGGCTCCGCCGCCTGATTCCGCCGCCGGCACGCCTCCTCCGGCCACCCCGTCCTCCCCAACGCGTGCGTGGTGAGCTCCTGCCCACGCTGGCCTTTTCCCCTTCTCCCCTCTCGCACTCGTTCGCCGTGCTCGTCGCCGTCGCATCGTGGCCACCGTAGCCGTGCTCCCGCCGAGTTCAGCTCGCGCCCGGTCAAGGAACCGGCATAGCCGGGCTGGAGGCCGTTGTCCTCGGGCCCATGACCGGCCTGTGGACCGGCCCAAGCCGGGCTGTGAGCCGGGCCTCTCTGATGCCAGGCCGGCCTGCCAGCCGGCCCAACCGGGCTGGAGGCCGGGCAGACTGTTTTTTTTTGTTGTTGTTCTTTTTCCATTTTCCTCTCCCATCTCGCGCATGATTCCCGCTACCCCCTCACGCCTTTAGGAACATCGTCACCGATGATTCAACGACTTGATCCATCTCTCTCAAATCCGAGGAAATAACTTTTAATAGTTGTTGAAATTAAAATAACTAAAAGTAAACAATTAAAAGGAGGAAATTCTAAAATTAATAACTTTTTCTCCGGACTTCAGAAAATTGTGTTTCTTATACCAAAATGTTCAGAAAAATAGGAATCACCAGAATCATCATCATCATGCATATTTGATCACAAATATTTATTGATGTTATTCATAAATTGGTTAAAAGAATTAAATTCAAATAATTATTTAATTCACTATTTGTTCATCGGAACTCAGAAAATTACAAATAAGGTACCGAAACGATCAGAAGAGCAATACCTATCTAATCATGTCATGTTCATGCATAGTTGAGCCACTTCTTAGTAATGTGATAATTTATAAGCAAGTGGACATTAAGTTAAATATGGGGTTGCTCCCAAATAATTGCACTAATTATTTGGCCCTCCATTTAAATTGTTAGCTAACTTTTATGGTGTTACATTGCATAAACCTGTCATACCATCATGTGATTGTGCATTGCATTGTACCCATGTGTGGTGATTGATTGTTCTTCTGTTGTGCTCCGCTAGATCAAGCAGCCGGGGTTACTCCACAATACCCCGAGGATCCGTATTACTACCCGTACCCTGAACAAGGCAAGCGTAATCCCCCCTCTGAGCATGTCTTATCCTATTTTCCGCAAATATTTTCTCCAGTATAATATTGCATGCGGTTCTAAATGTCTTTTGCTTGGATTAGAGTATCCTATAGAATGCATTAAGATTCCGATGCCAATGCCTGTTTTCCCCTCCTATTACCATAGGTTTGCATTGTTGGCCTGATATAATTACTATGCTATGCAAATGCTTAGCCATGCTTAGTTAGATGCCTAGTTGTACTAGGGATGGTGAATGCTGGAAACAGGTGTTAACTTGTGACAGTGATGTTGATGGTGGAGAATTGTGGAGATGGATAATAAAATGCTTAAAGGTGGGGACGAGAGGCCACATGGGATGTGGTGGGTTGTCTCGTTCTCGCCGCCTAAGTGCGAGTTCTCGACCTCTTGAACCAAGTTGAGCGTGCAACCATGCGTGGGCTATATGGAACCCCATCGACCGACTAACTTGTGGCGGACTAGCCGAGGGTCCTCTAGTTCGGCTTTCCATTTGCGTGTGCGTTGGGATGGTGGCCGAGACTGTGATGAGGATAGTGTGGTTTAGGAAAAATGAGTGGCCACGGGACAGGGATTGGAGGAGTCACCAAACCTGTTCCGTCCCCACTGATGATCCTTGGATAGTCTTAAGCAAGGTAAAGGTTGTAGCCGTTTCACACTCAGCCGGCTTTCCCCGGAAGAGAGCTAATGTTGGCAATGAGTCTGGCGGTACGCGTGGCGAAGGAGCTGGGGCCCCTCGGGACTCCGGGGACTTCCACTTTGTACACCCCTGCAGGGATAAATCTTTTCGAAAAGCCGTGTCCACGGTTATGGACGACTTGGGAACGGACGCTGATCATAGAATAACTTTAACGGAATGATTAAAAACTGAGTACTAGAGGTACTACTTCACGAATGCAAGGTTGACTTCCTCGAGGGTGATTCGGGGAGGTGCCTTTGATGAACAGGTACAATGATGATGGTGATGCTGAGAAAGGTGATCTCAAAGAAAAGAGTTACTTCTTACCCCTTTTCAAAAATAATCTGTTTAGTCGATGCCATGGAGTTGTGTTTTATAAATAAAATCAGCTTTATGCAAAACAGCCATAAAACCTTTGAAAGCCAATCATGGAGCATATATTTAGCTCTTAATCTTGCGAGTTCGTCGAACTCAACGTCGTTTGCTTGTTTTCAGGAGAGTACTACACCGACCTCGAAGGTGGGTTCTTTGTGGACGTCGACGAGTAGTCTGGGGTTCCCAGGCGGCAGCTTGGGACATCCTGGAACAGCTGGCGCTGTGATGTTTATCTGTAGGCCTCTTAGGCCATATTTGGTTCTTGTTGTTTAGAACAACGCCCTTCGCTTCCGCTTGATGAAATGTTGGGTCGGTGACCCCTGTTTGTAACTTTTGCTATCTTTCTCTATTATAAGAGTTGAATTATATATTTTTGTGTCGTAGAGTCTGTGATGTGCCAGTTGTTCCACAAGTCTTGATCTTACTATTATGCTTTGATAGTTGTGCCTGTGTTAAGGCATCAATCGGGGTGTTGCGTTGTCTGGAGTGAGGTGTACCCAGCAACGCCTGCCAAAGGTTTTGGCCGGGGATTGGTAAACCCGTAACCTCCGGTTGTATCGCTTAACGGTAACACACAGCATCACTGTATAGCAGTCGGGTCGGGGCGCCACAGGATGCGCGACGGAGGCTAGATCTAGGCGGATACCATGCTTATAACAGTATTCCTCGACTTCGCCTTGCGACAAGTTAGTGCCATTGTCGGTGATAATGCTATGAGGCACCCCGAACCGAGAGATTATTCCCCACAGAAAGTTTGCGGCTGTGGCGCCGTCTAGCTTTTTGATAGGCTTAGCTTCAACCCATTTGGTAAACTTGTCTACAGCCACAAGTAAATGTGTGTAGCCACCAGGCGCCGTTTTAAACGGACCAACCATGTCCAAGCCCCAGACTGCGAAAGGCCACGTGATGGGTATTGTTTTAAGCTCTTGAGCCGGCATATGTGATTGTCTGGCATAAAGTTGGCAGCCCCTGCACCTTTTAACAATGTCTTCTGCATCTTGCTTGGCTGTCAACCAATAGAAACCTTGTCGGAAGGCTTTTGAAACAAGGGCGCGTGAAGAAGCATGATGTCCACATACGCCGGCATGTATCTCATCCAACAATTCTCTGCCTTCTTCGGGCGAAATGCAGCGTTGGTAAACACCAGTGGTGCTACGCTTGTACAATTCACCTTTGATTATTGTAAATGCCTTGGCTCTTCTTATTATTTGCCTTTTCAAAACCTCATCATCCGGTAACTCCTGATTGATCAGGAAGTCCAAATATGGCGTCGTCCAATCCGGCTTTACCAAGTAGACGGCATAGCTAGCACTATCAACTGGTTCTGCCGACTCTGGGTCAAGGAGGTCTGCTCCTTTAATTGACGGCTTGTGTAGGTGTTCCAGGAAAACATCTTTTGGTACCTTTTTGCGTTCAGACCCCATTCTGGCAAGTGTATCTGCCGCCTCATTTTGAGTTCTTGGGATATGGCGGACCTCGTAGCCTAGAAAACACTTGGCGAATTCGTCAACGGTAGCTCGATATGCCGCCATTGTTTCGCTCTTTGTGTCCCAAGTACCACGTATCTGTTGCGCCACCAATCTGAATCTCCGTAGCAGAGGACACGTTGGACGCCAAGTTCCTTGGCAATGTGTAAACCATGAAGGAGAGCTTCGTATTCAGCAACATTATTAGTTGCCTTGAAGTGTATTTGTAACACATAACTAAGCTTGTCTCCTTGAGGGTTTCTTAAAACAATGCCAGCCCCCGAGCCCTGGAGCATTTTTGATCCATCAAAGTGCATGATCCAGTATGCATCTTCAGGGAGAGGTACTTCGTCCATGGCCTCCGTCCAATCAGCTACGAAATCTGCTAAGGCTTGAGACTTAATGGCCGTTCTGGGCTTATACGAGATGTCGAAGGCGGCAAGTTCAATGCCCCATTTGGCAACGCGGCCTGTTGCATCTGTATTATTGATGATATCCCCCAGAGGTGCCTTGCTCACCACGTTATTGAATGTTCCTGGAAGTAGTGCCTTAACTTCCTGGCGGCGTAAAAAACACCGTAGACCAATTTCTGGTAATGCGGATAACGCTGTTTTGAGGCGGAAAATACTTCACTGATGAAGTAAACCGGACGTTGTTCCGGCAAGTCTGAAATTTCCGTCTTGCGTTCCACAACCAGTACCACACTAACAACTAAGTTAGTTGCGGCAATATAGAGCAGCATTGGTTCCTGCGAACGAGGAGCTGCCAAAATTGGAGCAGACGTTAACGCGTCCTTGAGTTGCTGCAAGGCGGCGTCTGCTTCGTCTGTCCACTCGAAGTTGTCGGATTTCTTCAGAAGCCGGTAGAGAGGCAGCGCCTTCTCACCAAGACGGCTAATGAAACGACTGACGGCAGCCGCCGATCCGGCAAGTCGCTGCACGTCCTTCAGGTCCTTGGGCCTGGATATGTTGAGGATCGCTTTGATTTTTTCTGGATTCCTCTATCCCTCGTTCGGAAACGATAAAGCCAAGCAATTTGCCGGCAGGAACCCCGAAGACGCATTTTTTCGGGTTGAGTTTCATCCTGTATACCCGGAGGCTATCAAAGGTTTCTCTCAAATCATCAAGCAAATCTGCCTTCTTTCTTGACATGACGGCAATGTCGTCAACATAGACGTGAACATTGCGGCCAATTTGCTCGTGAAGGCATCTTTGCATACACCGCTGATACGTTGCGCCGGCATTTTTTAGACCGAAGGGCATCGTGATGTAGCAGAAGGTCCCATAGGGTGTAGTGAACGCTGTTTTGATTTGGTCGGATTCTCGCATTTTGATTTGGTGGTACCCGGAGTACGCATCCAAAAAGCACAGCAGCTCGGAGCCGGCTGTGGAGTCTATGACCTGATCTATACGAGGCAAAGCAAAGTGGTCCTTAGGACAGCACTTGTTCAAACCGGTATAATCAATGCACATTCTCATTTCCTTATTAGGTTTTGGAACCATTACAGGATTTGCCAACCAATCAGTGTGTACTACCTCCCTAATGAACTTGGCTTCTTGCAACTTGATGATCTCCTTCCCTATTGCTGTCCGCTTCTTCTCACCGTAGCGTCTTATTCCTTGCTTCACTGGTTTGGCTCCTTCGTAGACGTTAAGAGAGTGCTCGGCAAGTTCCCTCGGGACACCTGGCATGTCGGCTGACGACCATGCAAAGATGTCCTGATTCTCACGGAGGAACCTGACGAGCGCGCTTTCCTATTTGTCGTCCAAGCCAGCCCCTATGGTGACTTGCTTGGAGCTGTCACCTGGGACCAGATCCGCCTTCTTTGTGTCTTCGGACGCCTTGAAAGTGTTCTTTTGCTCAGCGGTCTTTACATGCTCCGGCAACTGTGATGTATCGAGCTCTTTCTTCAACATGGCTAACTCCTCTGCGTGGAGGACTGCCTCAGCGAAGGCGGCATTGCCACGCTCACACTCCTTTGCTTTCTTGAAGTTGCCACTGATGGTAATTGTACCATTGGGTCCCGGCATCTTCAGCTTGCTGTATATGTAACACGGGCGAGCCATGAATTTGGCGAAAGCTGGCCGTCCAAAAATGGCGTGGTAGGCACTTTTGAAGGGGACTACTTCGAACCTGAGATACTCCGAGCGGTAGTTTGTCTCAGGCCCAAAAGTAACCTCCAATCTGATGCTTCCCATTGACTTGCTTGCTTTCCCGGAAAATGCCATGAAACTTGACTTTGCTATAGTCAAGCTGGCTTTCCGACAAGTTCATGCGCTTCAGAGTGTCCGCGTAGATGATGTTGAGGCTACTGCCGCCATCCATCAACACCTTGGTGAGCCTGAAGTTATCGACAATAGGGTCGACGACAAGGGCGTATTTGCCGGGGTGAGGAACGTGATCTGGATGATCATCTCTATCCCAAGTTATTGGCTCCTCTGACCAGTCTAGATACTGGGGAACGTCTGGTACTGTGGCGTTTAGCTCGCGCATCTCCGCCTTTTCTTCTTTTGCCGAAGGAGTGCCCAGGAAGCACACCAATTGGCCATGTACCTTGGGATATTTCCTTTCTTTACGCATCAGCTTGGGTTCCTCATCCTGACATGGACATAGCCCCATCATCGTCTTCCTTCTTTGTCTTCTCAGCCTTTTTGCTCTTTTTTGATTTCCAGCCAACCTCGGGGTCTTCTTGAAGTCCTCCATGAACCGGCATTCCCCTAATGTGTGGTTGACTTTGCCTAAGGACGCGTGGATTGGGCAGGCAAGGCTTTCGCCTGATCATACGTCAGGCGCTGCTTGCTGGAGCCGCCATCTTTACCCTTTCCTTTCCACTTGCGGTTGCGCCTTTGCCTTCGAAGGCGGCGGCGACCTCGTTTGATGGTCCGGCTTTGTCATCCTGGGGAGCCTTGCGTTTGTGACTTGCTCGCCTGTTTGGCGCCATATCATGTGCGCCATCTCCATCGCGTGCATCGTCATCCGCCTGTGCGTACATGGCTGCTACTTCGAGCATGACTCCGAGATCCTTGACTTGCATGCGTACGAGCTTATGTCTGAGACTTGAGCCCTTCAGGAGGCCGTGGTGAAGGCATGGATTGCTTGATTGTCGTCTACGTTCTCGCAGCTTGCCTTTGTTTGAATCCACCTTGCCAAGAAGCTTGTAGCTGTTTCATCTGGCTTTTGCACGCAACGAACCAAATCTGTGTATGTATTGGGTCGCTTGTACGTGCCTTGGAAGTGCTGCGTGAACACCTTTTCCATGTCATGCCAGCTATGAATGCTTTTCTCCGGCAAGTTTTCGATCCAGCTTCGGGCTGTCCCCTCCAACATGAGGGGAAGGAAGCGTGCGCGACGAGGCCATTGCCTCCAGCAATTTCAACTGCCAGCGCGTAGTCCGACAACCATGAGTTTGGCTTGTCCGCTCCATTGTACCTTTGATGAGTTTTTGACACTGACGTCATGTCTCTGGGTACTTGAACGTTGCGGATGGCTGGGCCAAAGCACTCAGGTCCTAGATAGGCATCTTGCTTTCCAGCCTTGATGTCATTGAGACGATGTCTCGCGTCTTGCGGACTGAGCTGTTTGCCAGATCTATCAGCATGTGGCTCGTCCTGCGCTGCCCGGCTGTGCCTAGGCTCATTGTTGTGTCCCCGGCTTCCGCCTTCGTGCCTGGGCACTGGTGGTGGGGACTGTGTGCGGTCCCTGCTTCTTCTTGGCGGCGGGGCATCGTCGCGGTTGCCGCCACTCCTTGGCGGCTGCTTGCTGCCCCTGCTTCCGCCTTCATCCCGCCTAGGCGGAGGAGGTGAGGCCTTGCGCCTGTTGCCGGTCCTGGATGCCTCATCACGCTGCCTTTTGGAGGTGGTGATTTGCGTGGGTCTTTCTCCTTGTCCTTCCCTTTTCCGTGGCTACTGGACCGGACGGATCTTCGGGTTGCCACCGGCCGCAGCTTTGCAAGCGTTGGATTTTGATTCCAACTTTCCTCCCCTTGCGTCCGCCATGTCGGCGCGAGAATCAGCACGGGCCTGCTGCTCTAGAGCTTTGTGAGCAAGGATCGATGCGTAGTAGATCTTCTCGTCCTTGTCATAGTCATCATTGTTGAGGATGTCCAAGGCGGCGCAGTGTTGAGGACAGGTGTTGCGAGGATGACGTCCCCGTTCTTGTCCTTACGCTGCGGCGCTGTAGCCCACTCGAAACCAAGCTTTTGGGCAGGGGATTTGAAGGTGTCATGATCCCTGCCTTTCCTACCTCTCTTCTCCGCCACTTGTCCTGCCGGCTTGGGCAATGGGGTGGTGGTGAAAAGATTACGCTTGGGGTCGCACTTGGCAGTTATCTTGGCGTTTTCCTCCTTGGCTTCGTCGAGGAGGCTCTGGACCTCTGCTTGCTTGCTTTTGAGGTACTCAGTTTGCTCCACCAAGGTGTTCCGAAGTTTCTCCAAATCAGCCGGATTGGTTTTGTCGTTTACCGGCGTGTGAAGAACTTCCGCCAGAGCCGCCATGCTTCCTATCTTGCTGGGCTCGCCCTTCTCCAGAATTTTCTTCTTTGGAGCCCCAGGAGGCTCTGGAAACTGTGGATCGGTTGCCGGGGTCCCCAGGTTGGCGGCGTCAGTTGCCGCCTTCTCTGAAGCTGCGCCGGTGACATCCGCCACAAAATCTGCTGCATGTTGACGGAAGAGCCCGTAGCCGCCTCAGATGGCGGAGGATCAGGTGTAATAAAACACTTCTTGACCCGTTGCTCAAACATGCTGGCAGAATCTTCTTCGGAATCAGAGTCTACGTTGACGTGAACGGTAGATCTGGATCCGGCATCCGACATCACATCATCCTGGAGTGCAGGAAGAATAGATTCGGGATCTTGACTGTTGGGCTGGGAGTCTGATCCCAGTCCCGTCATGCCGACAAAGTGTAGATCTGAATCTGCGGACTCCTCAGAGGAGGCAAACTCAGATCCGTCTTGATTGTAGGGCGGGTGGGATGGCGAATAAATTCGCGGCAACCCATACGCCTCAGAAGTGTAGCCGATGAACACATCGACGCCGCCAAACGGCACAACTCCGCATCCGACAATGTAGTCGTCTGCGGGGATGTAGGACTCGTCGCAGCTGATGTAGTGTTGTCGCCGTAGCGAACAGCGCGGCCGACGGCGATTGTTTCGCCGATGCCGCCAAGAGTTCCCGCCTGGAACGTGACGCCTGACGCCTTAGGCCCCACGGTGGGCGCCAACTGTCGTCGTATCGGCATCTTGGATAGGAGACGGGGTCCTGCTAGCCGAGGGTGAACGTAGGGCAAGAAGGTGGACGTCGTCAAGGTCGGGATTGTACACGGCGGTTTACCCAGCTTCAGGCACCACGGCGGTGGCGGTGCCCTACGTGCTGCTATAACTCACTATAAGGCAATATCGCCGTGAACAGGTTACAATGAGTTGGTTGTGTATAAGATGCTTGAGTTCGTATGAGAGTATTGCCCTAAAGGCGTCCCGAGGTCCAGCTTATATAGGCGGCTGGACCTAGGGTTACAAGGTGAATACGTATCCAGCAAGTATACGGAGTCCTAAACCTAGCCGGCAAGTATGCCGCCTTCCGTCTTGGTCTTGGTGGCTTCATGGGCTTCAGTCTTGGGCCTCCTCCTTGCCGGCATCCGCCTTCCTTGGTCGTCAGCTATCTGGGCCGCCCGGTAGGCAAAGCCTTCACCACCACTGCGGGCCACCCTGGACTAGCCGGATTGATCCATGCTGGTGATACCCCTAGTAGGTATATCCCCAACACTATGGTGAACCTTCTGTGATACACCTTACAATAAAAAGCTATCTAATGGTAAATAAAAAGGGTGTTGAGATTGTTCATTGTGTTTGTTTGTCTTGTCATTTTGATATGGGCTTGTTCCATATCCTGGACAAGAGGTACCCCAGTTGACGCTCTTAATAATACTATTATTACTTACAATGATATTTAACTTGAACTTGCTTTGTTTTCCAAGTTGAGTAACACATGGAGTAGGTACTTGTATTCAAGGGGCATGAGACTTTCAACCTGTACTTTGTCAAGCACACTACTCGTATTTGCTTTCACTTTAAACTTAATCATTCAAGATGCTATGATAGGGTAATGAGAGCTTGACACCAAGGATTACCATATTACAATCATTGACTTAAGTAGAGAAGTTCAGAAGTTAGATGAAACTTATTCATGCTTTACCTCTACTCATATATATCTTTCCAAAGTGTCCACCTTTTATATTCAGATTTTCATCAAATACTCTATGACCATTGTAGGATGTTCTTACTTATCATTATGCATACTTGTGGTCCATAGTACTTCTTCTCTTATGTTACACTTTGTGAATTATCATTGAACATCCTTGCATTGAATACATGATATCACTTCATAAACTATCTTGCATATTGCTACTCCTTTTAAGAATGAATCATTTTACTCTATGTAGCAATAGTAATCATCTTTGATATCCATTGTTAGTATTAAATTGCAAAGTCCATGTTAGTTTTATCACCTTCATACTCGAGGACGACTATAGGTTAAGCTTGGGGATGTTGATGCATGTAAAATGCATACATGAACTTTGCATTATTTTACTTATATTCCAGTCATATTTGCATCATATAAGGGTTATATCACTGTTTTATAATGATTTTGGGAATATTTGACATGTTTCCTATTTTTTATGGAATTAACCCTGCGTAGGTAGAAAACCCTATTTCTATATTTTAATGTTTCAGGGACCCAAACGACGTCCAAATGACCTGGAAATTTACGAGCATCAGTTTTTGGAAGGAACAAAGCGTGGGAGCGAAGGAAGCAAACAAGCGGAGGCCCGAGGCCAATATAGGTGGGCCCACGTGGCCCCTGTACCTGGCCGCGTGGGGCCCCTCCTTTTGGGCCTCGGAGCTCCGTTGCCGTCGATCTTTCCTCCACCGACTCCGTTTTGACCTAAAACCGCCTATAAAAATAGTCCCCCGACGTTCTCTGGAAGGAGCGCCGCAGAAACACATAAATACCGAAACAGAGACCTGGAGTTGCAGATTGGAGGGGGAAAACTCTGGTGGGGCGCTGCGGCGTGGTCTCCATCTTCTCCAACGACTTCTCCACCGTCTCCATGATGAAGAGGGTTCGATATTAAACCCTCGAGTCACCCCTCGTGGGGAAAACACGTCTTCCACTTACTACACACTCTGCACTTGGAGTCTCAACCTAACCCATATTCTTTTGACGCAGGTAACTACGTCATCGGGTATCAGAAGGCCGGCGGGAAACTAGTATCTCTGAAGCATGTTAGCGAGCCAGCCGCCCGACTGGCCAACATATTTATGACCACCATGGAGCGCCGGGCCCGTTCGAGTAGGGCTAGGTCGTAGTCTGCGTCATAGTTTTAAGGCAGCCGAACCTATTTTTATGCTCTCTAATGACACATTATGATCACCCGAGTATGGGTGTACTTTTTCTACACTTTGTATGAATGTCCTCTTTAATGCCTTTTGCGTTTTCACCTGAAAGGCTATGTGCCGTTGACTCGCTTGACTTATGTGCTTGGTTTCTCATTTCTGACATGAGATTTGTGTGATGCCTTGAACAGCCACGGGCAGCCGCTACTTTAGCTGGTTCGTCGCGACCTCGTGCTTCCACCCGATCTCGAGCTCAAGTGGCAAATGATGCTAAAGTAATGCGTTATATGAAAGCTCGAGTCGTGAATCTGGAGCAAGAGTTAAAGAGTGCCCAGAGCGATCTGGATATGATGAATATGAGACCAGCTCCAGTCACCCAATGAGAGGATTATGTGCTTGGCGAGATGGACCTTGTGAACAGGCAACTCGAGTGTGAGTACAGTCCTTGCCTTGATTACAGGTCTTTTGCTTACTCCATTTGCTGACCTTTATACTTTGCAGGTTTTGTTCGTGACCTCAAAGCAGAACAGGCTCGCGTTGAGGAGCGTTTGGACATGCGACTGACACCCCGTCAACTGGTCGTCAGCATTTTTGGCTTGATAGGTTTCGAGCGCGCACACTCGCCACTTTGAAGGACCGTGCATGGCGAAGCACTCAGCTACTCGAGTTATGCAGGTTGGCTTTCATTCGCATCAATCAGACCCTCTTTCCAACAGGACCACAACCACAAGGGATTCATGGTCTGCTAGAACTGTTCCGTCACGCGGGTCCTATCCGGGAGGTGCTCACCCAGAAGCTTGTGGATGGAGCTAACGCGACGATGGCATTCGTGTGAAGTCAGCGTCCAAACTTGGTGTTGCCGCCACCCGCCGTTGGAGCGATTTTGTCTCAGGAAGACCTTGATGGCACCGTTCTATCTGCAAAGATGTTGGTCGAGCGATGCCATGACCAACTCTTTGGTCCTGTGCTACCCATCAAGGACGAGCCTGAGGACTAGAGGCTTTTGTGTATAAACTTGTAGAGGGGGCAGCCCCCGAGTGTAAATTTGCCACTTGTATATAATATGCATGATTTACTTTGTGTTTCCTCAGCCCCCGAGTCTATCGAGTGGGGTTTATGAAAATGTTTCGAGTGTGAACCAATAATTGCGCAGCCCCCGAGTGTTAAAGTGGGGCTGTGAATCTTTGTGATATCTGAAGTTTCAACTTTTGCTTTGAGACTCAGCCCCGAGCGTGCGTGTGGGGTTGAGGAGTTCTGCGTTCTTGCTTGAACTTTGTGACCCAGCCCCCGAACTTTCGAGTGGGGTTGAGGTATTATTCTTGGAGGAGCAAAACTCGTGTCCTTGATGGCGCACCCTCGAGCGTTTCGGGTGCGGCCAAGGTATGTACTAATGAGTTATGCAAATAGTAAATAGAGAGATAGGAGGAACATTTTGATTATATTCCACTTTTGAATGTTAAGCTGCAGGCCGCCTCATTAAAAACCTTCCAGCCCCCTTAGGTACCCTGGAAGGAAAAGAGCGCGTCTGAAACCTGCAGCCATCCGACATATGTGCCTATTACATTGTGCGACTGAGCAATCTAAGCATAGAAACGGCGCAGCTGCGCAACGTTCCAAGGATTGTGCGAGAGTTCGCCTGTCTTCGCGTGCTTCAGTCTGTATGCTCCACCACCAATGACCTCGGTGATGATAAAGGGTCCTTCCCATGGGGAGCGAGTTTGTGCACCTTCTTTTGCTTCAGTCGAAGTACCAGGTCGCCAACCTCGAAGGACCTGGTGCGCAGTCGACGGCTGTGGTAGTTGCGGAGGTCTTGCTGATAGACAGCTGTGCGTGCTAGCGCCGTGTCGCGTGCTTCTTCGAGCAAGTCGACTGCATCTTCGAGTGCTTCATCTGCGTCTTCTTCGTTGTATGCTTCGACTCTTGGTGCATTGAATCTTACATCTGATGGCAGGATTGCCTCTGCGCCGTAGACCATGAAAAATGGGGTGAACTGTGTTGAAGCGTTAGGAGTTGTGCGTAGGCTCCATAGCACAGATGGGAGTTCTTCGACCCAAGCACCCGCGGCTCTTTTGAGTGGCACCAGGAGGCGTTTCTTGATTCCGCTGTCACGAGTCCATTGGCTTTTTCGACTTGGCCATTGGACTGCGGGTGTGCCACGGATGCATAGTTGAGCGTGATGTCTTGCTCTTTGCAGAAGGATCGGAACTCTTCAGCCGTGAAGTTTGTACCGTTATCAGTGATGATGCTGCTTGGTACACCGAAGCGGTATATGATGGATTTTATGAAATTGACTGCTGTAGTGGCAGTCGAACTTGTGATAGGGACTGCTTCAATCCACTTGGTGAACTTGTCGACCGCCACCAGAAGGTGAGTATGCCCTCCATGGGAGGATTTTTGAGTGGCCCGACCATATCGAGCCCCCACTGGGCGAAGGGCCAGGCCAATGGTATTGTCTTCAACGCCGATGCGGGTGCGTGCGGCTTTGTGGCGAATTTTTGACAGCCGATGCACCTTTTGACTATGTCCTCCGCGTCTTTGAGTGCTGTGGGCCAGTAGAAGCCTGCGCGAAAGGCTTTGGCTACGAGTGATCGACTGCTGGCGTGATGCCCGCAGGTACCTGCATGAATATCACGAAGGATGGCCTGGCCATCTTCGAATGCTATGCATCGTTGGAACATACCTGATACGCTGCGCTTGTATAGTTCGCCGTTGATGACGGTGTATGCTTTAGATCGTCGAGTGACGCGTCTTGACTCTGTTATGTCTTCAGGTACCTCGCCGCGGAGTATGTATGCGAGGAAAGGTTGAGTCCAAGTTGGCTCAATGAGGAGTACCTCGACTGGCGGGTCCTCTGTGCTAGGTGCTTTGCTCTTGGCTGGTGCGGCTGATGTAGGAGATGTTCGTTTTTGCTTGATGGACCTGTGCTCGATGCGCTCGAGGAAGACACCAGGTGGAACTGGTGCTTTGGTCGCGCCAAGGTTGGCTAGCTTATCTGCTTCTTCGTTGCTCTCTCCCTATGTGCCGCAACTCGCAGCCTTCGAAGCTGCCCTCCATTAGGTTGTACAGGTCGGTAGGCGATCATGTTATCTGCGATGCATCGCAGGCCTTCATTGTTTGCTGCACCACAAGATTCGAGTCACCATAGATCATCAGTCGAGTGCACCCGAGGGCTTTGGCCATCCGCATGCCATGGATCAGGGCCTCGTACTCAGCTTCGTTATTGGATGGTAACTCGAATCCCATCTGCAGGACATAGCGAAGCTTGTCGCCTTTTGGTGATATGAGGATGACACCTGCGCCTGCGCCTTCGTTCTTCTTTGAGCCGTCGAAGTACATAGTCCATGAGTTGGACACATCTGGTGCTCCTGGCAACTGAGCTTCGATCCACTCGGTATGGAAGTCAGGTAAGACTTGTGCTTTGATGGCCTTCGGGTAATCATACTTGATATCTCGTGGTCCTAGCTCGATGAGCCATTTTGCGACTCGCCCAGTTGCGTTGGGATTTGTGAGGATGTCCCGATCCCTGAGGTGCTGATTACAGTGATCGGGTGCTCTGCGAAGTAGTGCGTCAGCTTCCTTGAGGACATGAACACGGCGTAGGCCAGCTTTTGATAATGCGGGTACCGCTGCTTTGATATGGAGAGGACTTCACTCAAGTAGTAGACTGGGCGTTGTATGCTTTGGGCGTGTCCCTCCTCCTGCGTTCGACTACCAGTACGGTACTTACCACCCTGTTAGTTGCGGAGACATACAGGTATAGTGGCTCCGTTCCCTTGGTGCGACGAGGATTGGAGGGCTTGTGAGGACTCGCTTGAGTCCGTGAAGGCTGCTTCGGCTTCTGGCGTCCACTCGAATTTGTCTGCTTTCTTCATCAGCCGATAGAACGGGAGTGCTTTTTCGCCCAGTTTGCTGATGAATCGACTGAGTGCTGCCACTCGACCTGCTAATTTTTGTACGTCATGGAGCTTTGAAGGCCTTTGCATTGTCAAGATGGCCTGTATTTTCTCCGGGTCCGCCTCGATTCCACGAGCCGAGACTAGATACCCAGGAGCTGCCCGGCTGGCACGCCGAACGTGCACTTCTTCGGGTTGAGCTTGATGTGGAAGCGTTTGAGGTTTGCGAACGTCTCTCGCAAGTCATCGAGTAGTGTGTTTTCCTCCCTTGTTGTGATGACGATGTCGTCTACGTAGACCTGGACGTTTCGCCCAATTTGCTTCTTGAGGCAGTCTTGCATCATGCGCTGGTAGGTTGCGCCTGCGTTCTTGAGCCCGAAAGGCATTGTTGTGTAGCAGTAGACCCCGAGTGGGGTTATGAACGCCGTTTTCTCTTCATCTCTTCCTTCATCCTTATCTGGTGGTAACCTGAGTAAGCATCCAGGAAGGACAAGCGAGCGCACCCGGCGGTGGAGTCGACGATCTGGTCGATTCGAGGTAGTGGAAAGTGATCCTTTGGAACATTTATTGAGTGCTGTGAAATCTACGCACATCCGAAGGATATCTGTGTGCTTCTTCTCTACAAGTACGGGGTTAGCCACCCATTGTGATTTCTTGATTTCTCTGATGAAACCTGCTGCGAGTAGTCTGTCGACTTCGGCTTCGACTGCGGTTCTTTTCGGGCCGGATATGCGGCGCATTGTTTGCTTGACTGGTTTAGCATCTGGAAATAATTGGAGAGAGTGCTCGGCGAATTCCCTGGGAATACCTGGCATGTCGGCTGGACACCACGCAAATATATCCCAGTTCTCACGGAGGAATTCGACGAGCGCGCTTTCCTATGCGATAGGCAGACTCGAAGAGACATTGACTGTCTTGGTCGGTCAGTCGGGTGCACCTGATGCGACCTTGTGTCATTGGTGGCATTGAATGCTCTGTCGACTGCCACCTTCTTGTGCTCCGGCATAAGTGTTCGATCGTTGGAGACCGCTAGATCGGCGAGTGTTGCTTCCATGCCGAACATCTCAGAGATTTTGCTAAACTCTCGGTCGCAAGAATCGGACTTTTGGAAGTTTCCTTTGACTGTGATTACTCCTTTTGGTCCAGGCATTTTCAGCTGGAGGTATGCGTAGTGTGGGACCGCCATGAATCGAGCGAACGTCGGGCGTCCAAGTATGGCGTGGTATTGTGACTTCCAGTCGACAACTTCGAACTCAATCGACTCTGTCCTGAAGTGGTTTTTGTCCCCGAACGTAACGTCGAGTTGTATGGTGCCTTCTGGGCTTATTGCTTTGCCTGGGACGATACCGTGAAAGGTATTTGAGGATTTTGGCAGGTTTTCGACTGACCTGTTCATTTTGCGGAGCGTATCGCGAAGATGATGTTTATGCCGCTGCCACCATCCATGAAGACCTTGGACATGGCGTAACCTCCAATTTGGGCGTCGAGTACCAGAGCAGAGTGCCCTGGACGAACACCGATGGTGGGTGGTCCTCTCTGCTGAAGCTTATTGCAGTTTCGGATCCCTTCAAGAATTCAGTTACGGCAGGAGGTGACATGACCGCCATATTTACTTGTCGAGTGCGAAGTTTTTGCTCCCTGTTGGAAGGGCGACCTTTCTGTATCATGTACATCTGCCCTTGGGGCGGAGGGTACTGAGGTTCGTCCACCCGAGGTACGGGTTGTATGGCACCCGCGATATTTCCGCCTGCGGCAGGCTGTGGTGGTGGAGGTGGTGCCATCAGAACGGGCACATTGTTTGGCTGAGGCACAGGTGCAGGTGCGGGTGCGTGTGCGGCTGTTGCCTTTCTGAGTTGCACGTATTCAGATGCTAGTTGGTCGAATTCTCTGCAGTTTCTCATCGAGTGATTGGAGCGCAATTTTCCGTCTTCCCCTTGTACAGGTGGAATCTGCAATCAGCATCCATCTTGTCATCGAATGATCGCTCGTTTTGTGCGCCGGAGCGCGACTTGCGCCAATCTTTCTTCTTGTAGCTGTCGCTGCGTTGGTTGCGGTCTCGACTGTCCCGCGATCATCTCGACTGTCCCGGCGATCATCTCGACTATCCCGTCGATCTTCTGACCGTCGGTCGCTTCTGTCTTGGTCGTTGCGGGGTGTGGAGAATCCAGCCGCCATGAATTCGGGTCTGTCGTCGTCGTAGTGACGTTTTGAACGTTTGCGCCTCGGTCGTCTCTGTACGAGTCCCTGCGGTTTCGACTGCCGCTATCATGATTGTCACGGGGTGAGGACCCGCGTGTGGTGCGCGCCATGTCTTCTCCGTCTGCCCACTCAGTCGCGATCTTTAGGAGGTTAGCCACAGAGGTTGGCTTTTGGCGACCAAGTGCTTCTTTGAAATCTCGCCTGGCGAGGCCCATGATGAAAGCATCCATGGCCATATCTTCTGAAATTACTCCAACTGAGTTGCGTATCTCAGTCCATCGTCGGATGTATGACCTCAACGTTTCGTCCGACCGTTGAATGCAGGCTCTCAGTTCTTCGAACGTTTTTGGTCGCTCACATAGAGGCTCGAAGTTTTTGATGAAGTCTGCGCGGAAGTGATCCCACGAGTCGTATGTTGATGGAGGTAGAGCCTTGAGCCAGTCGCGGGCTGTGCCTTCGAGCATGAGTCGTATGTATTGCATGGCTGTGGTATTCGTGCCTCGCTGGCACGAGACAGCCAGTCTGTAGTCTTCCAGCCATCCTGAAGGTTCCTGTCGACCCGTGTATTTGGGCTGTTCAGATGTGAGTTTGAACCCTTTGGGCATCCGTGTCTCGCGGACGCGTCGAGTGAAGCACAGAGCTCCCATGGCTCAGGCTCCTGATCAGAGTACGAGTCGCTACTGTAAGATCTGCGTGATCTGCTTCTGGACCTGTGCCGGCGTGAGCCGCTCCTTTCCTTCGAGTGGTGACTGCGACCACTGCGATTATGTTCTTCACGACGCGGGTTTACTATGGCACGGTCTCGACTCCCTCCTGGAGTTTTTGGGATTTGGCGTATGGCCTTCGCGCTAAGGCGAGTGATTTGATCTGTTGGCGATGTAGTTTTGCATTGGGGTCATCCGCTGGAGGCTTGATTGCCTCTAGGTATGCTGCAGCAGTAAAAAGGGCACCCGCAGCTGTTTTGGGTACTGGTACTCCCTCTTCGTCGAATGTCATGAAAGAGTGGCCTAAGTTGCGGGTGAGAGCTTCCCTCTCATCTTCCGCAAGGCGTGACAGCCTTGATCTGGGTCTTGTGTCTGCTCGCCCGTTGGAGCTCATGGAGAGTTGTCTTCTCCGTGCACTTGACAAGCTAGCTTGTTTTTACGTTCTTCGAGTGTTGCTCTGATCTGCTGCAGTCGAAGTGATTCCTGCCAGTTTAAGTATTGGAAGGTCAGCATCTCCTCTCGTGTTGCGTCCACTGGCATCATTGTGCACTCCTTGATGACTTTATCTGCTTTTGCTGCCATCCCAGCAGTAATTGTGAGAGTTGTGACTCCATCCGGCATAGTAACTGTGCACGGGAATTCTGTAGGCCTGCGACTAGCCGCAATATCAGATGATTCTGCGGCGAAGGCAACGTAGACCTGCTGGGGTATCACCCGAGGGTATGTGTATGTGTTTTCGAGTCCCGTCATGGACTCGACGTCTTCATCGAGACTCATATCAGAGTCAGTATGCCAGTCGAACAGCCCATCTGGGCGAAGCTCGCCGTCGACGTGTTCATCGCCTATGCTCATCTCAGTGTCGGCGAAGTCGTTATGGATCTCGGAATCGACGTGGTTGTCGATATGAGTTTCGGGCTCATCGAAGTCGCTGAGGGAGATCCCGCAGTCGAAGCTATCCTCGAGTGGAAGATTGAGCTCGAGATCGTTTGTGCGGTATGCTGATTCAGCCTCCTCACCTTGAAGTTCTTTTGCAATGAACTTGTTGATCTCTCGAGTCGACATGGTTGTTGCAGACGAGCAGGCTTGGAGGATCGACGATGTTATGGACGCAGTTAATGGATCCGCAGTCGAAGGGGCCGCAATCGATGGAGCCTCAGGTGCGGAAGTCGCGAGTTGTCGTGGATCTGTCAAGTCCTGCATACCAAGCTTGTTTACGAAAAAATTGAACGAACCAACGGTTAAACCCAAACCTGACTCGAGACCAGCGAACGTCTCCTGGAATTCTGGCGAGTGTGGCTCAAAGTTCATTGATTGCGTGGATCACATGTTCATTGGAAGACCCCAAGAGGAAGGTATGATGCAGTGTAGCAGCAGTTTTCCCTCAGTATGAAACCAAGGTTTAATCGAACCAGTAGGAGCAAGAAATCACTTCTGAAGGTTGTCAGTGGCGCGCTGACGTGGAACCTGCACACAACACAATCAAACTACTTTGCCCCAACGAAACAGTGAGGTTGTCAATCTCACCGGCTTGCTGAAAACAAAGGATTAAACGTATGGTGTGGAAAACAGTAGTAAATTGCAGAGAATGAAAAGGAACAGTGTTTGCAGTTGGTTGTATTATCAGTGTAAAAGAATGGACCGGGGTCCACAGTTCACTAGTGGTGTCTCTCCATAAAAGATAACTAACATGCTGGGTGAACAAATTACAGCTGGGCAATTGACAAAATATTGAGCGCATGACAATGCATATATATGACATGATGATTACTATGATATTCATGTGGGCATTACGACAAAATACATAGACCGTTATCCAACAGCGTCTATGACTAATAATCCACCGCCAGGTTGTCATACCGAGTTCCCCGTTGGTATTAAGTTGCAAGCAACGGATAATTGCATTAAGTAATGTGCGTAATGTAAACAAATGCATTAGACCTAACGGCGTACCCTTAAGCTAAGCATCGGTTATTTTATCCCTAGTGGCAACACACATCCACAATCTTAGAAGTTATTGTCACTCTCCCAGATTACCGGAGGCATGAACCCACTATCTAGCATAAATACTCACTCTTGGAGTTACAAGCATCTACTTGGCCAAAGCATCTACTAGTAACGGAAAGCATGCAAGATCATAAATAACATATAAGATAGATTGATAATCAACTTGACATAGTATTCAATATTCATCGGATCCCAGCAAACACAACATGTAGCATTACAATAAGATGATCTTGATCATGATAGGCAGCTCACAAGATCTAAACATGATAGCATAAAGTGGAGAGACAACCATCTAGCTACTGCCATGGACCCGTAGTCCAAGGATGAACTACTCACGCATCACTCCGGAGGCAGGCATGGTGATGTAGAGCCCTCCGGTGATGATTCCCCTCTCCGGCAGGGTGCCGGGAAGAGCTTCTGAACCCTCCCGAGCTAGGGTTGTGGCGGCGGCGTCTCTGGAACTTTTCGTGGATAATGGCTCGGGTGTTTAGGGTTTTCGCGTCGGGAAGAATAAATAGGCGAAAGGGCGGCGGCTGCGGAGCCATGAGGGCCCCACACCACCCCACGGCGCGGCAGGGGGGGCGCGCGCCCCATGGTGTGGGTGCCACGTGGCCCTCCTCCGTCCTCCTCTGGACTCCGTCTTCGTGTTGGAAAAATAGGAGGTTCTGTCCAAGTTTCGTCCAATTCCGAGAATATTTCCAGACTAGCTTTTCTGGAATACAAAAACAGCAGAAAACAGGAACTGGCACTGTGGCATCTTGTTAATAGGTTAGTCCCAGAAAATGCATAAAAATGCTATGAAGTGTATATAAAACATGTAACAATTGGTATAATATCAACATGGAACATCAGAAATTATAGATACGTTTGAGACGTATCAAGCATCCCCAAGCTTAGTTCTACTCGTCCTCGAGTAGGTAAAACGATAAAAACAAAATAATTTCTGAGGTGACATGCTACAATCATAATCTTGATCAAATAATATTGTAAAGCACATGTTATGAATGAAGTGATCCAGGTCAATGGTCTATAGTTTGCTAGCAAGTAGATAATGAGCAAACAACTGAATCATATAAGCAAAAACTTTTCATGAATAGTACTTTCGAGACAAGCATCAAAGAGTTTTGCATAAGAGTTAACTCATAAAGCAATAGATTCTAAGTAAAAGGTATTTAACCAACACAAAGGAAGATTTAAGTTTCAGCAATTGCTTTCAACTTTCAACATATATATCTCATGGATATTTGTCAACACAAAGCATATAATAAGTGCAATATACGAGCATATAAAAATTGTTGCACCAAAGTTGACACTAGTGTTTGCTTCTAAGATAGAAAGAAGTAGGAAAACTGACTCAACATAAAAGTAAAAGAAAGGCCCTTCGCAGAGGGAAGCAGGGATTAAATCATGTGCTAGAGCTTTTTAAGTTTTTGAAATCATATAGAGAGTAAAAATAAGTTTTGAGAGGTGTTTGTTAATTGTCAACGAATCAGAAAATGGAAAGTACAATATGACCCCTGCCAACCAGACTTTTAAGAGCGGCTCCCATGAAGGACGTTATTTCTACCAGCAAGGCAGATCATCCCTCTTTCTCTTTTGTTTACACATGCAGATATTTCACTGTTTGTCATTGCTTGACTGATAAATCAGGGCAAAAATGTGAAGAGAATTAAGCGGTTAAAGTTGTAATTAATTGGGACTGGGCACCCCATTTGCCAGCTCTTTTTGCAAAATTAATGGATAAGCGGATGTATATGCCGCTAGTCCGGTGGTAAAGTCTGTTTGACAGTTGACATAAAGACATCCACCCCGTCCTCATGAGCTTGGTAAACATTGACACAAAATAGGAGTAATAAGTTTGAATAGTTTAAAGGTAGCACATGAAAAATTTACTTGGAATGGCAAGGAAATACCACATATAGGTAGTTATGGTGGACACAGATGGCATGGATTTTGGCTCAAGGTTTTGGATGCACGAGAAGCATTCCCTCTCAGTACAGAGTTTAGGCTAGCAAGGTTATTTGAAGCAAACACAGGATATCAACCGACACAGCAAGCTTATATGAAAACATATTGCAAGCATTATAAGACTCTACACTGTCTTCCTTGTTAACCAAACCCTTTTACTAGAAAATATCTAGACCTTAGAGATACCAATCATGCAAACCAAATTTCAACGAGCTTTACGGTAGTTCTTCATTAATAGGTTTTAACTACATGATACAAAAGCTTAAACATGAACTACTTGATAACTCAAAACAATTGACAAGTATCAAATTATCCAATACAATGATCTACAAGAATATGTAAGCTTTTTCCATTATACCATCTACCACATGCAACATTTTCTGTTCCAACCAAACACCAATCAATTTATTTCAACATAAACTCTCCAAACAATTATAAGTGAAGCAAGAGAGTACTTTCTTTAAAAGAACTAACAGCTCTGAATAAGAGATGCATGCAAAACAGGAGCTAAAAGCATAGCAATAGCTAGATAAGAATACTCAACAAGTATAAGTGAAGAATAGGAGTATTCATATGAAAAAGCGGAGCGTGTCTCTCTCCCAATCAAGAATGCTGGGGTCCAATCAAGTTGACCATAAGAAAAATAAAATACTGAAAATAAAAGCACACAGACGCTCCAAGTAAAGCACATATGATGTGAAAGAATTAAAATATAGTTTCACTAGAGATGACCTGATAAGTTGCTGATGAAGAAGGGGATGCCTTGGGCATCCCCAAGCTTAGACGCTTGAGTCTTCTTGAAATATGCTGGGGTGATCCATGGGAGCATCCCCAAGCTTAAGCTCTTCACTCTTCTTGATCACATTATATCATCCTTCTCTCTTGACCCTTGAAAACTTCCGCCACACCAAACTCAAAGTAATTCTCATTAGAGGGTTAGTGCACAATCAAAAACTCACATGTTCTATAAGGACACAAACATGACCGTTACTTTTAACATTAGCTACTGCCACTGATGTTATGTGAAGCTCTTCACCCTAAAAAAGAATTCCACTCAACACTAGTAAAAGAGAGAATGCGAAAAATAAAAGACAGAATCTGTCTAAACAGAACAGTCCGCAATGAAAAACTTTAAACTAACGAAAGATGCGTACATATCTGAGGATCACGCACAAAAATTTGCAGATTTAAATAATTTTTCTGTGATTTTACAGAATTAAAACGGTGAACAGCAGAAATCTGTTCCTGCGCAGAAATCCAAATCTAGCATCATCTTCCTATTAGAGGCAATACTTGGCACAACAATGCGATAAAATAAAGATACAAAGGAATTGTTACAGAAGTAAACAACTCCTTGACTCAAAAAAAGAAAAATTGCAGAAATAAAATAATGGGTTGTCTCCCATAAGCGCTTTTCTTTAACGCCTTTCAGCTAGGCGCAGAAAGTAAAATCAAGTGTTTCCAAGTGATGAAGCATCAACAGAATAATTTGCTCTAACAATAGAATCAAAAGGTAACTTCATCTTCTTTCTAGGGAAGTGTTCCATACCTTTCTTGAGTGGGAATTGATATTTAATATTCCCCTCTCTCATATCAATAATAGCACCAACAGTTCTAAGAAAAGGTCTTCCCAAAACAATAGGACAAGAAGCATTGCATTCAATATCCAAAACAACAAAATCAACGGGGACAAGGTTATTGTTAACCATTATAAAAACATCATCAACTCTCCCCAAAGGTTTCTTTATAGTATTATCAGCAAGGTGAACATCCAAATAACAGTGTTCCAAAGGTGCTAAATCAAGCATATCATAAAGTTTCTTAGGCATAACAGAAATACTAGCACCAAGATCACATAAAGCATTGCAATCAAAATCATTCACCTTCATTTTAATGATGGGCTCCCAACCATCTTCTAACTTCCTAGGGATAGAAGCTTCATGTTTTAATTTCTCTTCCCTAACTTGCATGAGAGCATTAGTAATATGTTTAGTAAAAGCCATGTTTATAGCACTAGCATTAGGACTTCTAGCTAGCTTTTGCAAGAACTTAATTACTTCAGAAATATTGCAACCATCAAAATCAAAGTCATTATTATCAAAAGTAATGGGACCATTGTCTCCCACATCTCGAAAAATTTCAGCACTTTTATCAGGAACAGTTTCAGTGTTTTCAGGCAATTTTAAACGTTTTGCAACAGAAGTAGAGACATTGCCAACACCAATTACTTTACCATTGATAGTAGGAGGTTTGTTAACACTTGAGTTTACAGCATTTTCAGTAGTAGTAATAGTATAAACTCTAGCAATACTATTCTTTTTAGCAATTTCATCCTCTCTTGCCCACCTAGCATGTAAATCAGCTAACATCCTCACATTATTATCAATTTTAACTTGTATAGCATTGGCAGTAGCAAAGGTATTGTTATCAATAGTTTCAGGTTTAGCTGCCATTCTATTAATCAAAGAAGCTTGTGCTTCAGACATGGATGAAATGCAAGTTTCAGCATTAGAAATCTTAATCTGCAAACCAGAAATTTCCCTATTTAAGTTCTCAAGTTGATGTCCTATATTCTTCAACATAGCAGATTGTTCATTCATAGTTTTAGTAAACAATTGGTTTTGCTCATATTGCGTTTGCATAAAGTTCTTAGTAGCCTTTTCAACTTCTAACATCCTTTCCTCACTAGGCATTCCAGATCTACCATAAGAATTAGCATAACCATTGCCACTATTAAAAGGATAGGGCTTATAATTGTTATTACCAAAATTATTCCTATAAGCATTGTTGTTGAAGTTATTATTTTTAATGAAGTTCACATCAACATGCTCTTCTTGAGCAACCAAAGAAGCTAAAGGAACATTATTTGGATCAACATGCATTTTTCCATTTGTAAGCATAGACATAATAGTATCAATCTTATCACTCAAGGAAGAGGTTTCTTCAACAGAATTTACCTTCTTACCTTGTGGAGCTCTTTCGGTGTGCCATTCAGAATAATTTATCATCATATCATCAAGAAGCTTTGTTGCAGCACCCAAAGTGATGGACATAAAGGTACCTCCAGAGGCCGAATCCAATAGGTTTCTTGAAGAAAAATTTAGTCCTGCATAAAAGGTTTGGATGATCATCCAAGCAGTCAGTCCATGGGTGGGACAATTCTTTACCAATGATTTCATTCTCTCCCAAGCTTGAGCAACATGCTCATTATCAAATTGTTTGAAATTCATAATGCTACTTCTCAAAGATATAATCTTAGCAGGAGGATAATATTTTCCTATGAAAGCATTTTGCATTTAGTCCATGAATCAATACTATTTCTAGTCAAAGATAGCAACCATTCTTTAGCACGTCCTCTCAAAGAGAAAGGAAAAAGTTTCAGTTTAATAATATCACCATCTACATCCTTATACTTTTGCATCTCACAAAGTTCAACAAAATTATTAAGGTGAGCAGCAGCATCATCAGTACTAACACCAGAGAATTGCTCTTTCATAACAAGATTTAAAAGTGCAGGTTTAATTTCATAGAATTCTGCGTTAGAAGCAGGTGGAGCAATAGGTGTACTAATGAAATCATTGTTGTTCGTGCTAGTGAAATCACACAACTTAGTGTTCTCAGGGGTACTCATTTTAGCAAAATTAAAACAAAACAGAAAGATAACAACTTGAAAATAAAAGTAACTATTTTTTTGTGTTTTTGATAAATAAAGCAAACAAGACTAAATAAAAATAAACTAAGCAAGACAATAACAAAGTAAAGAGATTGGAAGCGTGAAACTCCCCTTGCAGAAATCCTCTTGCTCCCCGGCAACGGCGCCAGAAAAAGAGCTTGATTGCGTGGATCACACGTTCGTTGGGAGACCCCAAGAGAAGGTATGATGCAGTGTAGCAGCAGTTTCCCTCAGTATGAAACCAAGGTTTAATCGAACCAGTAGGAGCAAGAAATCACTTCTGAAGGTTGTCAGTGGCGCGCTGACGTGGAACCTGCACACAACACAATCAAACTACTTTGCCCCAACGAAACAGTGAGGTTGTCAATCTCACCGGCTTGCTGAAAACAAAGGATTAAACGTATGGTGTGGAAAACAGTAGTAAATTGCAGAGAATGAAAAGGAACAGTGTTTGCAGTTGGTTGTATTATCAGTGTAAAAGAATGGACCGGGGTCCACAGTTCACTAGTGGTGTCTCTCCATAAAAGATAACTAACATGCTGGGTGAACAAATTACAGCTGGGCAATTGACAAAATATTGAGCGCATGACAATGCATATATATGACATGATGATTACTATGATATTCATGTGGGCATTACGACAAAATACATAGACCGTTATCCAACAGCGTCTATGACTAATAATCCACCGCCAGGTTGTCATACCGAGTTCCCCGTTGGTATTAAGTTGCAAGCAACGGATAATTGCATTAAGTAATGTGCGTAAAGTAAACAAATGCATTAGACCTAACGGCGTACCCTTAAGCTAAGCATCGGTTATTTTATCCCTAGTGGCAACATCACATCCACAATCTTAGAAGTTATTGTCACTCTCCCAGATTACCGGAGGCATGAACCCACTATCTAGCATAAATACTCACTCTTGGAGTTACAAGCATCTACTTGGCCAAAGCATCTACTAGTAACGGAAAGCATGCAAGATCATAAATAACATATAAGATAGATTGATAATCAACTTGACATAGTATTCAATATTCATCGGATCCCAGCAAACACAACATGTAGCATTACAATAAGATGATCTTGATCATGATAGGCAGCTCACAAGATCTAAACATGATAGCATAAAGTGAGAGACAACCATCTAGCTACTGCCATGGACCCGTAGTCCAAGGATGAACTACTCACGCATCACTCCGGAGGCAGGCATGGTGATGTAGAGCCCTCCGGTGATGATTCCCCTCTCCGGCAGGGTGCCGGGAAGAGCTTCTGAACCCTCCCGAGCTAGGGTTGACGGCGGCGGCGTCTCTGGAACTTTTCGTGGATAATGGCTCGGGTATTTAGGGTTTTCGCGTCGGGAAGAATAAATAGGCGAAAGGGCGGCGGCTGCGGAGCCACGAGGGCCCCACACCACCCCACGGCGCGGCAGGGGGGCCCGCGCGGCCCCATGGTGTGGGTGCCACGTGGCCCTCCTCCGTCTCTCCTCTGGACTCCGTCTTCGTGTTGGAAAAATAGGAGGTTCTATCCAAGTTTCGTCCAATTCCGAGAATATTTCCAGACTAGCTTTTCTGGAATACAAAAATAGCAGAAAACAGGAACTGGCACTGTGGCATCTTGTTAATAGGTTAGTCCCAGAAAATGCATAAAAATTATGAAGTGTATATAAAACATGTAACAATTGGTATAATATCAACATGGAACATCAGAAATTATAGATACGTTTGAGACGTATCATTCATCAGAGGATCTGATGTGCTTTTTGCTGGTGAAGTTGGCGTGCTGCCGTTTGTCGAGTGAGTCGGCGAGTTGCCGTGTGCCGTCCGAGTCAGCGAGTTCTGGTTTGTCGATGCAGCCGACAAGTTGCCGTTTGTAGATGCGATCGGCGAGTCGCCGTTTTTCGATGGAACCGAAGAAACCGTGAGTCCAGCACTATTCTTTCCCACAGACGACGCCAATTGATGAGGGGTTAACTCATCAAATCCCATGGTTAAGGACCTAGGGTTGAGATTACGAGGGAGAGAACGTGGTAGAGCTGGTAGTTTCGTCGGCTGACAAGCAAAAGCAGGGATTTTACCCATGTTCAGGCCTCCGGAGAGTAACACCCTACTTCCTGCTTGTCTGGTATTGATCGTGTGAGATTATGCGGGCTACAATGGGGTCCTGGCGAGATATCGATCTCGCTAGGGTTTTGGTGGTTCGAGTATTGCGTGTCCTTGATCGGCGCCCCTCCCAGCCTTTATATAATAGGCTGGGTCTCGAGAGTTCACAACCGACCCTGTTTACATGTAAGGAAAGTTTAAACCGACTATGCCTATGTCTAATCTTAGAGGGTACTCCATCTTGTTGGGCCTTTCGTCATAGGCTTCATGTAGGCTCTTGATAGTTGGGCCTTAGTCGACACGTGCACCAGGTATCCTTATGGTAGGGTACCCGGGATGTATATCCTTGTCAATTAGAGTGACATGCCCAATTCAATCTTATAGGATTGGCAAACCGCATAATTTGAATAGACTATGTTTGATGGCACAGGAAAAACATTGTAAAATGAGGTTGTAGTGAATACCCCAAATAAAGTAGAACAACCAACATTGAAAAAATTAAAATCCTCTAAAAAATCTTAGAGCTCGTTGGTTCATATCATTTCATTTCATTTGGAAAGTGAAATGACAAGGTTAGGGATAGGAATTGGCATAACATACAATAGACATTTGCTGGAATTCCAAATGAAAATGATATGTCCAATTCCATGATAGCCAAATAGTTTGAGTATGGAATTACAAATGAATTTCGTGATTCTGGCTCGAAATGATGGGTACCAAACGACCTCTTATGGAGTTTCTTTGAATAAAAAGGAGCCCACATTGTCTGTAATTGGTACTCATGTTTAAAAAAACTGGTAGAAACGATCATGGATTTGTTGTTATTACATAGCACATTATTTGTATGAACCAAGTTTTTATTCTCACACTATTTTTTCATCATTTATTACTCCATGTTAAAAGCAAATGTACTTACAACATTTAGAACAGTACGTTGGCCCCACATGTTATTAGGAACAAGTGGCCCCACATGTCAGTTTTATTGAACGGACGCAGGCCGGAGATTTTGCGGCCTCCATGTCAGAGCCCAAACCCGAAGCCGAGCCCACCCTCTCCTCCCTTCTTCCTCGCCTCGCCGCACCACTCCCCATCCCCCCGGTCTCGCCCCGACCCACCCAACCCTAAACCCCTCAGACCGTCCAGGTCTCGCCGGAGCCGCGGCGGAACCGGAATCCCTCTGCGGAGGAGACCAGATCTAGCCGGCCGAGCGAGGCCGCCGCAAGGGAGGGGCCAAGATGAGGATCATGATTAAGGGCGGCGTGTGGAAGAACACGGAGGACGAGATCCTTAAGGCGGCCGTCATGAAGTACGGCAAGAACCAGTGGGCGCGCATCTCCTCGCTGCTCGTCCGCAAGTCCGCCAAGCAGTGCAAGGCCCGCTGGTACGAGTGGCTCGACCCCTCCATCAAGAAGGTAATCAATGCGGCACCCCAACCTTCTGTTGCTCGCGGTTCCGCGTGCTCCTTGGATATTGCGATGTCGCGGTGCTTTGTTAGTGTGGGAGCTGCGATTAGATACCTTTATGGACTTGTTTAGAAATTAGAGGATCCGCAATCGTGACGTGGAGTGATTTCAAAGGACCCGTAGTTGTGATGTGGTGCTCGTAAGTGCAATTTCATATATATTATATAGCCCTGTGTAAACAAAATACGACCTACATCTGTTTTTCTAAATAAAATACAACCCACAAGTACAGGTCGATGCTAGGTTCTCCTCTCTTTCATGCCATACCATGCTATAAGTCTATACACTACCTGTGAAAAATCTAGTGATACATATGATAAAATATTGTGTAGTAAACTTCCAACAAACGGAGCCAACTAATCATTTGTATCCCGTCTAATATTCTTGGTAGGAAGTTAATATAACGTAAAAGCTCATCATCTTTGGGTTGTCGTCATATATACTCTTTTTCTGCTGATGAATATTTGTCTTTGAATGATGTTAAGCTGTTCACATGTTTTTTGCTATATCGTTGAAATAGGAACCCCAAGCTGTTGAAGTTGTAGTAAAGATGTTAATAAACCCAGTTGACAATTCTAAATGGGATGTTTAAATCTTTATTGGAATTGTCATATAATTCTTGAAACTTCATCGTTTAGTCAAAACCATGTAAAACTTAACTGAACCGTATTTCAGTTTGTGTGGTTAACATACAGATTGAATTGAATCTTCCAAAATAACCATCAATCTTCACTTGTGATATGATGCTTCATGCTTCTTTAATTGATTATCTGCTCTTTATGACATAGTTCTGCTCTTTTTTTCATTTGTCTTTAGTATAATAATGGGTTTTTCATTTGTTCCACTAAACTAACATGTTTGTTGACTCCAGACTGAGTGGACAAGGGAAGAAGATGAGAAGCTTCTCCACCTTGCTAAGCTCATGCCTACTCAATGGAGGACTATTGCACCTATTGTAGGCCGGACGCCATCTCAGTGCCTCGAGCGTTACGAAAAACTACTTGATGCTGCCTGTGCTAAGGATGAGAATTATGAGCCTAATGATGACCCAAGAAAGTTGCGACCTGGGGAGATTGATCCAAACCCTGAGTCAAAACCTGCGCGTCCAGATCCTGTTGACATGGACGAAGATGAAAAGGAAATGCTTTCCGAGGCAAGGGCTCGCTTAGCCAACACCAGGGGTAAAAAGGCAAAACGAAAGGCAAGAGAGAAACAGCTTGAAGAGGCGAGGCGGCTTGCATCACTGCAAAAAAGAAGAGAACTGAAGGCAGCTGGTATTGACAACCGGCACAAAAAAGAAAGCGAAAGGGAATTGACTATAATGCTGAGATCCCTTTTGAAAAGAGACCTCCTCCAGGCTTTTATGATACCGTGGGTGAAGACAGGCCACTTGAGCATGTACAGTTTCCAACTACTATTGAGGAGCTTGAAGGGAAAAGAAGAGTAGATGTAGAGGCTCAGTTAAGAAAGCAAGACGTTGCCAGGAACAAGATTCTGCAGAGGCAGGATGCCCCTGCCGCAATAATGCAAGCAAATAAACTCAATGATCCAGAAGCAGTCACAAGAAGGTCCAAACTAATGCTTCCACCACCCCAAATTTCTGACCATGAATTGGAGGAGATTGCAAAGATGGGTAATGCCGGTGATCCTGCTCTAGCCGATGAGCTTGGTGAAGGAAGCACTGCTACTAGGACATTGCTTGCAAGTTACTCCCAGACTCCAAGGCTTGGTATGACACCATTGCGAACGCCGCAACGAACTCCAGGTGGGAAAGGTGACTCTATTATGATGGAGGCAGAGAATCTTGCACGTCTAAGGGAATCACAAACACCTCTTTTAGGAGGTGACAACCCAGAGCTTCATCCATCAGATTTTTCTGGCGTTACACCACGTAAGAAGGAGATACAGACTCCGAATCCCATGGCAACGCCTCTGGCTAGCCCTGGCCCGGGTGTTACCCCAAGGATTGGTATGACACCCTCCAGCGATGGAAGTTCTTTTGGTTTAACTCCAAAAGGTACCCCCTTCCGGGATGAGCTCCGCATAAATGAAGAGGTAGAAATGCAGGACAGCGCTCAGCTCGAGCTTCGTAGGCAAGCTGAGTTGAGAAGAGGTCTGCGATCTGGTTTTGCTTCAATTCCACAGCCTAAGAATGAGTACCAGCTAGTTATGCCACCCATCACAGAGGAGAAGGAAGAGGCTGAAGAGAGAATTGAAGAGGATATGTCAGACAGGTTAGCACGAGAAAGGGCTGAGGAACAAGCAAGGCAGGAGGCATTGCTCAGGAAGAGATCAAAAGTCTTGCAGAGGAGTTTGCCTAGGCCACCTGCTGCTTCAGTGGAGATTCTCCGGCAATCTCTGATTAAAGGTGGAGAAAGCAGAAGTACCTTTGTGCCTCCTACATCACTTGAACAAGCTGATGAGCTGATTAATGAGGAGCTCCTTAGGCTCCTTGAGCATGATAATGCTAAATATCCTCTTGATGAACAAACTCAAAGAGAGAAAAAGAAAGGGAACAAGCGTCAGACAAATGGACCAGCTTCCGTTCCTGAAATCGAAGGTTTCGATGAGTATGAACTGAAAGAGGTACACTTTCCCTCTTTATTATTGGTATTTCTGTTGAACTGCAGATCCAGTTTAGTGATAATATTCATCCAGTTCTTGTATAGTATTAGTACATCAATGATAACTTGAAATCATGTGGGCACAGCACATCATTATATATACTTCAGCGAGTAACACAGTAATATGATAGCAGCAGGTTTAAACCATTCCTTTACCAACCTGTACGATCTTACGTCTGATTGTCAATGTCGGCTATAAATAATCCGTTGGCATTGAATGCCATCCTGGAAATGGCAAGGGAAGGACAAATAAATTTATACACTGGGAGTTGTATACAGCACATCACTAACAGGATTTCTGTTTAGATGTAGGATTCATAGAACTATTATCCTAGTTTTTCTTACTCAATTCTTATTGTGCATGCACTATAATTTTTCCTTGGATATTTTTTGTGAACTTTTGTTGGATAGTCTTAACTTAAAGAACATTCCATGAAGTATCTTAATGCCTTCTATAGATTTACCTAAATTTGCATTTATATGAACTTAAATTTTCAAGCTACTCAGCTTAAATTAGCCTTAATACTCTTAGATTTTTAAATGGCCCTGCCATCATTTGATAACATGCAGATTTATGTCATAGGAAGTTAGGAATTATAGTGGTGCTGTAAAATTATTTCTTAAAAGTTAACATTGTCTTCCCGTGATCTCTGTAGAGTATATGATTGCTTGCGACAGGTGTTATCTGCAATTAGGTAACATATAGGTATCCAAAAGGCAATGAGGGTATAGGATTGCTTGAGAAATAACCTCTTCCTGGTGTGGGAACTGAAAGTTGAAACTGACATTATAAGTCTGATTGTCTGAAACAGCAAAATAATTAATAGGTAGATTGCACAGTTTGAAGAATTGTTGCTCTGAAGTGTAGAAGATGTTATCATCTACAAGTCTTGTGTGAGTTAGAATTGTCATTATAGCTATCATCCAAGAATGCATGATCATACTTTTTTACTAGAAGACAGTGTTCTATGAGTGGTTTATTTAACTGTATTCCGGAGTTTGTCTCTTGCCTCGTCTTTATTTACATGTTCTAGGTTATCTGTTACTGTTTTTTGTGTCAATCCTGTTTACAGTTTTCAAATCCTTTCATTTCTTTGTTCACAGGCAAGTACTATGGTTGAGAAAGAGATTCAGTATCTTCGTGTGGCCATGGGCCATGAAAATGAATCTTTTGAGGATTTTGTTAAGTCACATGATGCATGCCAAGAGGACCTTATGTTTTTTCCGACAAATAACAGCTATGGTCTTGCCAGTGTTGCTGGAAATGCTGATAAGATTTCTGCTTTGCAACATGAGTTTGAAATTGTGAAGAAGAGAATGGATGATGAAGCAAAGAAAGCTTCTCGGCTTGAGCAGAAGATCAAACTGCTGACACAAGGATACCAGGTTAGCTGGGGATGATACGTTGTCTTCTTTGTACTTTGTAGTATCTCTGTTAATTTTGACTTTTCTTCAGGCAACATGCTATGTGAACTGCTTCTATGTAGTTGGTTTTAGGACACTTCTCTTCCGTATCCCCCATTAGGCCATTGTGTTACCTGTCAATTTAAAATGCACTATGTGGAAGCCACCCCAGATTATGACGTACTATTGGTCTGTCCCAAACCAGCCTGCACAATTTTTAGGGGATACATCTCTTTTGTGATTGCCTCTGGCTTTGCTTTTTACTTGATATGTGCTGGATTAGTTATACTGAAAGAAAATTGTATGATGCTGACCGCAAATTGTTTCTAGCTTTTCCATGTCGATATGCAATGCTTACGGTTTGCTTTACTTGCTATTTGATTTGTTAGGCACGTGCAGCGAAATTGGGGTCACATATCCAGGACACCTTCAAGCAGATGAACACTGCAGCAACGGAACTTGAATGCTTCCAAAGTTACAGAAACAAGAACAGATGGCTGGTGCTTACCGTGTGAGAAATTTGGCTGATGAAGTGAATAAACAGAAAGCATTAGAACGTACTCTTCAAAGCCGCTATGGTGATCTGTTGTCTGGTTACCAGGGGATCCAAGAACAGCTTGAGGAACACAAGAGGCTCCTTAAGCTACAGGAGGAGGCGATGGAGGCAGAAAAACGTGCTAAAGAGGAGGAAATAGAGGCAGAAAAACGTGCTAAAGAGGAGGCAATAGAGGCAGAAAACCGTGCTAAAGAGGAGGAGGCTGCAGCTCAAATTCGTGCTGCTGAGGAGGAAAATGAGGGGAAGAGTCATAGCGTTGAAGAGGAATCAGGACGGACGACCAGGGTTACTGATGAACCTGCAGGAGGGAAAGAAGACAGTGAGGATCAGATGGATATGGAGAATGCAGATGTAGATAGAGAACTTGTAGGCCCTATTCCTCCAGTACCAGACACTCTCGATGATGCTTCCATTGCTCAGAGTAGTGACAATGTTACACTGAATGATGGAGCTTGTGACAAGGTTGACTCATCAAAATCAGGTTGTCAGGAGAATGTAAATAGTAGCATGGATATTGACATTGGTAGTCAGGAAGAGGGAAAGAATGGTCTTGCGACTGCTGCTACAAGTTCAGATGTAAGAAACACTGCTGTATCTTCAGATCAAGCTGCGTTGAATGAAGAGAACAATGCTGTTCCTGAATAAATTATCTCTCTGTAGCTCATCTTTGAAGGGTGTCACAGACAAGATGATGAAGGCGACTAAGCAAAGAGATGATGTCAAGTCCAAATTGTGAAATCTGTATGTGTTGGTGACATTGTTGATGGAAGACCAAGAAGATACCCAGTAGAAGCAAATTTGAGTGTTCAAAGTTGTAGACAAACTTTTTCTCTCCGTCTGAAGACTAGCTTGACGTACCATGGTGATTTTGTCAAATTTCGTTGGTCAGAACATTTTTGGATGGTACAAACCTGCCATTTATGATTTTCAATCCAAATATGAACTTGAGAAAAGAAGAGACTCTGCAGATATTGTGTACTTGTGTTATACTATTATCTACTTTTGCATCTGATGATTTTTTTATATCAGTCGGATCATGGGTTTTTCTGAACCGACTTGTAGTCTTATACTGCTATACTATACCAATCAGATTGTTGACAACTTGACATATGGATTCATGAACTACCAACCTGGTCTTCTATTGTTTTTATTCCAATCGTTGCAGATGTACAAGGCAGGCAACATCTATTGGCTTGATCTGTTCGACTTCCTCCATGGAGATGGGGGTGGCAGCAGATGAAGTGCCATATCCATCCGACTGGTAAGCACTCCGGGTTCTATCTCCACGCCACTTGGTTTGTTTAAGCTTTGAATTGCTAATTCGTCTCTGTTAGTAGTTCTGCTGCACTAGCTCTAGGATTCATTCAACTATATGTACAATTTGGTGCTAAAATCATACCCCCTCCGATCCAAAAAAAGCGTCACACATTATACGTAGGAGTTGTACTAGCTACGTTGTTTGCTTCCGACAATTTTAACGGAGCGGAGGGAGTAGGAAACATGCTTCTTGTGAACCAGTACAGGCTGAAAAAGTTCGACTAGCTAGGTCAGCATGTAGATTCCCCTTGACGCTGGAAGTGGTAAAAAATTCGACTGTCAGTTGCTTTTGCAGATATTATAGAAAGGAGTAGACACACATTGCATTTGACCTAATAACGTGGTGGCTTCAAATTAGCTCTAAACATTGGGTGCCAAATGAGTAATACCTTTTCTAGGTTGTGTTTCAATGTAATATCACATCTGTCTTTGGCTAAGAGTTTTATTAAGCACTCATGTTTCATTCAGTTCGACTACAGGTTGTTTTGGGTGATCTTATCCCCAGGGGCATAGGTGCTTGAAATTTGGGTAAAGCTAGTATGTATTTGTCTCATCTGAATTCGAACACTGCTCCTCTTTCAAACACTGGTCAATTTTGTTGCATATGCAAGTTCACGCTGTGCTGTGTTATAGGTAGCTGTACCTCATGAATTCTTATACAGTAGTCTCTGTGTATAGCCCATTAATTCCTCTTTTAAAAAAAGATTGGTGCTACTCAGAATTGAGGAGGAACTTTTTCCTTGCAAACGGAAAGCCCTTTACAAGTGTCCCTTGTTTGTACATCACACTTGGTTACAGTAAATAACCGGTGGTAATATATTTTTATGAATATATCAATAACGTTAAAGGAAACGAAAATGTTTGTACTCCTGAAGTATAATGTGATATCATATATATAATATATATTCCAGCACCTAGCATGTGAAACCATTTTCTGGAAAATAAGTTGTCGCATCCACTTTCTATCTACCCTTATCATTTATATTTGCTCCTCCTACAACCTTTCATGACTAAATAAAGAGGGAAGATAAAGCTACTATTTACTTTAAACTATATTTATGTTTTCTGTTCATTGTAGTGTACTAGTGTTTTTTGCTACGTCTGCTGGATTTTGGTGTTGCTTTTGTGGTTTGTTTCTCATTGAAATTAACTATGGCTGAGGGTATAGAGTGAAGGTAAGTTCCCTTACCTTTGCAAGCTGATTGCTGAACCGAAACCCCTGTCTAGGATTGTTCAAGTCCCTCGCTGTGGAGGAGGTGCCTCAGTTACCTTTATCTCCATATATTTTGTTTCTAACACAATTTGTTGATCTCTCTTGTTTCAGCGTGATTATGTTTAGAGGGCAAACTCTAAATAAGAAGGACGAGGTGGTGAAAGAAGGTAGCAATTTCTCCTGTTTTTGTAGCGTTGTGAGTCCTCAAGGTTTGTGTGATTTCCTTTCGAGAAACAGGTGGCTTCTTAAACACTGACCAATACGCAACGTTACTTTTTAATAGAGATAAACACAATGTTGGTACACTGAACTTTCGTGAGATGATTGAGTTGGTCACTCAACTCGGAAAATATGAAAACCCATCACTCAACTCGTCTGGGATGAGTGAACTGGTCATGAACCGGCCCTGGCACGGGTTTTTTCTGTCCACGTGGCGTCCGGAATGGGTCCAGAAGACAACGACCATGTGAACTTTTGCAGAAAGAACCCTATCTTCAGAACATATATCTCCAGGATAAACCTTTCTCACCTAGAGTGTGCTAGGGCCCTATGACAGGCGGGACCCAACACAGAATCAGCCCAAGCCAGGGTTTGAACCCCGGCTGGACGTGGGCACGCCGGCGAACTCGGCAACTTGGCTCCCAGGAATGCGCTAGACGCCTAGGGTCGCACCGGACCTGTTGCTGTCGCTGGTAGATCATGGCGACTATGAGTCTCTTCCTATGCCCTTGCCCCACTCTCGCTCTCCCATCCCTGCTTTCCCATCGCTTCCGAGCTCGCGCAAATGCTGCCGCCAGAGAAACTCGGTCGCGCTGGCCCTTTGGTCGCCCTGAGCCCAGGAGATCATTCCATCGACGTCTTCGTGCTTTCCCGCGTTCTCTAGTAAGAGGAATTGCGAACCGCACTCGGAGTCGGGCGAATAGGGGTCGTCTTCCCCGTCTCCGTCCAACACTATCGTGCTCGATCCGCTCGCCTCCGGTCAACCCCGTAGTTCCTAAGCCGTCCGACACGCTCCTCGTGAGCTGCTAGTTCTCCCACATCGTCTCCCTCTTCCCCGTGTGACCTGTATCATCGTGTCGTCGACAACCGCCGATTGCCGAGCCCCTCTAGCAACCAAATGGTCACATTGTGCTACCAGATGCCTCCTCACTAAGCCCCTCTCCCGATTTGCGGCCCCACGGCTCGAGAGCGTGCTCGCCACAGCCACCGTGCGTCGCCCAGAGGTTGAGGAGGAAGCCATGAAGAAGAAGGAAAAAAGATAAAAAAGGATTCAGTCAGTTTACAAAAAAAATCCTCGTCTTAATTTTCTTTAAAAAGAATCGTAGTCCGACGCCACGTTGACCGAAAAAACCGCTCTAGGGCCGGTTCGTGACCAATTTACTTATCTGATACGAGTTGAGTGATGGATTTTCATATTTTGCGAGTTGAGTGACCAATTCACTCATCTTGCGGAAGTTCAGTGCATGTCGATGCTTTTATATCTTTTTAATAAATAAATGATGCTTTATTACTCCAAAGAAACTGATTTTTATTTGGACGTTCGGTTTGGGTTTAAAAATTTAGAAACTGCATGGAAAAAGGACAAAAAAATGGGTAGCCAACTGTCTTGGCGCGTCGAATTCATTCTGACAGCCAGCTAGAGGAAAGCTAGCAGTTGGGGTGTATATACGATGGACTGAACCTTATTCAGATTGATAACCCGATCGATTCCCTTTCCTTTTTCTAGCCCGGCCGATCACACGCGCAAACTGCCCATTTTCTGTTCGTTGCTGCCTAGACAGACTGATAGACTCCATGTGACTTGCCAACTCCGCGTGACGAGCTGCACTTTAAATCAGAGAATGCAGATAAGATAGTTTAGAAAGGATTTTACACAGCTCGTTCCGTAGTACGTTGTTGTTCTTTTTCTTCATTGCTTCGGATGACAACTGCTGCTTGATGCATAGTACCATCCTGAATTGAAACCGCTGCTTTACTTTTTTCTTTCTACCGCTGGCCCCTAACTCTTGATGATCCGATCGACGAACCATTACCATCATCAATAAAACCTTAACAGCAAATAAAACTATATAAAGAAAATAATTTCGGGTCAGCGTCAATACAAATTGGACCATGGTGTGATATTAAAAAACAGAGGAAGTACCCTCTCGTTAGGGTTTCCACTGCTCCGGCGGCGATTGCATCGCCCCGTGAGATTCCAATTCTTTTCCTCACCTATTCCAACTCAAATTCCGTTCCGTTCCACCTATATTGATCTACTCCCCAAGCTCTTTTGATTGACCTACTTCTTTCCGCTGCTTGTCCCCGCCTAAGCCCTAGGGGTTTGCGTGAGGACGGGCCATGGCGTCTAGTACTTCGGCGGCGTCGTCAGGTTCGGCGCCGGGTAAGGAGGCTGAGATCAATGATCTTCTGCAACACCTTGATCTCCGGGATGATGAGCTCGATGAAGTGGTGATCGGGGCCGAGGAAGCCCAAGAATTCCAGAAGGATGCGCGTTGGCTAGCCATCGGTAAGGTTCATACGGATAGATTCTTTAGTTCGGATGCTCTTTTTGGGAAGATGAAAGCAGTCTGGAATTTATCTAGAGATCCGATCTGTAGAGAAGCTGGGGAACCTCTTTGTGTTCCAGATGCATTGCTTAGGTGATTGGAAAAAGGTTGTTCACCAGGGGCCTTGGACGTTCCGTGGCTGGGCAGTTTTAATTGAAGACTATGATGGGAAAGATGCCCCGGAGAAAGTTGTGTTTGGGGGTCTCTATGTTTGGGCTCAGATTCACGGAATCCCTGAGCTCTACCGGAAAACATCTGTGGTGGATGATTTAGCTCGCCGTATTGGGAAGACGAAGGAGGTGCAGATGGCTCCAGGTTATTTTATGAAGGAAATTACGTCCGTATCGTGTGATGATTGATGTTCACACTGCGCTGAAGCGAGTTGTCTCTCTGTCCGTTGTGGGAGAGGGTAAGAGATGGCTGTTCGTCAAATATGAAAAGGTTCCATTCTTCTGCAAGCACTGTGGACTTATTGGGCATAACCACGAGGAGTGTGGAGATGGTGTTTGGACGGCAAAAGAACTGCAGTATGGTGATTTTATGTTAGCTGTTCGTCGTGAAAATCTGCCATCCCAGGAGCCGAGACCCTCTGCTACCCGAGGGCGCGGTCGTGGGCGAGGTAGAGGCGCTGCTGCACCCCATCCGCGCAAGCGATCCTCGGAAGATGCTGCCCTGGATGACGATGATGATCTGAATGACTCAGCGTCTAGCCCGCTGAAACCAGCCCCTGCAATTGAGGGTGTGGAAGAGACTGCTAATATCACTGCCAAGAAACATATTGATTTCAATATGGAAGCTCCGAATGGTGAAGATGTCAACTCTGCTCTCGTTGCTCTACCGTCTGCTATTCCACCACCACCACCATCGTACACTGATCCACGTACTCGTACCAAACTGAGGAAGACTGGCACTGAAAATGACTTGGCAACATCGGCGGCCTCCTTCGAGGGGGACCGCCGGGCCCAATGACGACATTAGGCTGGAACGGTCGTGGCTTGGGGCAGCATGCGACCGTTCAAGAGCTGATCTGCCTCGTGCAGACTTATAAGCCCTGCTTAGTTTTTATTTGTGAAACTAGGCAAAGTAAGGAGCGTGTAAGAAATCTGAGGTTTAGACTTGGGATGAAGGGGTGTTACCATGTCAAAGGAGATGGATCTGGAGGTGGCATTGCTTTATATTGGACTGAGGAGGTGACGGTGGACTTGCTGTCATTTAGCTCTCGCCACATCGATGCCCATATTAGTGGAGGGCCCTATGATCACATGTGGAGAGGAACTTTCGTGTATGGTGAACCAAAACCTTGTGATCGCCATCAGATGTGGACTACCTTACGTACTATTAAACCTCGTTCGGATAAACCTTGGCTTATGATGGGAGACTTCAACGAGGCTATGTGGCAAGAGGAACACTTCTCCCGCACAAAGAGATCGGAGAGACTTATGCTTGACTTTCGTGAGATTTTATCGCACTGCGATCTGCATGACCTGGGTTTTGTTGGAACCCCTTGGACCTTTGACAACAAACGAAGGGGGGATCGGAATGTTAAAGTTCGGTTAGACCGCGCTGTCGCCTCGCCGGCTTGGTCTGCTTTGTTTCCTGATCACCGTCTCCGGCACCTGGTCTCATCTCGGTCGGATCACTGTCCGATCCTGCTATCGGCGGAGAACAACACCAGCTACAGAATTAACAAACCGATTCGCCGATATGAGATTGTCTGGGAAAGGGAGCCGTCACTCTCTGCAGCAGTGGAGGAATCATGGTCTCGACGCATACCAGGGTCGGACCTAGGAGACGTTGCAGCTTCATTGAGTTCGGTAATGACTAGCTTATATGCTTGGAAAAATAAGCATTTTAAGTCGGTCCCTAGGGAGATCGCAAAGAAGAGAGCTGAGCTTGAAGCTTTGCAGCTAGCCAATGATGATGCTACGTTGGCGGCTAGGGCTGGCCTTGAGAAAGAGATGGACGAACTGTTATATCGAGAAGAGATTATGTGGCTCCAGCGTTCCAGAATTGCTTGGCTAAGAGAGGGGGACCGTAATACCAAATATTTTCACCGGCGTGCTTCGTGGCGCAGGAAGAAAAACAACATCCGAAAGCTGATGAGGCCTGACGGTTCATGGACCTGTGACACAAATGAGATGGAAGCTATGGCTACTGGTTTCTTTCAGTCGTTATATACCCGTGATGAGTCGGTTAATCCATCTATTATCACCGACTTGCTGAATCCGTGTGTGACTAATGAAATGAATGACAATTTATGTGCAGCTTTTACGGAGAAAGAAATTAGCGATGCTCTTTTTCAGATTGGCCCGCTCAAAGCCCCGGGGCCAGATGGTTTCCCGGCTCGTTTTCTCCAGAGAAATTGGGATATCCTAAAAATGAGGTGGTACATGCGGTGCAAAAATTCTTTGAAGATGGGGTGATGCCTGATGGTGTTAATGAAACAACTATTGTCCTGATACCGAAGAAAGACGAGCCAGCGGACCTGAAAGATTTCAGACCAATTAGCCTTTGCAACGTTATTTTCAAGGTTGTGTCCAAATGTCTGGTAAATCGCCTGCGTCCTCTCTTACAAGATATCATTGCTCCGACGCAAAGTGCATTTATTCCAGGCCGGCTGATTACGGATAATGCTCTAATTGCTTTCGAGTGTATCCATGCCATTCAAACAGGATCGGAGGCCCGTAGAAAATTTTGTGCGTACAAATTGGATTTGGCAAAGGCGTATGATCGCGTGGACTGGCGTTTTCTTGAGGGAGTTTTAGCGAAATTGGGCTTTCATAGTAAATGGGTGCAATGGGTGATGGCTTGCGTCACCACTGTACGCTACTCGGTTCGCTTTAACGGTCATATGTTGGACTCCTTTACTCCGTCCCGTGGTATCCGCCAAGGTGATCCTCTTTCTCCGTACCTTTTTCTCTTTGTGGCTGATGGTTTATCTTGCCTTATCAGAAAAGAAATTGAGAACAATTCCCTCCGTGAGCTTCATATCTGCCGGCGAGCTCCTGGCATCTCCCACCTCCTTTTTGCGGACGACAGCTTGTTATTTTTTGAGGCGTCTGTGGATCAAGCTACGGTGGTGAAATCTATCCTTGATCGCTATGAGGAAAGTACGGGACAGCTTGTTAGCCTTGGCAAATGCTCAATCCTTTACGGTGATAAGTGTGCTCCCGGGACTCAAGTTGAACTGAAATCTATTCTGCATTATGAAACTGAATGTTTTGAGGAGAAATATTTGGGGCTGCCGGTTCCTGATGGTAGACTTACAAAGGGAAAATTCAAAACAACAAGAGGGAAATTCTCCAAACATGCAAGTGACTGGTCCGAAAAGTATATGTCATCGGGGGCAAAGGAGACACTCATAAAATCTATCTTACAGTCCATTGCCACTTATGCGATGGGGGTGTTTAAGTTCCCTGCTGGTCTAATTGAAGAGTTACATCAGATTATTAGAAACTTTTGGTGGGGTGATGAAGAAGATAGACGGCGTATGCATTGGATGTCATGGGACAAGATGGCAATGCCAAAGTCTAGGGGTGGTATTGGTTTTCGGGACTTAAAGATTTTTAACCAAGCTTTGCTTGCGCGCCAAGCATGGAGGCTTGTACATCTCCCTGATACCCTGTGTGCCCGTCTCCTTAAGGCCAAATACTACCCCTCGGGCAATCTGTTGGACACGGCTTTCATTCAGCAACAATCACAATCATGGCAAGGGGTAGTGTATGGACTCGAACTCCTGAAAAGTGGTATCATTTGGCGTATCGGTGATGGCTCCAAAGTGAAGATCTTCCGTGATAATTGGCTGCCAAGGCAGGATGCTCTGAAAGTCGAAGGACGGATTGGAAATTCTCGGAAACGGTGGGTCTCCGAGCTGATCTCACATGACACTAGATCATGGAATGAGGAGGCCATCCGTGAATGCTGTTCGCCGCGGGATTCTGCTACTATCCTGGGGATCAAACTGTCTGTCAGGGCAACGGAGGACTTCATCGCTTGGAGTGGAGAGAGCAACGGTCTGTTTAGTGTTCGCTCGGCTTACCGTATCGGTTTGGCCCTCTCTCATTCTGCAACTGATCCTGGCCAGTCCTGCTCTGAACCCACGGGAGAACGGCGTATTTGGGAGCTGATTTGGAAAGCTAAAGTCCCACAAAAAATCCGAATTTTTGCATGGCGGGCTGCAACCAATACCCTGGCTGTTCGTGTTGGGTTGCACAGGCGCATGGCGCATGTTGATGAGGTATGTACTGTCTGTGGTTCAGCTGCGGAAGATGTTCACCATGCTTTAGTTGATTGCACCCTTGCTAGAGCTTTACGACATGAAATAAGGGACTCCTGGTCTTTGCCTGCTGAGGAGGTTTTCATGATTGAAGGCCGGGAATGGATCCTACATTTGCTTAGCTCGTTGACGGAAGAGATGAGGCCAAAGATTTTATTCCTGCTTTGGTGTGCTTGGCATCATAGAAACAATGTTGTTCACGGTGATGGAAAGGCCTCGATAACAGCCTCGGTACAGTACTTACAAAATTACCTTTCGTCTTTCTCTCAGGCACACCAATCGGGCACCACTGTCAACCATGATCTGGGTGTCGCCTGGACAGCGCCGGGGAGAGGTGCTCTAAAGGCGAACGTCGATGCTGGATGGGATGCCCACTCGAGAGATGCTGGAATAGGGATCATTGTACGCGACCATCTTGGGGGTGTGGTGTTTACGGAGTGGAAATTCATCCCAAACTGTGGTAGCGCGGAGGAAGTTGAAATCCTCGCATGTCTGGAGGGGTTGAAGCACCTTATTACTCTTCGACGATGGCCGGCATCGGTGGAGAGTGATTGCCTCCGGGCCGTCCAAGCCCTCTCGGTGGACACCATCGATCAATCGAAGCTGGGCCCTGATCTTGGAAGGGCGTGAGTTACTGAGGGTGTATCGTGAGTTATCTATTTCTAAGGTAGAGCGTGTGTGTAATGGTTCAGCGCATGTGCTGGCCCAGATAGGCAAAGCTGGTTTTAATGGCTCTACGAGCAACGAACCTCCTGATTGTATAAAGGAGTTAGTTGCTCTCGATGTAACTGGGCTTAATGTTTAAAAGCGGCAAGTTTTCAGACGCACTCTTTCCCTAACCAGGGTACCGAAAGGGACTGGCAGGATTTTAATGAGACGGGCTTGCTGACCTAATATATGGTGGAAAATTTCAAAAAAAAAATTGGACCATGGTGCCCAAACTCTAGAGGACGAACGCGGCTAGCGCATGTGACGATGCTGCTGCCTTGCTACGCGTCGATCGTGTTTATGGCGATTTATTACGACAGTACCCGGAAAAGGAATAGTGGGGTTTCCCGATTCGGCCTGCCATTTACACGAATTTTGCTAGCACAGCAGTGGGTAGGGCCATTGCTCTCTCTTCATTTCATCGTTTCATGAAAATAGAAGAGCAGGTTAGCAGGACAATCAACGGATGGCAGCATCTCACGGAAGACTCATCTCACGTAAGATGCCCTCACCAGCCGTGTGAACGAACAGATTTGTGAACGCGGGATGAGATTCAACGGAAGAAACAATGGTGGTGTCATGTGACGCCCTGCCTGGTTCGGGGCCGCGAGCCCAGATCAAGCTGCCTGCCATCCGTGTGGCGTGCGTGACCCCAGCACCACCCTACTAAACCCCAGCCTTCCTTCCTTCCTTCCTTCCTTCCCCAGCACGAGCTCGACTCGACCCGAGCAGCACCACAAGGAAGAAGCAAGGAGCAGGTGGCCGGCGGAGGAGAACAAGCGAGGGTTCCGGTCTGTCCCTATTCTGCGTCTCCTGCCTTGCACTCTTCTCCTTCATCCTGCTGCTTTGTTGAGTTGCGGTGGGTTTAATCTTGATGCCTCCGAGAGGGTTTCTTGCGCCACCACCTCTGTCTGCAATCTTTCGTTTTCCTCGTGGATCTCTCGTTTTCCTTGTGATCTTGTGGGGTTTTCTGCTTCTGGATTGTGACGGCCCTAAGTTCACTCTTTCGTGTTCTTGGTTTTGGTCACTGGTGGCTAGGAATGGCACGACTTCTTGAATTGAAAAGAAAAAAAATACGTAATAACGAGTGGAGAAAGAGTCCGTTTGAGGCGTGAGGATTCTCCAAGATTGTCACTTTTCTTTTTCTGCGATAAATATTCTGGCTAGGAAATGGTTTGCTGGGATGAATGTTATGATGTCTATGCACCTTTCTACCAGCTGGTTCCAAAATCCACACTGATGACTGATGGCGTCTCACGCATTTTTGTTTTGTTTTTGTTCTGCTAAAGGATGGCTCCGAAGAAGCTGCTTCAGCTGTTTGGACTAGGCAAGAAGAAGAAGGATGACAAGAAGGAAGGTGATGTACCTTTCCCAAGTTAACATGATCTGTTCGTTACTGCTAGACTGGTAGCGCTTCACATGATAAAACTGTGCTCTGTTTATTCACTGAATATTTCTGTCTATCCCAATGCTGATGGATGGTGAGTCGGCAATTGGTGTTATCACTCTTTCTTCCGTCACCTAAGATTCATGGATACGTTTTCGGGGTGCAGGGACACTGCATATCTAGTGACGCGGTCCTAATGGATTGAAATTTTCAGATAAGGCAGCTGTTGTCTGGCCAGATACAGGATGGTTGGCATCTTTGCACTAATTTTGTTACACAACCGTATAGATGAACCAGTAGGAAGGAAACAAGTTCTCATTCCGTTCACAATTATAAGATGTTTTAGATATTTCAGTGTGAGCTATAGACGGAGCAAAATAAGCGCAACTACACAGTAAAATGCGTCTAGATAAACGAGCTTCAGAAAAAGCTAAACAACTTATAATTGTGAACAGAGGGAGCACTCACTTGAGATATGAAGATCTTAAAATCATTTTCTTTTATGGATTAAAATAAAACCGAACATAGAATCGTGCAACATATATATCTTACCAAATAGTTAAGAGACACACAACATGTACCACATTGTGGCGTGGAGCATGCATTTTCACTGGAAAAGTAAAGAATGATGCCTTGAAAGAATTACAGTGATACTATTTAGTTGGATGAAGAAATGGTCAGGGTTCTACCGGCTAGCACCATAGGTGGTGGCTCGATATTAAATTGTCACATTTCCTTGGTTGGCTAGTTCTCCTAGCCAACCCATTCACTTGAGAGTTTGGTTGGCTAGAATTACAGTGAGAGTTTGGTTGGATGTGAAATGGCCTCATGAATTTGTGTCTTTGTGTGATCAACAATGTTCGATTTTTTATATATTAAACCCATCATTTATTAGTGAAGACATTTGTCTACTCCTTTATAAGGTTTAGACGGAATTCCTTTCATCTCCATTAAAAAATAATCTATAAAGTTTTTTTTTGTTATTTTCCTGAGCGTTCTTCTAATAAATTAATCTTTTTATGCAGGAAAATCAATCAATCCTCTTTCGCAAGGTAGCTTTCTATGCCCATTGTAAAATCTTATAATATTCCATATGTGCCTCCTGATTGGTTATTTCAAACTAAACAGTATCATAAATTATCTGAAAAAGGTCCATGACACTTCTAGTTATTTGAGTACTGAGTAAAGTAAGCCCTCAAGTGGGTCTAGGAAATGTGAAACTCTTGACTAATAATCTCTCCGTTTCAAATTAGATGACTTCCATTTGGCTAAATGTGGATGTATCTATACTTGTAACATGTAGATACATCCACATGTGGGCAAATAGAAGTCATCTAATTTGGAACAGAGGGAGCAAATACTCATTATCTTGCTGAACGCAAAGATAGACAAGCGGGTGCAGCCACTAGGAATGCTGTACATCCATTATCTAAAAAGGGTGCAGCCGGTAAGGAGTTGGGGTCTGGAGCACTGGTATAAGGAAGCAGTTAGTTGGTGTTCTATGCAAATGAGGGTTGAATTACATGTCGTATTCTCAACTTGAGGAAATTACAACTAATCTTAGTTTAATTTTACGTGTAGTAGTCATTTATTGGCACTGTAGATTTCTTTAAAACCGACTTCCAACTTTCACAAAAGCAAACTAGCTTGCATTCGTTAGGAGTGGGAGCGGCGATAAAGAAAATGGGGATTACTAGTCTTAATAAGTTGAATCAGTAGATTTTCATATCTGCTAAGATGTGGTTTCACCCAAATATTAATGTTAATAATACCTTAGTACGCAGGACCAAGAAACACAATTCTGTGAGGACAAGCTATAAAAATGAAACAATGAAAACTGCAAACTGGAAGAGTTAAGATCGGCAACAGACTGGTTACGAACAATGATAAGACTAGTAACAGGCTGGTTACTAGTTAGCTCAGGTGAATTTTCCAAACGAAGTTTCCTTATCTGTGGTATTCCTTATGAGTAACAGTGCAGATCTCACATCTAAAGTGGCATTGTCACGGTGAACCTCAACAAGATAAGTGGTATAAGCTGCATTTGATGGGATCCCATTCTGTATCTCCGTCCTAAATTCTGAAATTCTATGTACAGTTGGGTGATAATACCGTTAAGCCGTCATTAGTTAACAGTCAATTGGATTTCAGGTTCTGCTCCACACTCCTCTTAATATCCTTGCAAACAACAGTCATTTGGATCCCTGTTCAAGTGGGGCTGGTACGGTGCTATCAATGCAAAAGCAGGAGACTGATTGCTCAAGTAATATCTCATTGATAAAGGAAGTACATGGATCTGAAAATAAGGATTACAAGTCATTTAAACAAGTTGATATTGTTCAAGATTACTCAGACCACCACTATGCCAAAACTTCACCAGGGAAGGTATGCTATTGAACTCTGTTTCTTATAGATATAACTGTGAACTAATTTCCACTTCAAATATGTGACCAGACCACCAAAGATTGGGCGAGAACCATCCTAAATGAATGGAAGCTTCTACAGAGAGATCTACCTGGTCGGTACATATCTTCTTTTTATAAAACCAGTATATTTGGTTCGATCAGGCTACTAGTGGATAGAAAATAGAGCGTCGCTCTGTTGGTTAGCTATGTGGGTTCGCACGCAGCCCTCCCATAGTCCCATGTCCGAGTCTTGGTATCAGCCAGGTGCTCACGGTTGTTCTACTATAAAACAATGCCGCCTATGGGCTAGTGCTGGCTGGTCTCATTTTTTCAATAGTGGAAATTTTTTTTTTGAGATTGGAAAAATGGGAAACTGGAAACTATTTGGAACTCCTAAGTTAACATGCCATATACGGGTCCTAGTGTCACATTGCCATTTCATATTTGCAGCTGTGCTCTTTCTTTTAGAGTATTTGATCGTTAAATCAGTTGATTTTTTGTATCAGTAATAACTCTGGATCTGAGTTTGGTGCCAATTGTGCAGAATCTATATATGTTCGAGTTTATGAGGATAGAATTGATCTGCTTAGGGCTGCTATTGTTGGGCCTGCTGGAACTCCATACCATGATGGTCTGTTCTTCTTTGATGTTCACTTCCCTCCTCAGTACCCACGATGTCCACCGGTATGTTACGACTTCACACCCCCCATCTTCCCCTTATTTTCACCATTTCACACACGTCTTCCAAGGTGCAATATGGTAAGAGAAACTTTTTCAATATGCACAGAAAGTTCATTACCATTCGGGTGGGCTTCACATAAATCCAAACCTGTACCAGAGTGGAAAAGTTTTCCTTAGCCTGCTGAACACTTGGCCGGGTTCTGGATCTGAGAAATGGGGCAACGAAAATTCCACCATGCTGCAGGTGTTGGTCTCCATCCAGGGCCTTATGTTGAATGATAAACCACTCTTCAATGAACCAGCCATCTTTGGCTTTAGAGAAAAGCATTCTCTGGCATATAATCAGATTGCGTTTGTACTATCCTGCAAGACAATGTTGTATTCACTTCAGAAGCCTCCAAAGGTAATTACAGAACCCTTATTTCTTGCCAAGGCGAAGATGCTCCCTTTGTTAGTCTTCATGCTATAAAAGATGATTTCATAGATCCTGGTTACAACATTGCTGATACTCGTTCAGAAAAAAGAATCTGCATAGATCAATTATACTTGCCATCTCCATAAACTCTTCTTAGCAGCCCAGTGCTCCTGACCATAGAGGGGAGGTTTCTTGTGCATTGTGACATGAAATTACCCTTTTATGAAATGTTGAACACAGTGTACACTATTTCTTCATGCCATCGAATTCATTCTTACAGGCCTTCCATTTTTCTGCAGAATTTTGAGACCATTATTGTGCACCATTTCCATGAGCGGGAGCGGGCCATCCAGGAGGCATGCGGTGCATATGCTTCTGGCGTGATCGTTGGATCATCGACCAGGGATGGCCGGAAATACGCCCGCAACAAGCGCTTTGCGCGTTTCAAGGAGTCCCTGGATGCACAGACTGAACTTCTCGCGAAGGAGCTAGCCGCTAATAGGATTCGTGCACTGGAACTCAAGAGAGATGTTGGCGCTTCTACGGATGAGATCGTACCTGCCAGCTAGGATTCTATTCTGTCAGAACGCACCTGATGATTCCTAAGGTCACCTAGTTAACTTAGATCACGCACGTTATTGGTACTCGGAGGGGATGGTGGTATAATAATCGGCTGTGATTTAGCACTCAGCCCTCCCATGTCCGAGTCTTGGTATCAGCCAGGTGCTCACGGTTGTTCTTCTATAAAACAATGCCGCCTATTGGCTAGTCCTGGCTGGTCTCATTTTTTCAATAGTGGATATACCATTTTTCCAGAAAATAACCATTTCATATTCGAAAAAATGGGAAACTTTTTTTTTTAGATTGGAAAAATGGGAAACTGGAAACTATTTGCAACTCCTAAGTTAACGTGCCATATACGGGTCCTAGTGTCACATTGCCATTTCATATTTGCAGCTGCGCTCTTTCTTTTAGAGTATTTGATCGTTAAATCAGTTGATTTCTTGTGTTAGTAATAACTCTGGATCTGAGTTTGGTGCCAATTGTGCAGAATCTATATATGTTCGAGTTTATGAGGATATAATTGATCTGCTTAGGGCTGCTATTGTTGGGCCTGCTGGAACTCCATACCATGATGGTCTCTTCTTCTTTGATGTTCACTTCCCACCTCAGTACCCACGATGTCCACCGGTATGTTACCACTTCACACCCCCTCTTCCCCTTATTTTCACCATTTCACACCCGTCTTCCAAGATGCAATATGGTAACATAAACCTTTTCAATATGCACAGAAAGTTCATTACCATTCGGGTGGGTTTCTGATAAATCCAAACCTGTACAAGAGTGGAAAAGTTTTCCTTAGCCTGCTGAACACTTGGCCGGGTTCTGGATCTGAGAAATGGGGCAAGGCAAATTCCACCATGCTGCAGGTGTTGGTCTCCATCCAGGGCCTTGTGTTGAATGATAAACCACTCTTCAATGAACCAGCCATCTTTGGCTTTGGAGAAAATCATTCTCTGGCATATAATCAGACTGCGTTTGTACTATCCTGCAAGACAATGATGTATTCACTTCAGAAGCCTCCAAAGGTAATTACAGAACCCTTATTTCTTTCTAAGGTGAAGATGCTCCCTTTGTTAGTCTTCATGCTATAAAAGAAAATCAGTTATCCTGGTTACAACATTGCTGATACTCGTTCAGAAAAAGAATCTGCATAGATCAATTATACTTGTTATCTCCATAAACTCTTCTTAGCAGCCCAGTGCTCCTGACCATAGAGGGGAGGTTTCTTGTGCATTGTGACATGAAATTACCATTTTATGAAATGTTGAACAGTGTACACTGTTTCTTCATGCCATCGAATTCATTCTTACAGGCCTTCCATTTTTCTGCAGAATTTTGAGACCATTATTGTGCACCATTTCCATGAGCGGGAGCGGGCCATCCAGGAGGCATGCGCTGCATACGCTTCTGGCATGATCGTTGGATCATCCGTCGGGGATGGCCGGACATACGTCCGCAACAAGTGCTTTGCGCGTTTCAAGAAGTCCCTGGAGGCACAGACTGAACTTCTCGGCAAGGAGTTAGCCGCTAACAGGATTCGTGCACTACAACTTAAGAGAGACGTCGCTTCTACATATGAGATCGTGACTACCAGCTAGTTAACTTAAATCACACACGTTATTAATACTTTGCGGTATAATAATCGGCTGGAGTTTAGCACTTGCCATTTGTTTGCTACTTGATGGACACCTTTGATGAGCAATGCAAATTGGCACTTACCAATTTCGCAGACAGTTTGTGATGTTCTAAAGTTTGATCAAATCAGCAAATACTGCAAAACAAGAAGTTATTGCAGGTTCATCTATGAGCACGAAGTAGTCCTATATTATTTGCCTTTTTTATTTTACCTTTTTATCGTACATATCCCTTTGATTTTTTCACTTTTTTTTTACCATAAACGGAGAACTGAGAACAAAAGTATGCCACACGCGAATGTGTACATATATACCCAATATATGAAAGTACGTCAGATTCGAGCTCGATTACGCCATCCACGTCGCCCTTTGAACGCTGCCCGTCCGATCCTTGCGACGGACGGCACAGATCGCCCCAGACCCCGCGAAACACTGTAGCAGCCGACTTTCTTCCAATCACGAGACGCCACGTCGCCCCACACGGATTTTGGCGCACCGTTTTGCAAAAACACCCCAGTAAACCCAAAAAATTTCTCCGCAACCCTCACCACCAGTCGGTCTCTTTCCCGACCTCCCTCTCTCTCTCGCCCTCTCTCGCGATTCCCAAATCGCCGCCGCCGTCGCCGATTGATTTCGGCGCCCTCCGGTCATCTCCGCCGCCGTGCTGTGGCGCGGTCGACGCGCCGGTCGACGCTCCACCTTCTCCTCCTCTTCGATTTCGTTTTCCCCGCCTGGCGCGGCCGCGCGCCACCTAACCCTAAGCTAGGGTTTCGGGCGTCGACGCGGCTCCGTGCTCGCTCTGCTCCGGTGCTCCACCGCGGCTGGGTGCAGGGTTGCGACCCCTGTGCCGCCGTGGTGTTGGTGGCGTTACGCGCTTCTCCTTTGACCCTTCTCCTCTGACCACACGGGCACTGCCCCGTCGCCGGAAAGCTACGGTCAAAGGCGTAAGGTATGATCTTCCCTCTCCCCTCTCATTTCTTCCCCCTCCAGGCCTTCGGCCATGCTCTGAAATGCTTAGAGGAAAAGATGATTTAGGTTTTCTGTTGCTTAGGTCTCCAGCTTGATCTGCTGCTCCTCTGATGTTTACTGAATAAACAACAGTGCCCCTGAGCATTGCTTTGGTTCATGGTCGACCTCGTGGCTTAGCTTGTGGTAGGAAAATGTTCTGTCCCTCCACAGAATTGCTATCTGTCCTTCACAGTACCAGATGGTGCTCTCTGAACCTATGTTCAGAGATGTGCCTCTGTTATGTGCTGCTGTGTGTGCTGGAATTATACTTGCTATTAGTGTGATGTACTGTCATGTGCAGGTGATGCTGGGCAAATACTTCATCACACCCATGTGCAACTAGCAGATCATGTTGCTAGGGAAATAGAAATCAACCTGCTACCAGGTTAAATTATTTGTCATCTTCATTTGGTTGGCTATTTCTTCTTGCTTATATTTGCCTAGCAACCTGAGTCTATTTTGTGGACAAACCATACATGTATTATACTATTCACTCTTAGCTGATTATATTGTTTCAATGCCTGACTTTTTTACTTGAATTAGGTTATCTATGCATAACTTCGATAAAATTGTCGTCAGGGGCGCGGCGTGTTGCCATGTTTCAGTGCAAGATATGTGTGCTAAGAATTCCTAGAATTAATTCTAGGGTTGGTAATAGGTTTTAGGTACTTAGCTGTGATTGTGGTGCTCTTCCCCTCGGGGATTTGTGCCCAGCAACCAAGTGCTGGATTTGTGCTACCAACAATTGTGATTTATCTCCCCCGCCTATGATGCATAGGCTGAGGCTCCCTTTTTAATAAGAACAGATGCTTTGCTTGATTTAAATCCCTATGATGATATTAGCATAGCATCACTATGCTTAGCTAAGGGAATCATCCAGTACACCCATACCTGTGTATTTAGCAAGTAATTTTGCTACAGCATAAGTATCAACCTGTGCTCAGGTGTGCTTGATCTTATTCTTGTGTGATACATTTCTTTTGCATGCCAAGTGGATTTCTGTGACAATCCAGCCAATGAGGGTGTCCTGAGGCTAAAGGTGGTGATTTAAGAACAGATACTATACTTAGCCGCCTAATTAGACTCGACGATGCAAATAGCAATACATCTTATTGCTAGACAAGGTGGTGATTTAAGAACAGATACTATACTTACTCGCCTAATCAAACTCGATGATGCAAATAGCAATACATCTTATTGCTAGACTGAGAGTAATACGCTAAGAATTCCTAGAATTAATTCTAGGGTTGGTAATAGGTTTTAGGTACTTAGTTGTGATTGTGGTGCTCTTCCCCTCGGGGATTTGTGCCCAGCAACCAAGTGCTGGATTTGTGCTACCAACAATTGTGATTTATCTCCCCCGCCTATGATGCATAGGCTGAGGCTCCCTTTTTAATAAGAACAGATGTTTTGCTTGATTTAAATCCCTATGATGATATTAGCATAGCATCACTATGCTTAGCTAAGGGAATCATCCAGTACACCCATACTTGTGTATTTAGCAAGTAATTTTGCTACAGCATAAGTATCAACCTGTGCTTAGGTGTGCTTGATCTTATTCTTGTGTGATACATTTCTTTTGCATGCCAAGTGGATTTCTGTCACAATCCAGCCAATGAGGGTGTCCTGAGGCTAAAGGTGGTGATTTAAGAACAGATACTATACTTAGTCGCCTAATTAGACTCGATGATGCAAATAGCAATACATCTTATTGCTAGACAAGGTGGTGATTTAAGAACAGATACTATACTTACTCGCCTAATCAAACTCGATGATGCAAATAGCAATACATCTTATTGCTAGACTGAGAGTAATACTAATCTTAACCTCATCTTTGTATTTGTTTTCTTTTGTTTTTTGCTTCTCTTTTGCTCTGCAGGAAAACAGTATTGGAATAATGATCAAAAAGAAGAAAAATAAATACAAGACATTTTACTTTAGGAAACAATTGTACTTTTCCTTTTTGAATTTCAGCCTGTTGTAATAAAGTTGTAAAGACATTGTGATCTGTGTTCAATCACTAAAATGATTGGTTTGCCTTTGCAAGAATTCAATAAGTTGTAATATTTATTGCAAGGTTTGAATGATTCAAAAATTTCTTAAATCGTTTACCTAATTATTATTTTTGTTGCTTTAATGTTTTTATAACTTAACGATATCATGAACATATTATTATCATGAACATATTATTACATCCCATGTATTCACAGCAGGGCACGTCCTACCCTTCCCCAAGGGCATCCTTGGACCTCATCTTCAGAAAGAAGAAGGAACAAGAGAAGGAGCAAGAGAAGATTCTCTGCTTTCTACGATGGATGGAGGTTCTGATTTCGATCGAACTGCTCTTCATGCTGATTCTATGCCTGTTCCGCGTCGACGGATGGGTCGCCCTCGGGCTGTCCGTGCTTCTGTTCCTGCTTCTTCCATTCCGCCTGTTATTCTTCCTCGCTTGAGCACGCCACCCCTTCAGCCGGAGCCTCTTGCGGACGTGCCTCAGCAGCCGCGCCGCCGTCCTCGCATTGTTCACGAACCTGTCCCTCCGCCACCTTGCCGTCGGCGTCTTTATAACGATGTAGCTCATCCTGTTACATTGTCTCCATGTACTACTGATGTGCCTTCTTCAGTTCCATCTGACTTTCCACGTATAGATGCTCGCGTGCTTTCTACTGACGACCGCTCGGGTCTTTCTGTTCGCCATATCGATGTGTCTAATTCTACTCCTGCCTGTCGATCTGTGTCTGGGTCTACTCGCCGTGGACGATTGGTAGATCGCGGTCGTGGTGGTCGATTGGCGACTCGCGGTCGTCATGCTGGACTGTGGGGTCGCGGTCGTGACCGTCGATTTCCTTCTGGAGTGCGTCCAATGGAGGGAGAGTCTGCGTCGCCTCGTGATTTCTATGCTATGCAGTCAGTGTCAGGTCTGTGCGTTCTTTGTTGTTACTTTCTTTCTTAATTTGTTTTCGGACCATCACTTTGTCTAATCTGATTTGATCCTGTAGAACAAGCTGTGGCGCCACCAACTGATCGTGCCGTTTTCCCTCCATTTGAGGTTATTGGCCGTAATGTACCTCCTTCGCATGATAATGACGTTGTTAGTGCTTGTGCTGTTGGCATATTTGTTCAGTTCAGCTTACTCTCGCTTTTCGATAGTTCAGTTCTTAATTCTTTTTATTAATCTATTCTGGTGGGTGCTTTTCAGCCTATGCTTCTATCAACTGAGCAGCTTTTACGACGGCAGGAGATTAATTTAGGCAAGCGCCCAGTTAGTGAGGCTTCAGGTGTTTTTACTATTTGTTTATTTTTATCACCTGTTTTTCCTTTTTAGATGCCGCGTATGCTCCATATTGATTATTCTGCGGTGCTTATAATCCATTTCAGATTTTTTACTGACTGCTATTTTCTAACATTTAATTTATGCTTTTCCAGGTGTACCTGTCGCTCCCTCGCACTCTGTCCTTGATGCTAATACAGGTTCTTCCCTATATGCAGCATTTCCTGCTGGCAGTATGCTGTTCTTCCTGTTGTTTGCTTATTTGTACTCCTAAATTTTTCATATTTCTGGATCCCTCTCGATTTACATGTTTACTCCTAAATTTTTCATATTTCTGCGGCCCTCTCCATTTACATGTGTACTATTGTACACACAGCATTACATGATCGAACTACGTATCTCTGCCCCAACTTTACAAGTTATACACCATTTATGCAAGATTTATATACTTCTATGTAAATTGTGGAAGTTACGCACTGTTGACGAAAGAATATATAATTGAGTGACTATATGTTTGTCCATCGATGCTTCCGTCCACATGATACTTCTAGAGTTATTGCTTTTACCATATGTGCATTACTTTTTCCATCAAAGTATAAAGAAACAGATGGAGTGCTATAGGAAAAGTATACATTGTTGTGTTCATGTTCTCTGTTTTCTATATATAGAAAGAGCGGTCCATATACTTTTGTTCTTGCTTCGGTGCTGCTTCATATCGAGATGGTTTACGTATTTCTGGCATTTACAATTTCTATCTACATATTTTCTACATATACCTCCTCTTACAATAGCTTCTTATTTGCTTTGTTGTTTGCGTACACAACCAACTGCTGCTCTGCCGGTGTACCGGCTGCTGGCATTTGCTGTGGAAGCAACACATTTGTTCTTTATGTACCTAAAATGATTCACCTTTCCCGCATTCGGTTTCTTAAATGAAATTATGTTATAAAACCAAAATACATAGACCACAAAATAATAACTAATAAGTAATATGCCTGCTGTTTTAGAAATATATACTTACTGTTATAACGTTACAAATGTCAGTAATGTCCTCCATTCTATTTGGCTGCTTCTTCTTCCTTTTTTTCCCCATGAATGTGCTGTTCTACTATGTATCTACATGTTTTTCTTGAGATTACCTACTTTGTGATGCATTAGACCGTCTCCTGATTTTTTTCCTAATATTTTTGGTAGGATGCTTCCAATTTCGTCCAACCTAATGTTTTTCCTTCTGTTACGTCCAGTGCCGTATGTGGATTCTTCTGATGAGGACAATGATGGCTGCCCATCCATGTCCGATGGATTCACCGGTCATGCTCCGTTGATGGCTGATGCGATTCGATCCAATTATTCCTGCGCTCACGTTTGCCAGATGCTACCTCTTGGATGCCTTTTTCCTCTACTGATTATCCAGGTTCAATGTATCTGAACCAAGATTTACTGCTTCAGCCTTCTGAAATTGGTGTTCATTCTTTGGATATGTCATCTGAGACGAGCTGGTTCACAACAGAGTGGACAGGTTCAGTGCTGCTCCTGATGTGTCATCTATTCGTCCGGCCCCAGGTATAAATTTTTGTGTACTTTTTTTTCTAATTTTAGGATATTATTGTTACTTTTTCTTCGATTTGCGGCTAATTTGTATCCCTCATTTTCTTATATGTGCAGCTGCGGCTACTCCTTCGTTCCTAATGACAGAATTGTCACAAATCAGCGTGCCCGTTCGAATGTTCGTCGACACCATCACCTTTTACAAGAAAGCATACAGCCTGCTAATATTAGTCTTCCGCTTTCTGAAGACTTGGTTAAGCGCTTAAAACGTAAAGCGGCTGCTCTTTATTTAATATGCTCTAATGAATACTTACTACATTTATGTTGTTCTTATTCTATGCATATTGTCATTAGGTGCTTGGCCTGGAAGATCTTTTATGGCGGCCCTTATTTCGTATGCGAACACTGTGTAGCCAACTTTTGGTATGAGGAACGATGTAAACGACTCAGCACAAAGAACGTGTTGTCTACACGCGCTGTTGCCATGGTGGGAAGATATCTCTTCCCGTTTATCCTGACTGGCCTTCTCCATTAGCCGAGCTTCTGCAGTTTGATGGTGGTGCCAGTTCTAATCGTTTTTACGTCTCATACGGGAGTACAACTCTATGTTTTCTTTCACTTCTCTTGGTGTTCATGTTGACAAAAGTGTTAATGTTGGACGAGGCCCATATGTTTTCAAGATATGTGGAGTGGTTTGCCATGAGATAGGTTCTCTTCTTCCACCGAAGATAATCCTGTTCCTAAATTTGCGCAGCTTTACATTTTTGATCCACAGAATGAGTTACGTCATAGGATGAGTATATTTTCTTCTGGTCGAATTGATGTTGAGGGCAATGTTCCGTCTACCAATCAGTTTTCGTCTTCTCTTATGGGCCTGTTCATCATATGAGTCAGCAATCTGCTTCTGTAGTGACTGAAGAGGCTACTCCTTCTGCTCAACAACGACACTCTTCTAGAGATGAACCTGATGCTGCCATTGTTGACTCTCTTCGAATGATGCTTAATATCACAATTCTTTGGTCCAGACGTTTAGAATGGCGCAGCAAAGGCTAGCTTCACCTGATTCTCCTGAGGTTGCTATTCAGCTTTTTGGACATGAAGGAACAGAGCATGGAACTCGATATTCTTTGCCAACAGCTCCTGAATTGGCTGCCTGATAGTTGAGGATTTTTCTGTTGAAACAAATAGATTTGATGTTATCGTTCAAAGAATGCTGGTCCTTTTCAGCGTGTTTCTCCTCTCAATCCGTCGCTTATGCCTCTTCAGTACCCGCTTTTATTTCCCTATGCTTCTATGGGATTTCATCTAGGCATCAAATACAAGTCTGTCGATGGAGTTCCTATTCGTGGGCGACAGATGTTTCGATGCTAGAGTACTACTGTTACAGATTTCATTACCGAAAAGGAGAACCTAATCCATTCACATGTTGTGGTCGGCTATCCCATCAGATTGATGTGGACTCTTATTCGTGTGTGGAATCATGTCGGCTCAGTTTCATTTTTGGAATCAAGATATCCTTCGATCTGAAACTTATCAAGGAATATCTGATGCTATTGGTCAAGGAAATTGCTATGGAAAAAACATAGGAGTTGAGTATATATTGCCTTCAAGTTACACCGGCAGTCCACGTATATGATTCAGAATTATCAAGATGGAATGGCTATTTGTCGTGTTCATGGAGCTCCTGACCTTTTTATCACTTTTACATGTAATCCTAAATGGGATGAAATAGCTGAAGCTCTTCTTATGGAACCTGGACAGTTAGCGTCTGATAGGCCAGATATTATTACGCGGGTCTTCAAAATGAAGATTGATGAATTCAGTACAGATATTAACAAGGAGATGCTTTCGGACCTATTAATGCATGTAGGTGCTTGCTTCTATATTTGCACTTTCTTTACCACTTAATATTCGAACTTCTTTATCTAAACCTAACTTATTATTAGTTTGTAATGACCTATAATTGTTTCATTCTTTCTTACATCATTACTTCCACTTGCAGATCTATATGTTGTCGAGTTTCAGAAAAGGGGCTGCCTCATATACATTCCCTTGTGTGGTTGAAGGTTGACACAACGATCCTACACCAGAAATGATAGATTCTTACATATCTGCAGAGATACCAGATTACAAAGATGATGCACTTGCATATGCACTTGTGGAGGAATTTATGGTCCACGGTCCTTGTGGAGAATATAATTCAAAGTCTCCCTGTATGAAGATGGGGTCTGTTCTAAGCACTATCCGAAGCAATATAATGACGAGACAACTATTGATGGATTTGGTTTTCCAGTCTACCGTCGCCGAAATAATGGCCGCTTTGTTATGAAAAATGGTATTCCTTTAGACAACAGATGGATTGTTCCGCACAACATACCATTGCTCAAAAAATTTCAAGCTCATATTAACGTAGAGTGGTGCAACAAGACTAATCTTCTAAAGTATCTTTTCAAATATCTTGCTAAAGGGCATGACATGTCTTATGCACGGTTGAGATCTATGTATAGACCTCCTGATGGTCATGCAGTGGGTATTAACGAGATTGATGAGTATGCAAAATGCAGGTGGGTTTTCTTAGAGACAGTATTGTTTACCTATACTATGATTTGTGTTAGTCTGTGTTTTTCCTATTTTTATTTTTCAGCATAAATTCTTATTGTTTGATTTTATATAACTTACTAATTTCTTCTTTTTTCACAGATTTTTGTCCACATGTGAATCAGCTTGGCGAACTTTTGCATTTGATATTCATGTTCGTCACCTGCTGTGTACAGATTAACAGTTCACCTTCCAATATGAATCGAGTAATTTATGCTGAAAATGACAATCTTGCAGACGTTCTAACAATCCCAAAAAGTACAAAACAATGTTGACCGAATGGTTTGTTGCAAACAAAGAAAATCCTGATGCCCGCTCATTGACTTACCTTCAGTTTCCATCTGAATGGGTATGGGACAGTCCACAAAGAAGTGGAAAAGGAGGAAGCCAACTGAAGAACGGAAAATGAAGTTTGGTCCTCCTATTGGCGGATTTACAATTGTCATCCTTCAACAAAAGAGCTTTATTTCTTGCGGATGCTTCTGAATGAGGTTGCAGGTGCTACATGCTTTGAGGACCTCAAGTTATACCGTGGTGTTGTTTATGGGTCGTTTAAAGAAGCTTGCCAAGCTCGTGGTTTAGTTGGTGATGACAAAGAGTGGTTTTTGCTCTTTGATGAGTCATTCAGTGGGCTACTTCTTATCAGCTAAGGCATCTGTTCATGACTGTGCTGCTATTTTGTGATATTAGCAACGGTCAGCAAATTCTTGATAAATATTGGATGTACATGACAGACGATCTATCTCGGAAAATTATTCACTCGATGAATGACAAGAATTTTACAGTAGTTCCATCGGAATATTTGCATTCTCATTTGCTTGAAGAGTTGTCCATGTTATTTGGTAAGAATGGTTACTCTTTGTCCTCTTTTGGAATTAATACTGATGGCTTATACAGGAGACAGTCTCTTGGGAACAGACTGCTTTTAGAGGAAATGCAGTATGACACAAATGAATTGAGGGTTATAGCAACATCTTTGCATGAAAGACTAAATGTTTGTCAAAAATGATATATGATCAAATCAAAGCGTCCGTTAACGACTCAGTTGGCAAGTTATTTTTTGTCTCTGGACATGGTGGTACAGGGAAAACATTTTTATGGAACGCTATCATTACAGATTTAAGAGCTGATGACCACATTGTTCTTGCCGTAGCTTCGTCGGTGTTGCATCGCTGCTGCTCCCAGGTGGACGGACTGCACACTCGCGGTTTAGGATCCCTTTGGATATTGCTGATCGGACCATGTGTAATATACATCGAGGAACAAATTTAGCTGAATTGGTTGAGAAAGCGGTTCTTATACTATGGGATGAAGCTCCTATGACACATAGACGCTGCTTTGAAGCTGTTGACAGAAGCATGAAAGATATTCTATCCATACATGACAAGTCAAAAAAAATTCTTCCTTTTGGTGGCAAAACAGTTGTTCTAGGTGGTGATTTTAGACAAGTACTTCCTGTTATAGAAGGAGCAAGTAAATCAGAGATTGTAAATTCTTCTCTAATCAAATCACCTCTGTGGAAGCACGTCACTTTACTTAAGTTGGAAGAAAATATGAGGTTATCTAATCCCCTATTGACTGATGAAGAAAAAACTCAGATGGATCTATTTGCTCAATGGGTCCTTGATATTGGTGATGGAACTATTCCTATGGATACCCAAGCAGAAGAATCAGTTCCTTCTTGGCTTTCCTTGCCACAGGATGTAGCCCTACTGCCTACTTCTGATTATATGACAGCTATCATCAATGAGGTATATGATTCATTTACCGAAAGTTTTTCTGAAGTGTCCTATCTGGCTAAGCGTGCAATCGTATGCCCGACAAATAAAGTGCTGATGAGATCAACGATCTACTTTTTGCTATGGTTCCTGGAGATACAACAACATTTGATAGCTGTGATACTATATGCAAATCGACTGACAACATAGCTGACGCTGATCTACTATATCCACCTGAATTTCTTCACAAGATTGATCCCCCTAATTTTCCTAAACATAGTATCTCCCTAAAAGTTGGGGTTCCAGTTATGTTGTTGCGGAATATCAATCAAGCTATGGGGCTTTGCAATGGTACTCGGCTGTTGATAACTAGGCTGGGTGAGTGGGTTCTTGAAGCTAAAATAATTACTGGAAGTAATATTGGACAACATGTATGCATACCAAGGATTGTACTTCATGCATCTACAAGTGGCCTTTCACGTTGCAGCGTCGCCAATATCCTATCCGACTTTGTTATGCTATGACGATAAATAAAAGTCAAGGACAAACGCTTGATAAAGTAGGTGTTTATCTGCCTAAACCTGTATTCTCTCATGGTCAGCTTTATGTTGCTATATCAAGAGTCACTCTAGAGAAGGTCTCAAAATACTTGCACTTGATGACAATGGACATCCAACAAGGCAGACTCGAAATATAGTATACCATGAAGTTCTTCAAGATCTTTAGAAGTTGTCAACAAGTTATCTCACTTTTTATGTCAAATTTGTAAATAAAGTGTTGTGCAAAGACATGACTTCATGTTTATATTTCAGATGCTTCTACTCTTAATTACAGTAGTCTTGCTGTATGATAATGTTTTTCCACAACATATATTACCCTATATACGAGACTATTACAAAATGCCATGGGCTTACCATCTCATATTATAATCTAGAACTATAATTGTCTGTACATATGTTTCTTCTCCTAGATGTTCATATCTGGAACTATAATTGTCTGTACATATGTTTCTTCTCCTAGATGTTCATACAAATCCTACATTTCAAACCTCATGCCTATATTCCAAAATTATTGCTCCCCTGTTGCATACAGCTGAAAACTTCCTAAATTGAACGAATTTCTAAATCTAAACAATTTTTACCCGCAAGCTGTCTTTGCATTTCAATAACTTCCAGATCTACACGATTCTAGAATGTGTATATTCTCCAAATTTGAATTTTACCACAACGACGCGACATACACATTTGACCATTTAAAAAATTAAAATGCCTTCCAAACCTAACCATTTTACAAATATGAAAATAATCCATATCTAACAGCTATTTCAGATACAGATGCAACACTCGGCAACACGATTATCATCTATGAATGTTCTGCATGGTGCCGCGACTACCGGAGAATACCACCAACATTGGAAATAAAGTTGCTTCCAGCAACATCAACACGTTTGACATATATTTCATCTGAAAGTGAACAAGAGTGTCCATCACTTGATGTTTCCGTACTTGTGCGGCCCCTTCATATCATGTAATAATGCAGTTCCTGTTTCTGTCACAAATGTAAATTTGACTATGTAATTTTATTTTCCAATAAATGAAACGCACCATGTATTTCATTTTCGAATAAATTCAGACTTCCCTATGTACTTTTTACTGGAGATGCATGTACAGCCAAGTGAAAAATATTCTTTCTGTTAACAATTTCTATCTCTCCAACATATAAAAACCTTTCTCGCTGGAACAAAAATTATTATCAGACCATCTGTTGGCCAGATAAAAAAACAGAGGAACTCATGTTATTTTCAAAAAAGTGGTCAACCATTCACAGGCATATTCACTCGCTAAAACTTACGAACATTGGCAAACAAATTTCGCACCTCTTTTACATATAGATTGAAAACACATAAAATTCTTTCCATTCGATCCTTCGTATATCATATCCTACATTTCGTACTTACCATTACACACTTACACCCACATAATTATTACACGTGGATAAAATACAGCTACTACACACCATGATCTACAAGACAGCTCACCATATTCTACTAGCCACGAGGATCACCAGAAGTGCAGACTTACAAACATACATTAACTCTATCTACACGCCCATACATTAGCCCTACAGACTCACACTAATACTTGCCAACCACTGTCTCAAATTCAATTATTCCTTCATGAAGCGTTGCTTCTACAAAATCCATTAGACATACCATGCCCTCACACGGAACCATGCTACAACCAATCAACCATAATCTAAATTCTCTAAAGTACGACGCCATCCTTTCGCCAACACCTCCACCTTCGTTTTCAACTTCTCGATCTCTTCGTCAGCCCGGCGCCATCCGACACAGTTATTATAGCTCTCGCGATTAAAACGGCGCATCCTCTGCCAATTTAAATCAGCTGCTTCAAATTTAAATTCTCTTTCCAGCTTCCGAATCATTGCTTCGGCCACCTTTTCTTCAGCTTCTGCCTTCGTTGAAAATTCAGAATCACTTGATGCAAAAAAATCGTTCAGCTTCACAGGAACCTCTGGATCAAATACGAACACACGTATATTGCTAAAATACCCGTCATATCTAAACCAACTGTCAAATTTTGGCCCACTACCAGGTACCCTTCTCATGAGATCAACCAGTATCACTTTGAACGACACATCAATGGTACGCACTTCATCTACAAAAATAAAAGCAAGACTCAATAAAACAGAAACGAAGCCAAATTGTAAAAATACGATAGAATCAGTATAAGCAAAGCTCACCAACAGGAGGAAATCGAGGACAAGGCATGACATCCAAACGAGCCGCGTCATGTTCAAGATCAAACTCATACAGTTCAACAAATTCGTCCAAATCAATGGACTCCTCACTAGACATGGCTCAACGGAGAAGAGACTATACTGGAAGGTACTACACACTCGCACAGCCTACCGCGGTCCAAATGGCTCTAGATAAAGATAAGACATAGCACTGCGAAGACGGCGAGTTGTGACACATGCAACCACACTGCCACGTACACATGCATACAATAAGAAGTCATCGGCAGCTATGTACGACGTCCCACACATACACACGCTAGATTCTACACAGCACGTGATATCCAGAAGCCACGCGGCCAAGAACCTGATCATCCACCGCCTACGATGTACACTGGACAACCCCCGTACACTGTCAACTGTCGAACCTTCTGATGACTCGACTCAGCAAAAGCCATCAATTTTCTTTTCCAAAAAAAAATGACAGGACATTCGACAGAATATGAACTTACAGTATGTCCAAAAAAAAAACGCAGTAGTCTCAAAACAATATAGATTTAACAAAGTTGTACCAAAAAATATGCATTGCACACAAAGATGAAATCCAGAAATTATCAAAATTTTCACGCAAACTAAGAAATGTTCATTTTGTAGATGATTTGTTGGAATAATTCCCAAACAATTCTTCCTCACCACAAAAAAATTGAGTATTTTTAACAAATTTCAAAATAGACCCAAAAATATTATTTCCCTAATAATATTCAACAATATTCACAAGAATTTCAAATATGCCTCATGTTGGAAGTTGTTCATTACATTTTACAGATTAAACCATCCGAATATACACAAATGATTTATCACCACAGGTGCGGCGTGTCGCCGCACGCAGATACCTAGTATATACTTATATAGTGAGATTCATGGACGAGAGAGGTTTCATAAACCTAGGTTTAGCTGCAACGATGGGTACAATGAAATGTGGATGCATGTGTTTTAGAATTTTTTTACAATTTTTGTTCTTTCATGCTTAAAAATAAAAACACGTGTTATTCATAGTTTCCAATGAACAGAAAAATTAAGGAAAGTATTGCTATTTTACAAAAAGAGAATTTTGTCCCCTCAACTATTGGTCAAGTGAAAATCTCCTAGACATTGTACCCTAAACATTTGAAACTAAAGAAATTTGTTCTTAACCTTGGTCAAAGCAATGATCAGCGGGATAGCGATTGTATAGCACAGGTTCATACCCCGTGAGTGCGAAAGGAAAATCATAAAATTTAGGAAACAAATATGAGAACTTCATAGCCAATCTTGATAAAAATATAAAATCATGGGGAATTTGAAGTATATGAATTTTCAAATAAAAATCTAAAACTAATGGCCAAATAAACACATGTAATCTAGCTCAGTACAAAATTAAATTGTGTGAATTATTAAATAGCAAAAAAACATTGTCATGATATTAAAGAATTAAGAAAATTCACAAATAAATTATAAACGTTAATAAAAATCACATATTATATTTAATTTACGTTCATAAGTTATATGATAGTTATCTTAAAATTTAAAATTTCTTAACTTATGTTTTTCACAATTTTAAAGTCGAGTGACTTAAAATAGATTTACTTCTATATTTTTTCATCCCTTAAATTTATAATAACATTTAGTGATAGCAGAAAGACCTAGGCGCCACCTAAAAGGGTTGCGTAGGCGTTTTATAACAAATATGAATTTGTCTTAAATTATTGTATAATTAAACTAGTTGGGTAATGTTTAAGAATAAATCCTAAATATGTTAGGCTCAACTAAGGGCACCAACAACTTATGAGAAAACAAGGTTGTAATTATAAGAATAAAAAAAATTCAAACTCAAAAAGATATATCAATAGTAGGAACTATGAATTGCATAATGTAAAGTGGAGAGACAACCACTATTATTGAAAGAGATATGCCCTAGAGGCAATAACAAATGTTATTATTTATCTCATGTTCATTATTAATGTTTATATCTTTATGCTATTACTAATGTGATACTTGAATAGAGATTCTAAGGAAAACTCACAAGAACGTCTAGAGAGATAAACAACCAGGTGTTACTAGTCTAGTCTCTAGGACTACCTCACGTGTTGTGTGACTATCAATGTTATTGTAACAACGTTTCCGACAATCATGAGAGTACATTGTTGGCAAAGGTACTGAACCGAACAAACTATATGATTTTCTATGAGATATATTCGTCACCAGTTGATAGCAATATCGATATGCCATTGTCATATGTACAAGTACTTTGACCGTGAGAATATCAAGTAACCTCATATTTGATGGGCATGCTTTGATTGTCATCAAACGTCATACCATAACAGGATGATAACGGTGATTTTCAGCTATGTCAGATAGTATGTCTGGAAACTTGGATAGTTTAAGACTGAGATCTTGTTCCTCCTGACGATGGAGAGATACACTTTAGGTCCTACCGGTATTACAATTCACCCAATCGTCTGGCCAGATACAACATGAGAATGATCACGAGGACATTGGAATATGCAACGAAAAAAGAGAATGATGTTGGTACGAGGATAACGAGTATAGTGATCAAAGTGTTTGATCACGGGGATACCGACATCTCACCTCGAGATATCATTAGTATTGTGAAGCAAACGGATTAGTATATTGAGCAAAAAAAGGTTAGCTCGAAATATATTCGTGTATGCATGGGAACTATCATGGGTGTCCACGGACCGTTGTTGGTTGTTCTGATCATGTCTATGTGTTACCGAACCTACAGGGTCACACAATTAAGGTTATCTAATCTATAGTGACAATTTTATGTATGGTTTGGTGGATGAGCGTATCATCGAAAGTGTTCCAGTGTTATTGAAATGGTTTCAAAGATACTTTAGAAGTGATCCTAGGATTTATTTTAAGGACATATGATTTCCTAGCATCAAGTGAAATAGTTTTAATGATATCAGAATTGTTTCGAGGAATTTTATAGGTAATATATGATGTTCTGGTTTTTTTTGGACAAACACAGGAGGAGGGAAATAGGCAAGAGGAGTCCCTGGGCTTCCACGTGGCCATAGGCCACAAGAGGGGACAGCCGCAGCGGCCCTAGGGCCATAATGGGCCGGCGTCTATACCCCCTAGGGCTGCCCCCACTTGCCTTACGGGAGGGGGGACAGGGTGGCCAAGGCAACCCATAGGAGGCCGACTCGGATTAGTGTTGGGTGGGGGGAGGGAGTCGACCTCCACTTGGTCCCACCTAGGGAGGCGGCGGCTTGGGGAGGGAAACCCTCCCCAAGTCGGTTTTCCCTCCCTCTCCACCTATATAAAGAAAGGCAAACCCCTCGGAGTTGCACCAATTGACCCGTTTGGGATCTCTCTCTCTCTTATCTACACCTACGCCGTAAGCCTGCTCTCTCACCGTTACCACAATGCTCTAGACGACAGAACGCTGACGGATTGGAGAACTGGACACGTGGATACCGGTGGAGAGATCATATGTTTGATCTTGGAACGGGGATACGACAACATCCTCATAGCTAGCGTAGCTATGAGGATCTTCCACATGCTTCATTAACCCAAACGACAACATCCTCGTAACTAGGCTTAGTTGTGAGGATCTTTAATAGGCTTCATCGACATATCTCGCGATCAGTTTTGTTGGTGAGATTTAGATCCAATTTAGTAATTACATATTCAAAGATTCATCTTCATTGTTACATCTAAGGCTTTTTGTTTTGTTTTCCATGACCGTTACCCTACAGTGGTATCAGAGCCAATCTATGCGTAGATGTAATTAGATCTAGTTGTGCATGTGATGGGTGGGCGTTGCACAAGAATTGTGTGGAGTTCTAGATGAGATCTAATTCTTGATTATACTTGTTACTTCATGTATAGTTTTTTTCGTCTAAGTTTCAGCGACATGATGAGATTTTGCTAAAAAGTTCTAACAATCCACGGTTCTTCTGTGCTGCTCCTGAGTATGCTGGTTGTTCGGCCAACGAAGTGTTTCAGTTGTTTGGGTCTCATCATAGCTGATAGGAAGAAGATACTTATCATAAGGGCTTGTAGATATAATCTACATGAGGGTCATGAGTAGTACAATCATTTAGATAGGGGCTCGAGATTTTTTATGAGGTCTCGTGTCTCTATCACTTCGATGGTTAAACTAGCAACTTGTGGACAATCATGCTCATGTTTAACGTAAGTTCTAGACACTATTTAGTAACCTAGCTACAAGCCACATTAAGATCTGCAACAAATGTGTAGAGGCGTCTAACCCGTAAAACTCATTTTTACGGGTTGTGCATGTAATTTGGTATGGCCGTCGTGATTATAATAAAATTGTATGAGTTGCTATTCGTTGCAATATTAATTCATGATTTGTGTATCATGGTATGGCATGATGGTTGGAGCCAAGTGATTATCATTATATGACTTGCAAGTCAACCCATGTTGCAATTTAATTTACTAGCAATAGTTGGGTTGAACTTGGAGAAAGCAATAGTTGGGAAGAAGGAGTTCACCGCGAATGGACGAAGTGCCGCGACAGAGTTTTCCTACCACAACAGGAAACGCAGGAAAAGCTCTGCCACGACAGAGCTCACATCCGGATATTGTGAATGGAGATTTTCAACGATGATTCATCAAAACTTCTTCAACTAAATATTGGGTTACGTGTAGCAATTTTAAAAAAATCCCTTAACCAAACAGCCAAGATCTATTCTATCAAGATATGCTACACCCCATAATGCTAGATCTTGATACTTACAAACACCGTTGCAGAAGATCTTGTGTTTGTCGAAGTAGATGTTGGTGCAGCCTAATGAAGAATCTCACGTCCATGCCGGGAGGTGAGATTGTTACTTGATCCATCGTCGAGGAATCGCTTGCACGACCCACTCTTCTAGTATCCACGCGTACACCGCGCCAATCTGTCAGCGCTCCGCTGTCTAGAGCACCTGGCGCCGACGAAGAGAGACAACCTTTCGGCGTAATTTAGGTGGTAGATCTAATCAACTAGATTACATCTATATGAGACTAGAGATATCTAATTCTCAACACATGAGATCTAATTATATATAGAGAAAAACCACGAAGGCAATTGTGTGAACTTGTGTGTCTCCAAAAGAGGAGGGGGTGGGAGTATAAATATGTGGCCAAGGGGTAGGAGGGCTTGGGGAAGGGGTAGAACCCCAACCCATTGGTGCGCCGGTCCTAGGCTGTCCGAACCCCCACCCGAAGTCGGTTTAGGGTGAGGAGTCCTTGTCCAACAAGGACCCCCCCCCCCCCCCCCAAACCTCCCTTTTCCCCTTTTAATTAAATAGACTTACCATAAATCAATAAAACAAATAAAGGAAATAAGGGGGGAGTTGTGTGACGGCCCTAGGTGGGCCTAGGACCCACACGGCAGGCCTCACCCTCGGTGCGGCACTGCCTAGGGTTCCTAGTCCCCTCCCGGCACATCCCCCCTTCCTGGTATTTCACTGAAACTCTTCCGAAACAAATATACTATATAGATAAAATCATCGACTCTATCCACTGATGGCAGAAACACTTCCCGGCATCCCGGAACATCTCATGTTCGCCATATTTCTCTCTTGGGAAATTCTGCCCTATACCGGCATTATTTTCCTCTCATGATAACTTCACCGGAACACCTCTGAATCACTTCGTAGTTGTTTCGGTGACATCAGAGTGACTCTGACCACTTCTCGTAACCACTAAACTAAAACTTTATTCTCTCAATAAAAGATTGACTCAGAGCTTAAGTGTGTGACCCGGAAGGTTCGGTAACACATAGATATGTCCGGGTGCTTACCAGACAATAACCATCATTAGGATCTAGACAGCCGTACTGGCTCCTATGTATTCACGAGTGAACGACAGAACCTATTGTGTTTCTCATTACGCTAATTCGCTTACGTACACGATACCAATGATATCACGAGGTGAGACAATGTGCTCTAGTATGATCAAACCATTTGATCATAACACATACAAAAATTGTTCCGATATCATTCACTTTTCTCATTCCGTATTCTCGACGTCCTGTGATAAATCAAACTATGTCTGGCCTGACCATTGGGGTGACATCGATAATACTGAGAAGGCCTAGAGGATGTATCTCTCCATCGCCTGTATGAGTAAGTATCATTCTTGAACAATCTCCGTTCCATTACGTATTCTAACTCACACCCAAAAGCCACTGTTATGATCCCCAAATTAATGTTGGATGGTTGATGGCGATCAAAGTATAAGTGTCAAATACGCAGTCACTAGATATTCTCATGTTATAGGAATACAGCTAACGAAAACTCTATATGATCAATTGCTAATCTTCATCTGTGACGATTTATCTCTTAGCAAGATCATATGATGGGTCGGTTCAGTACTATTATCATTCCGATAATAAACTCATATAGTTGTGTGACTTATACAAAGTGCATGATCAGGAAAACGTGATCATCTAACAACAAGATATGCTAGTCTTAGAGACAAGACTAGGAACTCTTTGACATTGTTCATATCTCTACACGTGCATTCAAGGTTTTCCTTTGAAGATTCACTATTCAAAGGTCAATGCAATTGTAGCATAAAGATATAAACATTTTGCGGTGACCCAGCACACAACTGCATGTTGTAGTGTACAAGTCGTTGATGTAACACGCACGGAAGGACCTCTCCACAAATATTACATTCCTCATAGTAGTACAACAGAAACATAGCCGGTCCAAGGTAACACTATAGGATTACAACACTATTCAATACAAAATCTCGAGACCCTTCTTTTTATATTGAAGCAAGTCTCTTGCAAATGAAATACAGAAAGATCCAAATCGTAACTCTAAGCTGGATATCAGCTCTAGCTCTAATTCCTCATCCACTACTGCTGTTGTCACAGCCCTAATTTATTCCATCTGGAATATCTTTATCCAGGGTTGTCTCCTCCTTCCAATAGTTGTTGTCTCCTTCATTGGCAAAGTGGTCGTCATGTATGCCATTGACAATATTGTTGTTGCTCCACCATTGTCACTGTTGTCGTCGTTCTTCTGTTGGTGAAGTAGCAGTTGACTCCTTCAAGGTTCACCAGGTAGACTTGTCTCCTCGTTGAAGATCTTCTCGACGTCGTGATGGATAACTGTCAACTCCTTTGCTGGCTCCAAAAATCTAAGCAGGGGGTCAACGGGGAAAGGGTGAGCAACACAAGCGTTACTCAGCAAGTTCAAATATTATAGGAAAGAGTTTTTGTTTTGAATGCACTAGCTACTGCCATGACCAACGGTCATAGGCATAATGCAAGTTTTGGAAAACCTTTCTTCAAAAGGTCAAGTTTTATTTCAGAAAACTATGCTCACAGCCTCCACGGGTCTTGCGAATCAAACATGGGATTCCTTTCCCGCCGCGACCTGTAGTTCCTTCCGGGAACACGGATGTGACAACCACAATTTGGTACACTTTGCAGAGGTGCGTAACTTTACCCATGAGAGAAACCCAGCCTTGTTGCCTTTCCGAGTTGCAATCTCCGTCCATATTTCCATGGTATGGAGCCAGGTGTGAGTCCAAAGCCAATCACTGCCCCTCTCTGCACAACACATATCCGCCCCTTATGACCCAGCCTGGTACCAAGACCAAAGGCTCGTCACCACTCCCGAGCTCCTATTCCAAATCACCCCGTCGGGTGGGGAAGGTATGCGCTCCCACGCTGTTGGCCGCCGCAACGGACTCAACCAGGTAATAGTCTGCCGAGGATATGTGAACGAGAGAAGATAGCAGCTGACTTTACCGTCCATAGCAGATCTCATGGTAAACGCTTCGATACGGCACGTAAGGATCACTGTGACATTGGTAATTAATCCTAGATATATACTTTCCCGTACAATGGAACCTCCACCACAACATCAAACCGTGGTTCCATTACAAACCAACAATAGTATATATAGCAATTCACATCATTCGAAAATAGGTTTTTCTTTTTTTGCGATGATAAAATATATTACTTTTGTAAATACTTTGATAAAAATATTTCAACGGACATGCAAGAATGAACTTGCCTGTGATAGGAATGTCCGTTCAATCCTTCGGGGTTCTAGGGTTTGCGGTAAAACTCCGAGTTCTGAAAATTGCAAAGTAATCCCGATAAGGACTACTGAAAAATCTAGCAGCATGTTATTATGCATAATCATGAGATGCATCGTCACCCCAAAATTCCCAAGTTATGAATTTTAAGATTTATCGAGTGTTTGGGAGTTTTTAATTATTTAAAGAGTTTGACAACAATTTTCATGAGGAATAAATTTAAAGTGATTAAATTTAAATAGTTCAATATAATTGAACTTCAAGACTTTATTTTCCCATATTATTTTATTTTAAGAAAATAGTTTTGAAAAAGAATTTCAAGTCATTTCCACTTAAGGATCCTTGAATTTTTCATCCACAAAATGTTTTTTAAAACTTCAAATAAAACTTACATAAAAATTCCTCATATTTTGTAGAGTATGTTAAATATTTTTAGCTGATTTTTGTTCCTTTTGTTTGGGAGTTAAAATTCATTTAAGTTTGGGTAATTTAATTTTGTGAATTACCAAAATGCCCTTGGGCCTACTGGGTTGGATTGAACCAATTGGGCTGAGCCCAAAACGCTACTGGGTCGAACCCGACCGGTCAACCCCTTGCTCCTCTTCCTCCTCTCACTCCCGCGATTCCCCAATCGCCTCTGGCGCCGCCGTCGCCTACGGCTCCGCCCGCTCCGGCCGTCGTCGGCCACTTCCAACGCCGCCTCCACCCGATGCTGCTCCGCCACCGGTTCCCGGCTGCATCGCCTCCATTCTCTCGGCTGCACACCCGCGGCTAACCCTAGCCGCCATGGCTCGGGTTGCCAGCGCGATACCGTGCCGCTGCGCCTCCGGCTGCTTCTCGAGCCTATGCTCGACCTCCGGCACTTTACCTTGCCTCCGTGTCGTCTACCTCAACCTCGACGCCGGCGGGATGGCAGTACCGCGACTGCAACCCCGGTGTCGCCGTTGCTGCTGCTGCTCGCTCTCCTCTGCCAACTCCGGTGCTCCTGGTGCTCGAGAGCTTCCTCGACATGCTGCTGCCACAGGTGTGGCTCGGCGCAGGTCGATGTGCCGCGGCTGTGATGCTCCCTGTGCCACCGTTGCCGTGGTGCTCATCGATGTCGTCCTCGCGGTAGCTTCCACCGTGGTAGCGTGAGCACTGCCTCGCCACGCCACGGTGTTCGTGCCCGAGCGCCAGGTATGATCCTCACTCCTCTTTTCCCCTCTCACTGGATTCATCTTGCGCTTGGTACAGGACACAATTAGGACTTGTTCCTAGCCATTCTAGTGATCAAGGTATTGCTCCAGTTCATCTCATGCACGAAATCGAGCTTATGGTCTCTGGTTGGTCTCAGACTGTGGATTAACTGAAGAAAGTCTTCAGTTTGGTCACTAGTTGTTACTGTCAATTAATTTCAGGGGATAAATCTAGATGATTTGCTCATCCAGATGATGTTGTGGATGCTTTATTAAATCCTGGTTGTTACTAGTGATCACCATATATTTTGCATCGATGATGTAATTGTGTGGTGATACTTGTGTGGTGCAAAATGACTATGTAATTGATATCTTGCATGATTTGCTCACTGGAATGGCTCTTAGGAGTTTGCCCAGTGCTCAGATCCATGCCAAGCATGATCTGGTGATGCTAGAGTTGCTGAAATGATTTAAGAAATGCATTCTTGGAAAGATTTGGCTATTTAACAGATATGAACATATCATGTACTTGATTTCTTAGCCTAGCCTATGATGCAAAGGCTGAGGCAAAGATTTTTATAAGAACATATATTAGTGTGTGCTTTAATTCTCAGTGATGATTTAGCATAGAAACTCTATGCAGATCTGAGAGATACACTTCTTTCTATCCTCCTAGTTGAGATCTAGTTGAAGGGTAGTTGGAATGATTTAAAAATGTATTCTTGGATCGATTTTGATGTGCTGCTCTGCTCTCCTCTCTTTCTAGCACTGTCCTGTCATTTACAGGACTTGCTAGCACCTCTCCTCTGCCTCACACACACAAAGAATTAACCTGCTGTTGTTGAGCAGCTTGGTCTTCTAGAAAATGATGATAACCTGCGTCTTGTGGCTAGCCTGCTCCTCCTCGTTGCTTCAATGTTTCTAGGGTGTATTTATCTAGCTGGAATTTATTTCTATGGTTGTTCTTGTGTTCTTTAGCTAAAGATGATCTGGTGTGAGCAAAGGGTGATGTGTTCTTGCTATTTAGATGTTGTAGAAACAGCAGGGTACTGCTAGTAGATGAATTTCTTGATGTAGAGAAGATTTGATGCGGCTAGGATGTGTTTGTGAGTAAAATCCATTTATTTGTGTGGCTGGCCTGTTCTTTTATACATCTAGGTGATTGTTGTGATGCTGCCACATAACTAGCTGACTCTTGCTTTGCAAGGGTGAGTAAGAGGCTTGGTGTCAAGCTCTCACATATCAGCATGTCTTGAGGATCAAGTTAAGCTAGATATTTTGTTTGTGGATAACTCTGCTATGTGGCATGCTCATCCACACAAGCTTTTCATTACTTGGGGTTCAAGTAAACTTAGATATTTTGCTTGTGGATAGAGATGAATGGTCATTGGTCTTATCTTCTTGTAGGATTTATTTTTGAGCAAGACAAGTGGTATATTTCACTAGATGGACTTGTGGGCTGATTCTCTTATGTGGGCTTGTTCATTCATATGAACTTGAGAATTAATTTGTGTGGCTTTAATGATTTAGATAGTGGGCTTTGGAAATGAGAGTAGTGATGTTAAAATGGCTTTGCAAATTCAATTGTGTGGGCCTTTATTAATTGATTTGATCAACAGAACACTCCTTTTAATTGAACATGGATGAATTAGATGATATTCAATTGCTTTATGTTTAGAAAAAGAATTTGTGAACAAGGTAGCTAATCTTGTTTCCAAACTGCTTTTCATAACACCAAGTTTTTGAATTCAGGTGGCTTAATGAATGGATTTGATCATCTGTTCCTTTCTTTTGGTAGAACTCAAATGAATGGGTGTAGAGGTGCAAAAGTGACCCCTTCTATCTTCCTAGGCTTTTCCTAGTTGAAAGGTAGCTGGATTAGGTTGCTTTGCATTATTTTCTATGCCATCTCATTTGTTTTCTGCCACACTTGATTGGAATATTGATAAGAACAGATACGGCAGCCAATGATGCATCGTCTGAGGCAAATGTCCCTTATAAGAACAGATACTTGCATTTGGCTTTTAACTTCTCGATGATGAGTTAGCATAGCACCTCTATGCATGGCTGAGAGAAGAATCCTTCTCCAAAATCCTCTTTGATGTATGTTTTTCTTTCTTCTACTTTTTCTTCTATTATTTGTCTTGCAGGAATTAAGATAAGAAGATTGGAATGTAGAAGATCAAGATAATGATGAGAAGATAAAGATCTAGTTTTTAGGATTCTTTTCATTCTTTTGTAAACTCCTTTTTATTGGATGAGATATGTACTTATTCGATTAAAGATGTAATATGAATTACTGTTTCAATTTCATTTTCGAAAATTTTGTAAAGTAACACATTTGTGATTGATGTATCTATTTGTACTAAGACATTTGGACTTTGAAGTTTGTAAATGGATGAGTGTAGTGATGAGATGATTTGGGATAATAACCTGATGTATTTGAATTCTTTTATGGTTACTTTTATGATCATATATGTATATTGATGATTATTTGGGATAATATGCTATCTTGATGTATTGAATTCCTATTTGCTCATATATAAGTGTTTATTATTGAATTGTGCTCAAAATGTTAGAGATTTAGGAAAGGTCATGTCCAATTCTGGAATGCCTCGACAAAAGATCCTAGTTCCTACTTAGTTGTTAAAAAGATCATCTCGAAGTTTATCGCACTCAACACAATGATCTAAACCCTAACTCATCGAGTCGAGAGAAACATCAATCCCTTTGTCTCTTTTCTTAAACGCGCCAAAATTTCCCGCATTTTCAGATGCATGCTATGCAAATGCATAATTATTATTTCTACCCTTTTGACTCACTAAACCCTGGGGTATTACACATTTAATATTAAACTTGGAGATAAATAATACTAAATATTATTATCTTTAGGGCATATCTCCAACACTACAAGGGGCTACGCCAGATCACATGATAATTATGAATTGCCTCTGATATTTATCCCTTTTTTGCTTGCACCCTATTTCCACATTAGATTTTTTTATAGGGTGAATTCTCACTTAAAATATCAAATTGATAGTGTTCACCCGAGTGTAGTATCGTCTGCAAGTACGCCATGTCACATGGGTATGCTAAATTTGTCGCATATGAGACGGGTGCGACTATACAACTATTGCCGCAGATTGTTGTCATTTTCTCCCTTGGTTTTGGACTATACAACTGTTGATGATTGTCTCTGATACGTCTCAAACGTATCTATAATTTCTGATGTTCCATGTTGATATTATACCAATTGTTACATGTTTTATATATACTTCATAGCATTTTTATGCATTTATTGGACTAACCTATTAACAAGATGCCACAGTGCCAGTTTCTGCTTATTATGTCTGTGTATTGCAGAAAAGGCCCGAAAACCAAAGTGCTCGGAAAAATCCAGAAAAATTACAGAAATTCTATTTCGTCAGAAGACCCACGAAGCTAGAAGGGCAATTCTAGCGGAGGCCCACAGCCCCCACACCATAGGCCCGCGCGGCCAGAGGGGGCCGCGCCGTGGTGTGGTGTGGCCGCCTCGGTCACCTCCTCGCGACGCCCTTTGGACTATATATTGCCTCCGCGGTGAAAACCCTAAAACAATCGACGATTTCTCCAGAAGAGTTCCGTAGCTCCGCCGCCACCAAAAACCCTAATTCGGGGACATAAGTCTCTGTTTCGGCACCTTGCCGGGATGGGGAATTGCCCCCGGAGCCATCTCCATCGACGCCACCGCCATCTTCATCGCCGTTGCTGCCTCCCATGATGTGGAGGGAGTAGTTTTTCATCGGGGCTGAGGGCTCATGCCGGTAGCTATGTGGTTTATCTCTCTCTCCCATGGTGTGATCTTTATGTGATCATGAACTTTGTAATCTAGTTGAATCCATAGATATTACTATTCATTATCTTATATGCTACTTGAGTGGTTTTATTAATGTAAACTCCGGAGTCACCTTTGTCCCGCGGTGCGAAGTTGACAGTGTGCGCACCGTGTGTGGCTCTTAGGCTAAAGATTACATGGATACTTATCATGAGTTATTATTTGTGTTGGATGTCTCTATGAAATTTTGGTGTTTGTCTAGTACTATTTTAGGGCGCTCAAGTTGACAGTGCAGTGGATTGGTGTTCGTTATCCAACGAGAGAATAATTCAGAGTAGCATATTGAAGAGGAAATATCTATGTATTCAATTATATTATTATTGTTGAGAGTGTCCACTAGTGAAAGTATGATCCCTAGGCCTTGTTTCTAAGCATTGAAACACCGTTTACAACCAGTTCTGCTACATGTTTGCTTGCTGCCATTTTTATTTCAGATTGCAATTACCACTTATAATCATCCATATCACTTGTATTTTAATATCTCTTCGCCGAACTAGTGCACCTATACATCTGACAAGTGTATTAGGTGTGTTGGGGACACAAGAGACTTCTTGTATCTTAATTGCAGGGTTGCTTGAGAGGGATATCTTTGACCTCTACCTCCCTGAGTTCGATAAACCTTGGGTGATTCACTTAAGGGAAACTTGCTGCTGTTCTACAAACCTCTGCACTTGGAGGCCCAACACTGTCTACAAGAATAGAAGCGTGCGTAGACATCAAGCTATTTTCTGGCGCCGTTGCCGGGGAGGTAAGGTAAAAGGTACTTCATCCTCCGTCTACTAAGCTATTTTCTAGCACTGTTGCCGGTGTGTGAGTGCTTGAAGGTATTTCCTTTAGATTCTGCAATTATATCTTTTTGTTTCTTGTTTTTATTTCACTAGTTAGGCTTAATGGAAAACAACAACAAAATTAGAGATCTTTATGAAATTTATATTGAGTTAGGACATGATGTGTTTGAAAGAAAATTAAAAAACCTATGGAATTTGTTTGCATAATAGTGGTAACAATGTTATTACTATAAATTCTTTGAACACCATTATTGCTAATGCTATGGAAAGTCTAAGCTTGGGGAAGCTGGTTTTGATGAATATGATATTTTCAGTCCCCCAAGTTTTGAGGAGAAAATTTTCTTTGATGATACTTTGCCTCCAATTTATGATGATTATAATGATAGTGGTATTTTGGTGCCACCTACTATGGAGGATAAAGTTTATTATGATTATACTATGCCTGCAATTTATGATGATTACAATGATGGTTGTGATAGTTTTACTCCCACTATTACTAATGAAATTGATTATGCTTATGTGGAGAGTAATGATACTTTTATGCATGTGGATCATGATAAGAATGTTTATGTGATAGCTATATTGTTTTGTCTATTCATGATGCTACTGAAAATTATTTTGAGAGAGGAAAATATGGTTATAGAAATCTTGATGTTACTAAAACACCTCTCTTTGTGATGAAAGTTTTGAGCTTTATCTTGTATTGCTTTTATATGCTGGGTTCTTTAAGACCAAATGGTCATTATGAGAGAGGGAGAAACAGTTTCATATATCTCAATAATATTAAGTCTCCTCTCTTTATGTTGAAAGTTTTGAAGTTGCACTTGTTTTGCCTTCCTATGCTAGTCACTTTGTGCTTCATTGACTGTTTTCTTACAAGGCTTCCTATGCATAGGAAGAGTGTTAGATTTAAACATATTTTATATATGCTTCTTGATGCTCTCTTTTATGTTTCAACTCTCATCTTTATGTGAGCATCATAAAAATCACTATGCCTAGCTAAAAGGCTTAAAGAAAAGCGCTTATGGGAGACAACCCATTATTTTTATTTCTGCAATTTTTCTTTATTTGAGTCAAGGCTTGTTTACTTCTGTAACAACCTTTGTATCTTTTTTTTATCATTTTGTTGTGCCAAGTAAGGCCTCTAATAGGAAGATGATGCTAGATTTGGATTTCTGCGCAGGAACAGATTTCTGCTGTTCACCGTTTTGCTTCTGTAAAATCACAGAAAATTATTTAAATCTGAAATTTTTTGCGTGATCCTCAGATATGTACGCATCTTTCATTAGTTTTGAGTTTTTCGATCTGAGCAACGTAAGTGCCTCGAAAAAATTCGTCTTTACAGACTGTTCTGTTTAGACAGATTCTGTCTTTTATTTTTCGCATTCTCTCTTTTACTAGTGTTGAGTGGAATTCTTTTTTAGGGTGAAGAGCTTCACATAACATCAGTGGCAGTAGTTAATGTTAAAAGTAACGGTCATGTTTGTGTCCTTATAGAACATGTGAGTTTTTGATTGTGCACTAACCCTCTAATGAGAATTACTCTGAGTTTGGTGTGGCGGAAGTTTTCAAGGGTCAAGAGAGAAGGATGATATAATGTGATCAAGAAGAGTGAAGAGCTTAAGCTTGGGGATGCTCCCATGGATCACCCCAGCATATTTCAAGAAGACTCAAGCGTCTAAGCTTGGGGATGCCCAAGGCATCCCCTTCTTCATCAGCAACTTATCAGGTCATCTCTAGTGAAACTATATTTTAATTCTTTCACATCATATGTGCTTTACTTGGAGCGTCTGTGTGCTTTTATTTTCAGTATTTTATTTTTCTTATGGTCAACTTGATTGGACCCTAGCATTCTTGATTGGGAGAGAGACACGCTCCGCTTTTTCATATGAATACTCCTATTCTTCACTTATACTTGTTGAGTATTCTTATCTAGCTATTGCTATGCTTTTAGCTCCTGTTTTGCATGCATCTCTTATTCAGAGCTGTTAGTTCTTTTAAAGAAAGTACTCTCTTGCTTCACTTATAATTGTTTGGAGAGTTTATGTTGAAATAAGTTGATTGGTGTTTGGTTGGAACAGAAAATGCTGCATGTGGTAGATGGTATAATGGAAAAAGCTTACATATTCTTGTAGATCACTGTATTGGATAATTTGATACTTGTCAATTGTTTTGAGTTATCAAGTAGTTCATGTTTAAGCTTTTGTATCATGTAGTTAAAACCTATTAATGAAGAACTACCGTAAAGCTCGTTGAAATTTGGTTTGCATGATTGGTATCTCTAAGGTCTAGATATTTTCTAGTAAAAGGGTTTGGTTAACAAGGAAGACAGTGTAGAGTCTTATAATGCTTGCAATATGTTTTCATATAAGTCTTGCTGTGTCGGTTGATATCCTGTGTTTGCTTCAAATAACCTTGCTAGCCTAAACTCTGTACTGAGAGGGAATGCTTCTCGTGCATCCAAAACCTTGAGCCAAAATCCATGCCATTTGTGTCCACCATAACTACCTATATGTGGTATTTCCTTGCCATTCCAAGTAAATTTTTCATGTGCTACCTTTAAACTATTCAAAAATTATTACTCCTATTTTGTGTCAATGTTTACCAAGCTCATGAGGACGGGGTGGATGTCTTTATGTCAACTGTCAAACAGACTTTACCACCGGACTAGCGGCATATACATCCGCTTATCCATTAATTTTGCAAAAAGAGCTGGCAAATGGGGTGCCCAGTCCCAATTAATTACAACTTTAACCGCTTAATTCTCTTCACATTTTTGCCCTGATTTATCAGTCAAGCAATGACAAACAGTGAAATATCTGCATGTGTAAACAAAAGAGAAGAGGGATGATCTGCCTTGCTGGTAGAAATAACGTCCTTCATGGGAGCCGCTCTTAAAAGTCTGGTTGGCAGGGGTCATATTGTACTTTCCATTTTCTGATTCGTTGACAATTAACAAACACCTCTCAAAACTTATTTTTACTCTCATATGATTTCAAAAACTTAAAAAGCTCTAGCACATGATTTAATCCCTGCTTCCCTCTGCGAAGGGCCTTTCTTTTACTTTTATGTTGAGTCAGTTTTCCTACTTCTTTCTATCTCAGAAGCAAACACTAGTGTCAACTTTGGTGCAACAATTTTTATATGCTTGTATATTATACTTATTATATTGCTTTGTGTTGACAAATATCCATGAGATATATATGTTGAAAGTTGAAAGCAATTGCTGAAGCTTAAATCTTTTTTGTGTTGGTTAAATACCTTTTACTTAGAATCTATTGCTTTATGAGTTAACTCTTATGCAAAACTTTTGATGCTTGTCTCGAAAGTACTATTCATGAAAAGTTTTTGCTTATATGATTCAGTTGTTTGCTCATTATCTATTTGTTAGCAAACTATAGACCATTGACCTGGATCACTTCATTCATAACATGTGCTTTACAATACTATTTGATCAAGTTTATGTTGGTAGCATGTCACCTCAGAAATTATTTTGTTTTTATCGTTTTACCTACTCGAGGACGAGTAGAACTAAGCTTGGGGATGCTTGATACGTCTCAAACGTATCTATAATTTCTGATGTTCCATGTTGATATTATACCAATTGTTACATGTTTTATATACACTTCATAGCATTTTTATGCATTTATTGGACTAACCTATTAACAAGATGCCACAGTGCCAGTTTCTGTTTATTATGTCTGTGTATTGCAGAAAAGGCCCAAAAACCAAAGTGCTCGGAAAAATCCAGAAAAATTACAGAAATTCTATTTCGTCAGAAGACCCACGGAGCCAGAAGGGCAATTCCAGCGGAGGCCCACAGCCCCCACACCATGGCCCACGTGGCCAGAGGTCTGGCCGCCTCGGTCACCTCCTCGCGACGCCCTTTGGACTATATATTGCCTCCGCGGTGAAAACCCTAAAAATCGACGATTTCTCCAGAAGAGTTCCGTAGCTCCGCCGCCACCAAAAACCCTAATTCGGGGGACAGAAGTCTCTGTTTCGGCACCTTGCCGGGACGGGGAATTGCCCCGGAGCCATCTCCATCGACGCCACCGCCATCTTCATCGCCGTTGCTGCCTCCCATGATGAGGAGGGAGTAGTTTTCATCGGGGCTGAGGGCTCATGCCGGTAGCTATGTGGTTTATCTCTCTCTCCCATGGTGTGATCTTTATGTGATCATGAGCTTTGTAATCTAGTTGAATCCATAGATGTTACTCTTCATTATCTTATATGCTACTTGAGTGGTTTTATTAATGTAAACTCCGGAGTCACCTTTGTCCCCGGTGCGAAGTTGACAGTGTGCGCACCGTGTGTGGCTCTTAGGCTAAAGATTACAGGAATACTTATCATGAGTTATTATTTGTGTTGGATGTCTCTATGAAATTGTGGTGTTTGTCTAGTACTATTTAGGGCGCTCAAGTTGACAGTGTGGGGTTCCCTAGATGTGGAATGCGACTTTAAGGTGTGCTTTTATAGCCCTACGCAGTGGATTGGTGTTCGTTATCCAACGAGAGAATAATTCAGAGTAGCATAGTGAAGAAGAAATATCTATGTATTCAATTATATTATTATTGTTGAGAGTGTCCACTAGTGAAAGTATGATCCCTAGGCCTTGTTTCTAAGCATTGAAACACCGTTTACAACCAGTTCTGCTACATGTTTGCTTGCTGCCATTTTTATTTCAGATTGCAATTACCACTTATAATCATCCATATCACTTTATTTTAATATCTCTTCGCCGAACTAGTGCACCTATACATCTGACAAGTGTATTAGGTGTGTTGGGGACACAAGAGACTTCTTGTATCTTAATTGCAGGGTTGCTTGAGAGGGATATCTTTGACCTCTACCTCCCTGAGTTCGATAAACCTTGGGTGATTCACTTAAGGGAAACTTGCTGCTGTTCTACAAACCTCTGCACTTGGAGGCCCAACACTGTCTACAAGAATAGAAGCGTGCGTAGACATCAGTCTCCAATATGATGTATACCATCGTGACCTAGGACCGCAAAACCGGTTCCTTTCATTTTACCGCTTCCATCTCAACCCCAAGCTTTTGATCCGACGAAGGTCAGTGTAAATACAAAACTAAACCATCATTTCCTTCCATGACCTGATCTGATGCCGAAACTCCTTTTCTCTTCGAAAAGAGGTTGAAACCCCGGTCTCTACATCGAAAAGATGCATACATGATTTACTTAAGATTTATTTGACAAAAATCTGGTAAGAGCATACGTCAGACAACCCGAAGCCACCATGCAACACCTACAACCCGACAATGCGATAAGAAAGTGTCATTAGGACTTATGCCCTAAAACCACGAACAACTTCCCACCAGCTAGGTACCTGGGGCATCACTGAGTCACCCTATGGAAAAAAAGGAGCACACATTTGGTCCGGCAAACCCTCAATGAGCACCTCATGCACTCGCTTCAGAAGTGGTCACCTCCGTCGAACTGCTGAGCCATCTTAAAGGTAGAGATCCTTGTAGCCCTCACCAGGCCTGTCGCCACGGCGCCAGAGAGCACCTCGCCCTGCGCTAGTCCATCAAGTCGTCCTTCACCAAGACCCCGTTGCACCACGCCGCTGACTCACCGTCGTCGACGCGGTAGATGCACACCGCTCCATCTCATGCCTCCTCCATCCAGCAGCTGCTCCAAAAATGATGCCCCCATAAGGGAGAGGGACACCAAGAGCGCCTCCATCATCCGATTTGGGATACCCAGATATGGGATTTCCCCCGGAGCAACACGAGTGAGTAGACGATGACTACAACGGCGATGTCTACAACAAGATAACGGTGGATAGACGCCGCCATGACCGGAGTCGGGTGTCGGTTTTCACCGGCAGCCGCGCCTCCCCAACTTGCAACTGAAACTAGTTGTGGGATCATGACATCCACACAACCAGCCAGCTGACCAACTCCGACGGAGAAGGACGCGATCGCCATGCCCGGAGCTGCTGCCCCAGGCGTTGTTGTGCTACGGGTTTAGCCTAGGAGCACCTCAACGTGCCGTTGTTGGAGTCGTCGGAGGAGCATGGTAACCGGACGGGGATGGTGAAACTCTAGAGGGTATAGAGTGAAGGCATGTTTCCATTTACTTAACGAAGTGCATTCGGTACCTTTGCAAGCTTATTGCTGAACCGAAACCCCCTGTCCCTATATGTATCTTCCATGTTTCTAGGATTGTTCAAGTCCCTCGATGTGGAGGAGGTGCCTCTGTTACCTTGTCCCCATATATTTTGTTTCTAACACAATTTGTTGATCTCGCAAATATGTTTAGAGGGCAAACTCTAAATAAGAAGGACGGGGTGGTGAAAGAAGGTACTCCCTCCGATCCATAATAAGTGTCGTGGCTTTAGTTCATTTTTGACTAAAAATGAACTAAAGCCACGACACTTATTATGGATCGGAGGGAGTAGCAATTTCCCGCATTATTGTAGCGTTGTGAATTCCTCAAGGTCTGTGTGATTTCCTTTCGAGGAAGAGGTTGCTTCTTAAACACTGACCAATAACCTTATATATAAAGGGAGGACATGACAACCCCCTCTCCAGCGCGCCACGTCACCACTTTTACTCTGGCCGTCGGATTGATGCAACGGACGATCAAGATCGAGCCACGTCGTCCCAAAAACGCGTTACTGTTCCTGGGAACAGTACGCGTGCCTCCGCACCAACCAGAGGGCGCCACGTCACCCAGTCACCGCCGGTGGAACCGGTGAGCAACCGGTCACCCCTCTCGCACGAATTTTGGCGCAACGTTTTTACAGAAACAACCCCTCAAATAACTCATATGCAAATTCCGGAAAGAGCAGGGACCTCCGTGTAAAAAACCCACCACATCTCACCCTCTCCTCTTCGTCTCCCGTGACGCCGGAGGTCACCGCCGCCCCGACTCGCGCGACGGCCACTCCACCTCTCCCCGTTCAGATCGAAGCACGCGGACCACTCCGCCGCCGCGCCCTCTCCCTCCTCACCGACAGACACATGCTGGAACGCCGCGGTCGCGTCGGATTCAACGCTGTCGCGCTGCTGCTTCCGCCACCGTGATTTGGCCTCCGCCGGCGAACTCCGGCGACCATTTGGTCCAGCTCCGCTGCCAGGCGCTTCCCCGCGATGCACTCTCGCAGATCCACGCGGATCCAGCCTCGCGAGCGCGTTTTCCAGCTCGAACGCGAGCTCGGCAAAGCTCGGCCGTGCGCCCGACGCCGACGAACGACGTCACGTGCTGACGCAAGCGTACCCCACCTGTCAGTTTTTTCCCATTTACGTAAGCATTTTCCAGAGTTAAGAAAAAAAACTGACGTGTGGGTCCTCCCTGTCATAAATTGATTAATTACAACAAAATGATGAAAAAAATTGTAAACTTCATAACTTCTAAACTATAATTCAAAAAAAAATACAAATAATATGTAGACAACTTTCAAATTCAGCAAATTTTCATAATAAATTAATTAATTACAACAAAATGATGATTTGTTTTGTTAAATTCATAACTTCTAGACTGTAATTCAAAACATTACAAATGATATGTCAAAAAACTCCAAATTCAGCAAATTTTTAAACTTCACAAAAACTGACGTGTGGGTCCTTCCTGTCATAAATTGATTAGCTACAACAAAATGATTAAAAAAATTGTAAACTTCATAACTTCTAAACTTTAATTAAAAAAATACAAATAATATGTCAACAAATTTCAAATTTAGCAAATTTCCATAATAAATTGATTAATTACAACAAAATGATAATTTTTTTGTTAATTTCATAACTTCTAGACTACAATTCAAAAAAAAAAAGTCAAATAACTCCAAATTCAGCAAATTTTTAAACTTCACACACAAAAGTTGCACAAAAAAAAAACGATGCACACAAAATAATGCAAACAATAGTTCGAAAGTTTTCGAGACTACCAAAATTCTATACTCTCCACAAAAAATTTGCAACAAAAAAACATTGTTCACATTTCAAAAATTAAGAAAACTTAAAATTTTATAAATTTTCAAACTTTTCACACAAACTAATAAATGCTCATTTTGTTGAATATTTGTTGGATTAGTTCTCCAGAAATTTTTACTATTTTCTCGCTAGGGAAAAAAAAACTGTTGTTCATACATAAAATATACCACTCTTTCATGCATAATTAAGCGGAAAAATACGGAAAAAAACATGCTAAAAATAAATCCCAATTATTTGTCTCAAATTCATGTGACACCAAACAATTTAGATTAATACATTACTACAATTAACAAAGTACTACTTTCTTTCATTACTGCTTTCATCACAGAGATTACTCTTAGTTGTATTTAGACCATATTTAAGTTGTTGCTCACGCACAAAATATACCATAATTTTAATTTCAATAAGTACTATAACTTCTTTATATTAATTGTGAAGCTTACGTAATTCTTTTTTTTCTCCTCTCCACACCCCATGTAAAATTTTGTTACTACTTTACATCCACACGGACGCGGTCATTTCCTTTTAGCACACGGACACGGTTATTTCCTTTAAAATTGAAATAAAATCGAATAAAACAATATCAGTAATATCACTCAATATGATAAACCCAACAGAATAATTTAAACACTTTATAGATATTGTTTCAAATTATTTAAACAATTTTCAAAAACTACTAAATGATGTATATTTCAAAATTATAAATGCCTTTCAAATCTAAACATTTTGTAAACGTGTAAAAATTCAAATATAACTAACTTCCCAAATTTACTAAAATATTGAAATCTAAACTATAAATAAATGTAATTTTTTTTGAATTCCAATAGTTTTAGAATCTGAACAATTTTTAATGTGGGTACTTCCAAATATGAATTTTTACACACGGGCGCGCGGCGTGTCGACGCGCCATTTTGCCTAGTTCGGATTGATAACCCGATCGATTCCCTTTCCTTTTTCTGGCCAGGCCGATCCCACGCGCAAACTGCTTCATTTTCTTTTCGTTGCTGCCTAGACTGATAGACTCCACGTGACGAGCTGGACTTTAAATCAGACAAATTCTCCTTGTAATGCAGATCAGAGATAGTTCTCTACTCCAGAGTATTGTTTTTGTTTTTCTTCATTGCTTCGGACGACAACTGCTGCTTGATGCACACCATCCTGAATTGAAACTTCTCCTTCTACCGCTGGCTTCCATCTCAGCCCCTAACTTTTGATCCGACGAAACCATTACCATAGGTATAGGTATAGGTATAGGTACTATATATAAAAGTTGGAGGAAATCGCGTCCCATCCGCTGTCCACGTCGGCCCAATACCGTTGACCGTCCGATCACGTCAACGGACGTCCCAGATGAGCCCACGTCACCCTCCAGAACGCGCAGCACTGTAGCAATCGAATTTTAGCCAATCACAACGCGACACGTCGCCCGGTGGCCAGCCGGTGACGCCGGTTTCCAGCCGGTCACCGCGCTGTTTCGCACAAAAAACCCTCTCAACTCCCCAAACTGCTCCGCAGCCCAAAGTTCCCCGCTACGAAGGACTTATTTGCATTTCCAGTAAAACACAAGGGCCCTACTGCACAAAATTCCTCATTTTCCCCACCCCACGGCTCTCCGTCCCCAACCCTAAAATCGTGGCGGCGGGCGGCGGTGAATATGGCCGGCAGCGCAGATGGAGGCTCGGAGTCGGCGAGAGGACGCCGGACGCGGACGACGCGGAGCAGCCGGATGGATGGCGTGGGAGGGGCGGAGCAGCTGCCGCGGCGTCGTGGGTCGACCATGGCGGAGAAGCCGTGGTGTCATCATCGCGCCGCCAGCCACCGTGGTGCTCCAGCTCCGGGGCCAAGGGGACCGCCCCCACCACAATCCCTCTCCTCTGCCACTGTGCCGCTGGATTCGTCGTCGCCTCCATCTCTCCTCCGGAAGAAGGAGGCGGCCACGGGCACGGGCGTCGTCACCGGCACCCTCAATGCCCCATCCAGCAGCAGGAACCGGGAGCGGGCGCCGTCGGCCCCCTTCACCTCCCCTCTAGCAGCGGGAGCCAGACGTGGGCACGGACGCCATCTCCGGCCTCCTCCATCTCCCCTCTAGCCCAGATCATCAGCAAGGCCACCCTCCATAGCCCCAAGATCCGCTCCTCCTCCTCCTCCCCGTGGTCACCGGCGGCGACGCCCACTATAAAAGTTGGAGGAAATCGCGTCCCATCCGCTGTCCACGTCGGCCCAATACCGCTGACCGTCCGATCACGTCAACGGACGTCCCAGATGGGCCCACGTCACCCTCCAGAACGCGCAGCACTGTAGCAATCGAATTTTAGCCAATCACAACGCGACACGTCGCCCGGTGGCCAGCCGGTGATGCCGGTTTCCAGCCGGTCACCGCGCTGTTTCGCACAAAAAACCCTCTCAACTCCCCAAACTGCTCCGCAGCCCAAAGTTCCCCGCTACGAAGGACTTATTTGCATTTCCAGTAAAACACAAGGGCCCTACTGCACAAAATTCCTCATTTTCCCCACCCCACGGCTCTCCGTCCCCAACCCTAAAATCGTGGCGGCGGGCGGCGGTGAATATGGCCGGCAGCGCAGATGGAGGCTCGGAGCCGGCGAGAGGACGCTGGACGCGGACGACGCGGAGCAGCTGGATGGATGGCGTGGGAGGGGCGGAGCAGCTGCCGCGGCGTCGTGGGTCGACCATGGCGGAGAAGCCATGGTGTCATCATCGAGCCGCCAGCCACCGTGGTGCTCCAGCTCCGCGGCCAAGGGGACCGCCCCCACCACAATCCCTCTCCTCTGCCAATGTGCCGCCGGATTCGTCGTCGCCTCCATCTCTCCTCCGGAAGAAGGAGGCGGCCACGGGCACGGGCGTCGTCACCGGCACCCTCAATGCCCCATCCAGCAGCAGGAACCGGGAGCGGGTGCCGTCGGCCCCCTGCACCTCCCCTCTAGCAGCGGGAGCCAGACGTGGGCACGGACGCCATCTCCGGCCTCCTCCATCTCCCCTCTAGCCCAGATCATCAGCAAGGCCACCCTCCATAGCCCCAAGATCCGCTCCTCCTGCTCCTCCCCGTGGTCACCGGCGGCGACGCCCACTATAAAAGTTGGAGGAAATCGCGTCCCATCCGCTGTCCACGTCGGCCCAATACCGCTGACCGTCCGATCACGTCAACGGACGTCCCAGATGGGCCCACGTCACCCTCCAGAACGCGCAGCACTGTAGCAATCGAATTTTAGCCAATCACAACGCGACACGTCACCCGGTGGCCAGCCGGTGACGCCGGTTTCCAGCCGGTCACCGCGCTGTTTCGCACAAATAACCCTCTCAACTCCCCAAACTGCTCCGCAGCCCAAAGTTCCCCGCTACGAAGGACTTATTTGCATTTCCAGTAAAACACAAGGGCCCTACTGCACAAAATTCCTCATTTTCCCCACCCCACGGCTCTCCGTCCCCAACCCTAAAATCGTGGCGGCGGGCGGCGGTGAATATGGCCGGCTGCGCAGTTGGAGGCTCGGAGCCGGCGAGAGGACGCGGACGACGCGGAGCAGCTGGATGGATGGCGTGGGAGGGGCGGAGCAGCTGCCGCGGCGTCGTGGGTCGACCATGGCGGAGAAGCCATGGTGTCGTCATCGCGCCGCCAGCCACCGTGGTGCTCCAGCTCCGGGGCCAAGGGGACCGCCCCCACCACAATCCCTCTCCTCTGCCACTGTGCCGCCGGATTCGTCGTCGCCTCCATCTCTCCTCCGGAAGAAGGAGGCGGCCACGGGCACGGGCGTCGTTACCGGCACCCTCAGGGCATCTCCAGCCGTCCCCCCCAGCGCCCCCCAGGACGCTAAATAGCGCCGTTTTGGGCGAATAGCGCCGTTTTTCTACCAGCCGGCCCCCCCCCCAAGAAGCCCAAATTCCGCCGTTTCGGCAGAAATTAGCACCGGCGCCCCCAGGCGAAACCCAGCCCACTGGGTTCGGCCTGGGGGGGCCGGCGGAAGGAAAAGCACGCGTGGGACAGCGCTGTCGGTGAGACAACGCATTGTCCCCACCCCGGCTCGCCTTTCCCTCTGCCCCGTCTCGCCGTCGCCATCCCGTCGCCGCCACCACCCCTCCTTGTGCCGCCGCACACAAGCAGCTAGGAAACCCGCCGTCCAGCCCCGCCACGCCGCCGGCGCCGCCCACTCCCTCCGCCGCGATCTAGCCACCGGGGAGATTCTCGAGGCGAAACCCGTCCACCCTGCCCGCAAGGTGTTCGGCGTTCCGCCCGACCCAGCCATGGACTCCGACACCGAGGAGATGCTCGCCGACCTCTTCGACGAGGAAGATCAGGCCGCCATCGACGACGAAGAACACCTGCTGATCTTGGCCTGCCTCGCCGGCTTGCTCGCCAACGAGGCGGGGCCGCGGCGTGTTGGATCGACGCGCGGTCGCCGCAAGAGCAAGCCGACGCGCGGTCGCTGCAGTCTCGATTCGCTGTTGTCCGGTACCCAGCTATGACTTGGTCGAAGTCCAACATGTGGGAGGTGATGCAGTGTTGTGTGATCTTGCATAACATGATCATTGAGAGTGAGCGGGATCACCCGGTGCCTGACAGTGAGGCAAGTGCACCATACTACCGTCAGGGTCCTCTTGCAGAGGTTGATCACCAGGTGCCGGCATCATGGACAGCCTTCCTCACCACGCGCCGGGAGATTCGAGACGTTGCAACACATCAAGCTCTACAGAATGATCTGGTGCAGCATTTGTGGGCGCGCAAGGGCAATGGCAATGCCGATAATGGCGATGCCAATGCCTAGTACGATTTGTTCTATTTGCTTGCATTGTTGAACTATTTATTTGTGTGTGAATTTGTATGTTAAACTATTTATTTGTGTGTGGATTTGTATGTTAAACTATTTATATGTGTGAATTTGTATGCCAAAAAGGGCCGGCCTTTGTTTATGCCGAAATACGGCCGAATCGCCGGCTGGGGGGGCGGCCTGGGTTCACGGCTGGAAAACGCGCCCCCCCAGGATCCTGATTCGCGCCGTTTGGAGCCGCGGCGGCCCAAAAAAACGCAGTTTTGGACCCTGAGGGGGCCGAACGACTGGAGATGCCCTCAATGCCCCATCCAGCAGCAGGAACCGGGAGCGGGCGCCGTCGGACCCCTTCACCTCCCCTCTAGCAGCGAGAGCCAGACGTGGGCACGGACGCCATCTCCGGTCTCCTCCATCTCCCCTCTAGCCCAGATCATCAGCAAGGCCACCCTCCATAGCCCCAAGATCCGCTCCTCCTCCTCCTCCCCGTGGTCACCGGCGGCGACGCCCACTGCGAGCAGTACTGGCTCCTTCCTGCAGCGCTGCTTCCTGTGCCACAAGGATCTCGCCGAGAACAATGACATCTACATGTACAGGTTAGGTTTCTCCGGTGCAACTGCATCAGGTGTGAGAATTGCCAGGAGACCTTTTTGATTTCGTTCTAGATGCTCATGCTGTGATTGCAAGATTAAAAATTTACAGTCTTCTTGGTTCATTATATCTGGCTGTAAATTGGATAGATGGATTGGACTGCGAGTTCTGGTGATGTAAAACTATACACATCCCATTTGTATCTTGAAAATTTCATGCCAATGCAGGTGTAGATTGTGCGGGAGTCCATGAACCGGATGATTGAGGCGTAGTGGGAGTTTCCTACACATGGAGGAGGACACATCCTCCTCCGACGCTAATTTGGTAAGCGTTTATTGCTATTTTTTGTTTACCTCATGTGTACTGTACTTGATTTTTCATACTTGCACCTCGGATCAGTGTATTGTGCATATGAGATCATATGACGTGACGTTGCGTTCATTACTCCCCGGTCTGTCCATAAATACATGCTCTCTTCCCTTTTGGTTTATGTAACATATATCCAGATTCCGATTATTTGCAGGTTATTATACTATGTGTTTTGTTTAGTAAGCATTACGTGTTAATGATTACAGCATGGAGGTCTGCTGGATGCGCTTGGTGTGGCAAATGCCAGCATCACCTGGTGGTGAGCAGCAGCAATCAAGTTCTGGTAATAAGCCGCATACGTAGTCGTTCATATTGGACTGAAAATCAGAAAAAAAAATATGCTTCAGCTTCTCCCAAGTTCACTAATGTTTCATGTCCATTGTTGTGTGCAGCTTTCAGTTTATTTATATCTTAGGAGTGCACTCTGAATCCAGAAGGCCGCTATGATATCCCTGTCTGCAACAAAAACAAGATTCGTATTTCAAGAAGTATTATTTATGCAGACATGCAGTGTTTTATATTGGAGGCTTTGCTCTCAGCTTTGTTCTTGGCAGGGATTCTCCTTACTCTCTGAAACCGTCTAGGTATTTCTTGCTTTTTCTCTTTTCTTGGCCTAATTAGATTTCTTAACAATTCCTCTATTACACTGAGTTGCTTTGAGATAGCTGAAGTTCATGGTTTAATGGGGAAGTATACTGTGTGAGTGCCTTCAAAGCAGATGGCATGTTATGTGTCTTAATGTATTCAATATTGGCTCCACAGTCATTTTTACCTCCACCGGAAATAACTGCTTTCTTCTATTTTTCTATAGACAACAATGTTCGACTGGAATCTCAGCTTACCAAGATGGATTTGATAAAATGTGTATCATAGAAACTGGTCCAGCTTTAACTGCCTATTCGGCTTCCGCAGTTGGCTAATGTGACCTCGATTTATACTTAAAGTGGATTTGATAAAATGTGTATTATGTTTGGCATGATAACAAAGATGTGATCTGGTACATAATACGTATATTAAGTCAGAAATTTTTGGTTCCCATCTCCTTACGGTACAGGCAAATAATTATGCCAATATCTAATCCATCTTTTCTTAAACTTTGAATCTGGTCGCAAATCTGAAGTAAAGATGGGATTGTTATTGGAAGTTCCACTTATTGCTATATTTTGCTTCATCACTACCATTAGTGCTCGACTTCACAAGGTAACAAATCAGTTCTCCCTAGCATTTGAACGAAAAAGATAGTTTCATACAGTTTAGAAAATTGGATCACAAAATTACATTACATATATTCATGAATATATATACGACATATTATGTTAGATTAATCCATAGGTATTCATGATTATGTGGGATGAATAATACACAAAATATCTGATGTTTTGATTTCATGTTATTGTCCTCTTTATTTCTGTAGCCGCAAGTATTCCTTTCTTGCATGTTGCAATAGCTGTTCTCTACGGTCACAAGCGGAAGCTCATTCAAAAAATAGTGTGCTTCTCTGGAAACAGGTCTGCTCCCCATCTCTTATACGTTCTTAATCATAATTTGGGTGGCTGTTTGATTTCTCTCTAGCAACAACAGTTTATTCCACTACTTATATTTAAAAAAATAACCACAATTAATAACCACACGGTATATCCAGTCGATGGCCTCATTATTTTTCAGACCAACTGTTAATTCTGAGACTAAAGTATATGTTGTTGTACGCTTCAGCTGGGTCAAATTATAGTAGATGTAGTGCTGAAAAATCACACATGATCAACCTGTCGATGCAATGCTCCCGACAGCTGCAATGCTCCTCTCCATCATTATGAACCTGTAAACCTGCTGCCACCATAGTGTTGTTTAGCTGTTGGTTAGAGGTATGGTTGTTTCTTTCTCTCCTGCAAGTTATTTTTTGTTTCTGATATTTTCGACCAATTTTCTGGTTTCTAGCTTCTCATTGGGAATTCATGCTGAACCTAGAACACTGGCCAAACTGAACAAATTCTTAGGATATAGGCCTAGAGTGGTGACCTTTTTTTTGGTGTGCAGTATGCCAACAGCTCATTTAAGTTTTACAATGAGTCAACACATGCTGTCTAGGCCTATGGGTTTTGCACTGCTGTGATGAGGTGCGGCTTCCCTCCTCCAATCTAGCTAATGCCAAGCAACGACCAGGTGAGCACCATGGTCTGTGGTTTTTTGTTCACATCTTGCAGCAGCAAAGTGACTGTCCAGGTTATCTTTAATGTTCACATCCTCTGAAATAAAATCTGAAGTTTATTTGTTTGGTGTGGTGAAGTGATCATTTCAATAATCTGAGATTTTAGTGGCTGCCTAACATGTTGTAAGTGTGCTATATATTCTCATATCGACGGAGCAACTACACGTGCAGACTAATTTGGTAGCAAAATCAGTGTATAGGTTATTTATTTATCAATTTTAATGATTGACAATCTGCTCACACGGGTGCGGCGTGTCACCGCGCCAAATTGCCTAGTCATTGAGAAAACCTTGACAGTAAATAAAATATATAAAGGAAATAATTTCGGGTCAGCGTCAATACAAAATTGGACCATGGTGAAACTCTAGAGGATGTGACGATGCTGCTGCCTTGCTACGCGTCGTGTTTATGGCCGGCCATTTACGACTGTGCCCGGAAAAGGAATAGCGGGGACAGCTTCGCCCTTCCCGATTCGGCCTGCCATTTACACGGAGCAGAGCAGTGGGCAGGGACCTAGGGGCAGGTGGCCATTGCTCTTTCTTCGTTCCATCGTGAAAGAAAAAAGCAGGATAATCACCGGACGGCAGTCACGGAGCGTGCCTTTGCAATGCGATTCATCGGAACGGAACCCTGCCCTACCGTGTGGTGTGACCCCCGCATTCCCCCTCCGCAAGCCTCGCCTACTAAACCCCGTCCTTCCTTTCTTCCCCAGCACGAGCTCGACTCGACTCGAGCGGCACCAGCAAGGAGCAGCTGGTCGGCGGAGGAGAACAAGCGCACGAGGGTTCCGGTCTGTCCCTACTCTGCGTCCTAAATTGCACTCTTCTCCTTCATCCTGCTGGGTTGTTGAGTTGCGGTGGGTTTAATCTTGATGCCTCCGAGAGGGTTTCTTGCGCCACCTGTCTGCAATCTTTCGTTTTCCTCGTGGACCTGTGGGGATCTTGCGTTTTCTTTGAGATCTTGTGGGGTTTTCTGCTTCCTGATGTGACGGCCCCAAGTTCACTCTTTCTCTCCTACTAGGGTGTTCTTGGTTTTGGTCATTGCTGGTGTCCCGGACGGATCCATTGGTCCGAGCATGGCGTCACTCATCCACTGATTGGGGTGCTGAGATTTTAACCATGAACAAGGGGCCGTTTGGCAAGAGTTCTTGGATTAAAAAGAAACAAAAATAACATGTGGGGAAAGAGTCCGTTTGAGGCCTGATGATTCTCCAAGATTGTCGCTTTTCTTTTTCTGCGATACATATTCTGGCTAGAAAATGGTTTGCTGGGATGAATGTTATGATTTTGACCGTAAACAAGGGTCCGTTTGGCACTTGTTCTTGAATAAAAAAGAAACAAAAAAATGTGGGGAAAGAGTTCCTCACAGGCGTGAGGATTCGCCAAGATTACCAACTCTCTTTGCCTGCGATAAATATTCTTGCTAGGAAATGGTTTACAGTGATCAACGTTATGATGTTTTATGCACCTTTCTAGCTGTTGATTCCAAATCCCACACTGATGGTGTCTCATGGTTTTCAGGTGCTTTTTTCTTGTTCTGCTAAAGGATGGTTCTGAAGAAGCTGCTTCAGCTGTTTGGAGTAGGCAAGAAGAAGAAGAAGGATGACAAGAAGAAAGGTGATGTACCTTTCCGAAGTGAACACCGATCTTTTCGTCTGCTATTTCTTCCGTCACCTAAGATTCATGGATATGTTTTCGGGGTGCAGGGATACTGCATATCTAGTGATGCGGTCCTAATGGACTGAAACTTTCAGATAATCCGTTTCAAAAGAAAAACTTTCAGATAATCCAGCGGCTGTGTGGTCCAGATAGTTATGTACTTATGTGGTTGGCATCTTTGCACTAATTTTTTTACTAAACCATATAGATCAACTTTTACGAACGCAACAAGTACTCAGTTGATATATGAAGAGCTTCAGATCATTTTATTTTGTGAATTAAAATAAAGCCGCACAAAGATCTGTGCAATTTATATCTTACCAACTAGTCAAGAGCCACACAACATATACCACATTGTGGTGTGGATCATGAATTTTCACAGGAAAAGTAAAAAATATGATATCTTGATAGAATTACAGTGCTACTATTTGTTGGATGAAGGAATACCCAGGGTCCTACTCCTGTATAAGGCTTACACAGAATTCCTTCCATCTCCGCTCAAAAATAATATATAATTCTTTTTTTGTTATTTTCCTGAGTGTTCTTCTAATAAATGAATATTTTTATGCAGGAAAGTCGATCGACCCTCTTTCGCAAGGTAGCTTTTTATGCCCAATTTGAAGTCTTAAAATAGTACATATGTGCCTCCTGATTGGTTAGTTTAAATTAAATAATATAAGAAATTATCTGAAAATGTCGATGGCACTTTTAGATATTCGAGTACTGAGTAAAGCAAGCCCTGAAGTGTCTTGCTAATCGCAGAGATAGACAAGCATGTGGTGCCACTAGGACAGTTGTACTTCTATTATCTGAAAAAAGTGCAGCCAGTTTGGAGTTCATGGGGTCTGGAGCACTGGTATAAGGAAGCACTTGGTTGGTGCTCTATGTAAGTGAGGTGTCGTATTCACTGCTTGTGGAAATCACAACTAATCTTAGTTTAATATTACATGTAGTAGTCATGTTATTGACACTCTTAGAAAACCGCATCCAACTTTCACAAAAGTAAACTAGCTTGCATTTGTGGAGTGGGAACAGCGATACGAAAAATGGGGATTACTAGTCTTACTAAGTTGAACCAGTAGATTGTATACCTGTTAAGATGTGGTTTCACACAAATGTAAATTTAATAATACCTTGGTACCCACAACAAAGAAACAAAATACTTTGAGGACAAAGCTATAAAAACGAAACATTGAAAATTGCAAACTGAAGAGATAATAGCGGCAACAGGCTGGCTATGAATTACTAGTTATGATCAGGTGAATTTCCCAAACGCAATTTCTTTATCCGTGGTGTTTCTTATGAGGAACAGTGCAGATCTCAGTTCTAAAGTGGCATTGTCGCAGTGAATCTCAACAAGATTAGTGGTATAAGCAGCATTTGAAGTGATCCCATTCTGTATCTCTGTCCTAAACTCTGAAAGTTTATGTACATGGTGATAATGCCGTCCTTAGTCAACAGTCCATTGGATTTCAGGTGCTTCACCACACTCTACTCGTAATATCCTTGCAAACAACAGTCTTTTGGATCCCTGTTCAAGTGGGGCTGGTATGGCGCTATCACTGCAAAAGCAGGAGCCTGACTGTTCAAGTAATATCTCGATGATAAAGGAAGTACATGGATCTGAAATTGAGGAGTACATGCCATTTAATCAATTTGATGCTGTTCAAGATTACTCTGACCACCACTATGCAGAGACTTCACCAGGGGAGGTATGCTCTTGAACTCAGTTTATTTTAGACGCAATTGTGAACTAATTTCCACCTCCAATATGTGACCAGACCACCAAAGACTGGGCGAAAACCATCCAGAATGAATGGAAGCTTCTGCAGAGAGATCTACCTGGTCGGTACATACCTTTATTATGATAAAACCAGTATATTTGTTTTGATCAGGCTAGTAGTACATTGACGAGGAATAGCATCTACCGGTCCTTTATTGTTATCACCATGCTGTTGTTTATGCTGATATTATCTTAGTTTTATTTTCCCTGATAAATAGAATATATCAAACTTGTGTTAACTTCAAGGTAGTATCACAATTCACAACAGTATCTAAATATGATTAGGATATGCCAAATGATTCTTCTAACTTGATTGTCCGGGTGTGTGTTTTGACATGGCGTCCCAAGTTAATGCTCGCCGATTCCTTGAGTATATTTTTGTCTGTAAGAATGTCCCCCAGAACGTTAAGTACGGAGACTTTAAAGGATCGTTTCTATATTGACAGAGAATCTATTATCTAAAAAAAATATAGATAAACATTCAGTCATCATTCTATGCATTTGGTTTATGCTGATTATACCTTATCAAATTTCCTGCTAAAATAAAGTACTCCCTCCGGTCCAATTTAACTGTCGGAGAAATAGTACTAGGGTAGTATAAAACGTATAACACTAATTTCGGATCAGAGGGAGTATATTATTGTGTTAACTTCCAGGATAGTATCACCACACTCTACCAGTATTTGATTAGGATATACTCATTGATTTCTCCGAACTTAATTGGCTGGCTATTATTTTATGGCTGTTGAGTCTCAAAATTGGCACAGTTCATGCTCAACTTATTTAAATGTTCCTTCAATGCTATTTTTGTGTCTACTAACGTCCCACAGAAACTTCAAAGGATGCACTGTTGTTCTATACAGTTATCATTTTCTGCATTTCTTTGCCCTTTTTCATACAATCTTGTCATGTGGATTGTTGCATCTTTTTCGACACGATCTTGTCATGGTGGATAGAGAACATAGCGTCGCTCTGTTGGTTAGCTGTGCTGGTGCGCACGCAGCCCTCCCAGGTGCTCACGGTTCTTCTTCCATAAAACAATGACGCCAAGGGGTAGTCCTCCTGGCTGGTCTCATTTTTTTTTGTCAAAGTGTATATACTGTTTTTTCAGACAGTAATCATTTCATATTTGGAAGAATGGTAAGCTGGAAACTATTTGCAACTCCTAAGTTATTATGCCATATACGGGTCCTAGTGTCACATTGCCATTTCATATTTGCAGCTGCAGTCTTTCTTTTAGAGTATTTGCGCGTTAAATCAGTTGATTTTCTTGTATTAATAATAACTTTGGATCTGAGTTTGGTTTCAATTATGCAGAATCTATATATGTTCGAGTTTATGAGGATAGGATTGATCTGCTTAGGGCTGCTATTGTTGGGCCTGCTGGAACTCCATACCATGATGGTCTGTTCTTCTTTGATGTTCACTTCCCTCCTGAGTACCCACTACGTCCACCGGTATGTTACCACTTGACACCCCTCTTCGCCTTATTTTCATCATGTCAGACCCGTCTTCCAAGATGCAATATGGTAACAGAAACCTTTTCAATATGCACAGAAAGTTCATTACCGTTCGGGTGGGCTTCGGATAAATCCAAACCTGTACCAGACTGGAAAAGTTTGCCTTAGCCTGCTGAACACTTGGCGGGGTTCTGGATCTGAAAAATGGGGCAAGTCAAATTCCACCATGCTGCAGGTGTTGGTCTCCATCCAGGGCCTTGTGTTGAATGATAAACCATACTATAATGAGCCAGCCATCCTTATATATAGACAAAAGCATTCTCTGGCATATAATCAGACTGCGTTTGTACTATCCTGCAAGACAATGTTGTATTCACTTCAGAAGCCTCCAAAGGTAATTACAAAACCCTTATTTCTTGCCAAGGTGAAGATGCTCCCTTTGTTAGTCTTCATGCTATAAAAGAAGATTTCAGTTATCCTGGTTACAACATTGCTGATACTCGTTGAGAAAAAAATCTGCATAGATCAATTATGCTTGTCATCTCCATATATAAACTTTTTTTAGCAGCGCAGTGCTCCCGGCCCATAGAGGAGATGTTTCTTCTGAATGTGACATGAAATTACCAACTTCATTAGTGTACACTGTTTCTTCATGCCGTGGAATTCATTCTTACAGGCCTTCCATTTTTCTGCAGCATTTTGAGACCATTATTGTGCGCCATTTCCATGAGCGGGAGCGGGCCATCCTGGAGGCATGCGGTGCATATTCTTCTGGCATGATCGTTGGATCATCGGTCAGGGATGGCCGGAAATACGCCCGCAACAAGCACTTTGCGCGTTTCAAGGAGTCCCTGGATGCACAGACTGAACTTCTCACGAAGGAGCTAGCCGCTAACAGGATTCGTGCACTTAGAACTCAATAGAGACGTCGTTTCTACAGATGAGATCGCGACTACCAGCTAGGATTCTATATATTCTGTCAGAACGCACCTCAGGATTCCAAAGTTCACCTAGTTAACTTAGATCACGCACGTTATTAGTACTCGGCGGAGATGGTGGTATAATAATCGGCTGTAGTTTAGCACTTGCCATTTGTTTGCTACTTGATGGACAACTTTGATGAGCAATGCAAATTGGGGTTTACCAATTTTGCAGGCAGTTTGTGATGTTCTAAAGTTCGATCAATCAGCACATATTGCAAAACAAGAAGTTATTGCAGGTTCATCTATAAGCACGAAGTAGTCCTATATCATTCGATTTTTATTTATTTTACTTTCGTTCATCGTATTTTTTACATTGTCTTATTTTTGACATAGCCATGTGGATTTTTTTAGAGTAAACGGAGAAATGAGAACAAAAGTATGTGGAGTTATGAGTGCTTATATTTGGACACACGCCAATGCGTGTATATATGGTGAGATTCATCGACGAGAGAACGTTTTATAAACCTAGATTTAGTTGTAAGGATGAGTACACTAAATGTGTATGAATGTGTTTTCAGATTATTTTAATTTAATTTTTTCATGGTAAAAACACATGTTATTCATAGTTTCAAATGGACAGCAAAAACGAAGGAAAATATTGCTATTTTATAAAAAGATAATTTTTCCCTCAACTATTGGTCAAGTGCAATCTCACAACATTCTGGTTTAGTGAGACCTAGGTGACACCTAAAGAGGTGAGCAGGCGTTTTATAACAAATACAAATTTGACTTAAATTATTGCATAATTAAACTAGTCGGGTAGTATTTAAGAATAAATCCTAAATATGGTAGGTTTAACTAAGGGCACCAACAACTTATGACCAAACAAGAATTGCAATTACATGAACAAGCAAGAAATTCAAACTCTATACAAGATATATCAATAAAGGAACTATGAATTGCATAATGTAAAGTGGAGCGACAACTGGTGTTTTTACTAGAGTTCATATATCTACTGATATTCTACTCTCTATTGTAGAGGCCGTTGCAAATAGGATCCATATAGTCACAGTGAGATAGCTTCTTCTCCAAAAGAGTCACCCAACAAGGAATGAGCTCTCCACCATGGGTAGCTTCTAATTCCACCCAGAGATGCCAAGCTCCACAAGAACTTCAGAAATCATTTGACGATCACACGAACAACCATCGAACCGTCTAGGAGGTGGTGGCCTCCAGAACAACAAGCTCCCAGACTCTCACACAAACATTCTTGGACTAAGGGTACATAGCAGTAGGTAGATGATTATCTCTCTTCCATGTTCTTCAATACAAAGGTCTCATGAGGTGCCTAACATGGTCGAGATTTATATAATGTAATTGATATTAGCTGCTATGTTTGCTGGGACATGATGAATTGTGAAGTTATGATCACATTGTGCATGTTACCTTTATGATGATATTTTCTTATGAATTGCTTATTTGATGTTCTTATATACTATCTGATTTATTGGTAGACTCTGCCCAAGTTTATGTTTAAATATGCTAGACGGAGTTAGTGTTCAATAGTGGGTTCAACCATGCTTTCTCAGTGCTCGAGTGACGGAAACAAACAAATAGAGGTACTGTGTTGTTGCCACTAAGGGGAAAACAACGGTGTATATATCCATGTGTGATAATAAATATTGCTTACATCATGTATAATGCTTAATGCAATAGTCTGTTGTTTTTCAACTTAATACCTAGAGAGGTAAGCATAGAAGCGCTATCGAAGTGGAACATTTAGATACAGATGTCTTCTGGTGGCGGTCTATATATGTCTGAATGTGATGCCTACATGAGAGTGTTGCTGAGATTGTTGCACTCATGCTGGTTCCATAACTTTGGTCCTCGATCTAGAGAAATTATTGTTGCTGTTTTTCATCATCCCTTTTACATGGGGGTTCCCAACATCATCAGGTACAGTTCAAAGCCTAGCAAAAGGCACTGAAAGGCATAAATGATTTTTTTTCAAAACCTGCAAGGCCAAAGATTTTGGGCTTTTTTATAGGAGGAATCAAACTATCGTGGGAAGCCTATACTGATGCAGAACACTTTCCAGTCAGAGAACTTATATGTTTTCTTTTGTGGTGGAACTGCAATTTACTAGATATCGTCTAAGTATAGTCTTGTACCGACTTTGATGAATCAGACAAATGTCATGAAAATGTATGAAGCATCATGAAAATGTGTATTACTTTGACAGATTATTCACCACATTCAACACATGCGCACATTGACCACCGTACAAAATCCCAATATTATCTATGAAGATAATGCAGATTGTGTTGCGACAAGTTCAATCGGGTTATGTTAAGAGTAATCTCACAAAACATATCCACCCCAATGGTGTTTATACACATGGGTCGTAGAAGATGGGTGTGGTGAGAATCGTGCACACTAAATCTTATGAAAATCTTGTTGATTTGTGCACATCATTATCAATAAATTACATTTTAAGCTATATGTGCTTTTCCATCGCATTCTCACTTTCCGGTGAACCAGCAAAAAAACAAACCGCGAAAACAGCACGCACGCTGGCACGACAGACAAATCAGCAGAGCCGTAGGCGCGGGCGGGGAGGCTCAATGACGCTGAATAAATTATCACCCGTAGCATTGCATGGCAATTGCATATTTAATAAAGTGATCTCCTCCATAATTCTCTGGCCGACAACTATGCCGAATTGCCGTTATTGGGAGCGCCAACACACGTTGCCAGGGGCTGGCTGCCCCAGCAACGCTCCCAATATTTTTTTTCAAATAGTCAAACTTAGTAAAGGAAACGAAACCTGCCATATTTCATTCAAACTTAGACTTAATCTTGGCACAATACACATAATTTAAAACATAAACTTAAATTTGGCATAAAGCTTCACTGGCACAATCCAAACATACTCAAACATTACATAAATAACGATTAAAACTAAAACCATGGTTCTATAAACCTAGTCTTCATCGGAGTTGATGACGATAACTTCGACAGGTGAGAATCGTGCACACTAAATCTTGTAAAAACCTTGCTGGTTTGTTCACTAAATCATTGGCCCTTTACATCCCATTCTCACTCCCCCAACGAACTAGCAAAAAGAACCATCCCACGGAAAAAGACACACACGCTGGCGTGATACGTCTCAAACGTATATATAATTTTTGTTGTTCCATGCATGTTTTATACATATTGCTACATGTTTTATATACACTTCATATCATTTTTATGCATTTTCTGGGACTAACCTATTAACAAGATGCCACAGTGCCAGTTCCTGTTTTCTGCTATTTTCCGTTTCAGAAAAGCTAGTAAGGAAATATTCTCGGAATTGGACGAAAATCAACAGAGCCCAGTTTTTCACCGACACGAAGACGACGTCCGAAGGGCGACCCAGGGGAGCCAAACACCACTAGGGCGCGGCCCCCCTGCCTGGCGCGCCGTGCTGGTGTGTGGGGCCCTTGGCTGGCCCCACGCACCGCCCTTTCGCCTATATATTGCCTCCATCCCGAAAACCCTAAATACCCGAGCATTATTCCACGAAAAGTTCCGTCGCCGCCGCCGTCGTCAACCCTAGTTCAGGAGGGTTTTGAAGCTCTTCCCGGCACCTTGCCGGAGAGAGATCATCACCGGAGGGCTCTACATCACCATGCCCGCCTCCGGAGTGATGCGTGACTAGTTCATCCTTGGACTACGGGTGCATAGCAGTAGCTAGATGGTTGTCTCTCCACTTTATGCTATCATGTTTAGATCTTGTGAGCTGCCTAACATGATCAAGATCATCTTATTGTAATGCTACATATTGTGTTTGCTGGGATCCGATGAATAGTGATGTTATGATCAAGTTGTTTATCAATATATCTACTGTTTTATTTATGTTCTTGCATGTTCTCCGTTGCTAGTTGATGCTTTGCCCAAGTAGATGCTTGTGAGTCCAAGAGGGAGTATTTATGCTCGATAGTGGATTCATGCCTCCAGTAATCTGGGCTCGAGCGACAGAAACGACTAAGGTTGTGGATGTGTTGTTGTCACTACGGATAAAATAACTAATGCTTAGCTTAAGGGTACTGTTGTTAAGTCTAATGCGTTTGTTTACATTACACACTTTGCGTAATGCAATAATCTGTTGCTTGCAACTTAATACTGACGGGAGACACGGATGTTATCCCGGAAGTGGATTATTTAGGCATAGATGCAGATGGTAAGCGGTCTATGTATTATGATGTAGTGCCCAATAAATACTACAATAAATAACTTGTCATATATTGCATTGTCATGTGCTTGCTATTTGTCAATTGACCAGCTGTAATTTGTTTACCCAACATGCATGCTATCTTTTATGGAGAGACACCACTGTAACACCCCAAAAATCCGTCCCTAATTTTAGTGGTGTTTTCTCGCACCTGGAAAACTTTTTTCGGGTTTCAAAATGTTTTCTTCGAACCTGTTGGTCTTTGATTTGACTTTGGTTTCGCTCTCTTAGAAAAATTCCCAATAATCCTCGATCTTTGTCGACCTCCCCCATAATTCCGTGACCTTGTTTTATCGGTCAAACATTGGTTCCATTTGGTAATTCCAAAACCCTCTCGGTCTATCCTACTAAAGCCTCCACCGCAAATTTTTGCTGGGAATAAATTCTACCAAGCTACCATATGGTTCCCTCATACATAGAGATCACTTCCACGGAAAAATATTTCATAGTCCCATGCAATAATTCCAAATTTGTTCATATTCTCTATTATGTCATTTTCGATCCAGAAATTATCTAGACACCTTCCACACATCCAGAAATCCTAATATTTTGGGGAGATGCATAAATCCACCTCCTGAACATTTCACTCCACTGTCCCAACCTCATTCGAGCAATATTTGAGGTACTTCCCTTGTGATGCTCTTTCCATGCCTAATAGCAATTTCCAAAGCAAACCCTAGTTCTTGGACGACGTAGAATAGAATTTGTTGTGTTGCCGAAAGCCCCGTGAACCTAGTTCCGAAGTCGTTTCCCTTTTGGAACCCCGAGTCGACGGGAACGTGTCGATGCCACTCGTGGCGCGCCCCGAACGCTAGCGCGTGCACTGTGCGTTCCTGTGCACCGGGTCTCCTCTGTTCCCCGTGTCCCAACCGCACCCCATCTGTAGCTAGACCGTCCACTGCTTCCCTGTTCGAACCGGAGATGATTCTATCCACTCCACCGACGATACAGTGGCATGGAGGAGAGCTTCCCCGTGTCTCCTCTCCCCTGCCCTTGAAAAGGACCCCGATCCCTCCTCGCGGGCGCACCCAGCACTCCACTCACCCTCCCCTGCCCGATCATCTCTCCCTCCTTCCCCTGAGCCTCCCCACGTTTTCTTTTCAGCGGAGGAAAACGAGCTGAGTTCGAGCTTCGGCCATGGTCGCATGACCATGTCGAGGATGCACCCGAGCAACGACAGCCTCCCCCGCACCCCTAGCCTCTCCCCTGGCCGCGGTTCGCCGCCGCCATCCCATCCCCACCCACGGGTCGTCCTGGAAGCAGCAGAGGCGGGAGATCGAAGCGTGGCCGCCATGGCCGGAACTTGGAGGTCGACACGATGCCTCCCGTGCTCCTCCGTGTCCTGGGACCCCAGCCTTGGTCGTGGTGTAGCGCGGCGGCCTCGTCTCGGTCACCAGCAAGTGGCGCCGGAGGGAGAGCGGCGACAGAGGCGGCGTCCCGAGGCCTCGCTTCCGTCCAGGAGTCGCCGGCGGTGCGCTTGCGGAGCACGCTCCCGTGGCGGCGCTCCGGAGCTTCCTCTCACCCGTGCTCGCCCTCGTCGGAGGCGGCGCATCGGGGCGGCCCTCCCCGCATCTCGGCGGCCGGCGGCACGCACCAGGGCGGCGGCGGCAGGCGGCTGAGCCGGCCCGAGCCGCCAAGGCTCTCCCGTGCCGCAGTCGAGGAAAGAAGAGGAAGGAAGAGGGAGAAAGGAAGAAAAAGGAAAAAGAAAAAGAAAAAGGAAAAAGGAGAAGGGAGAGAGGCCGACAGGTGGGTCCCGACCCCACCTGTCAGGTTAAGTGGAGGCGCCTTTCGCGCGGATGCGCTTCCTAGCTGCGAAGACGTATTTCCAGAGAACTACGCAACCAGCCCAGCCCAGTTCGGAAATCAGCTCGTTCTGTTTTTTTCCCGGGTGAGCAGCGGATAGCTATCCTTCGCTCGCTCGTTTCTCTCAAACCGTAACTCCGTTTGAGGTGATTCAAATTTGTAAATTCTTAGTTTGAAAAGCTCTGTCCAGTAGTATCAGTTTTACATTTTTGTAAAATACTTGTATGCTCAGTACCTTTGTATGCATGCATAGGGTATACCGCGGTACTGGCAGACCGAGACCCTGACCCATGACGTGTCCGTGACCCTCCAAGCCAAACGGTGTCGATCTTCGGAGGCAAGCTAACCACTTGCTATGAGCCGTCCCGCAATGTTGTTTGTTATTTGCTTATTGCCATGCCGAGTGTTTATATTTGTCTGCGTTCGGTGTATATTATGTCGGTCTGCTATTGTTGTGTTCAATATGTTACTTCGAATATTGCTCCTGCCATGTTTCATTCATCATCCATGTGTGCATTAGAATGACGTGTGAATTATTTGTGCGCCCCGCACTTGCGTGGCTTTGTCGAACCCTCTAACTAAACAACTGTAAAACATGCGTTCCTATGAGTGTTTGCTTCTTCTCCTTCGCCGAGGTGAGGAGCGGACGAATGTCGTCTTATGATCCTCGGAGTTGGGGGCATTTGCCAAAAGAGTTATTTGCTTCTTCTCCCTCTGTCAAACGTGGTTGGCGTAAGCCCGCCTGGACTGCGACGCTTGGGACATTTGCTTTTCATTTGGTTCTTTTTGCCAAGATTGCTGACACCACGTCGGGTTAATCCTTGAGTGGAATGGATGCTTTCTTTCTTATTAGTGCTTTTCGGTTCATTTTGGAGACTACATGCCCTACCAACTTTGGTAGTTGATCTGTGATGGCGCTGGTCGGAGGTATCTCTGCCACAGTCACCCGGTTGACGCCAATAAACTGTGCTAACTTTTGTAGTTGATCTGCGAAGGCGCTGGTCGGCGGGTTCGCCGCCGTAGTCTTTCGATTGACGTTTCTTTTCCTTGTCGAACGAGAAGGCGATGGTCGGCGGGTTCACCGCCGTAGTCTTCCGGTTGACGTTTCTTTTTCCTTGTCAAACGAGAAGGCGCTGGTCGGCGGGATCGCCGCCATAGTCATCCGGTTGACGCCATTTTACTTTGCTAAGTTTGGACATGGATACTACTATTGCTTGAGATATTATGTTGCTAATGTCTTGATGTTTGATGATATATATTATTATGATATTGTGATTGTTGTGTTGGACTAATCCTCTGTTGTTTGGACTTGTTATGATGAAACTTGATTAAATGAAACACCCCTCCAAACTTCGAAAGGGTCAGTCCATAGTGCCACTAATCTGAACATCGAAAGCACTACCACTGTCGCTCATATGGGCGGGCCTTGACCTACGTATCCTATTGAGCCTCCTTTGATGCTACCATTTTGGCAAGACTAGTCGGTTACCTTTGTGGTCGGGGCTAGTCTTGCGAAGGTTCCGGAGCTAGGCGTTGCTCATGGGTTGGGGACGTGCCGGATTCACTTCGTCATAAGACATAGAGTTATGTCGGTAGCTATACAGGGAGTGTCTTGGTAGCGTGAACGGTCATGTACGTGTATCAGGTCGTCTTAAGGAAGAGTTCCTAAAGTACCGGATATATGGTGCACCTAGATGGGTGGAAACTGCAACCTCTCGAGAGTGTCAAATCTAGATGTCTAGCCTCGTTCCAAGGTTATGGAACAACAGTTCAGTGTCGGTCACACTATTGTCTTTGTCGAGTCAGGAGGTTAAACATAAGTTCTGTTTGAAAGAAAGATGAACAACCTGATTTCACTAAATGAACAATAAGATGATGCAGGGAATGTTACTTGAGCTGTGGATGGTTACCGTGTTTAGGGGTGACGGTGTGATCGTTGGGAGCCTAGAGTTAGGCCTGAGCCAACATCACTCGTGCATGCCCAAGTGAAAGGATGAGGCCAGTGGGCCTAGCAGTTGACAGATGTAGCAAGGCCGTTGGGCCTAGTTGTGATGACAGGTATTGTTATGTTACTTGCTACCAACTGGTACACCCGGTTACTCGTCACAGGTAGGCCCTTTGTATGATTGCTGGTACACGATCCAACCCCACCTGGCTTGGACTCTGTACTGGTGATACCCCCGTTGCTTGCTTATGACATGTTTGGTTGTCAATGCCATGCTACTTTTATGTCATGTATCTAGAGTACACTTGACATGTTGTAGGAGTTTATTTCCAATATATACCTTGCTACATGATTGTTGGATTGTTTGTAGTGAGTGACGATTCTTGCTGAGTGCATACAAATGTACTCACGGGCCTTGTGATTGTGGCCAGATTTTGGCGAGGATACATCTTCCACCTTAGCAAGGACAAGGAGCAGAAGCGTGCTAGGATCAGTAGCCCAGCCAGATACCTGTGGAGTGGAGCCGCTCCAAGCCGTTGCCTCATTTATGTCTTCCGCTGCCAGTTAAAACTCTGAGTTGGGCCAGGCTTGGCTTGATATTTTGGTCATGCCTTGATGGCCTTGTAAACCTTTTGTAGCACTTTGTGCCTGATTGTGTAATGATTTCCGCTATGTTGCATTGTCGTAATGTGCGGCCAGATATCTTGGGCTGGCGCACGGGGCGACCGCCCTTCTGACAAGCTGTGCCAGAAGGGGGTGCCACAACCACTAGTGAACTGTGGACCCCGGTCCATTCTTTTACACTGATAAAAACACCGTTTCCATCACGCTATGCAATCATTTGTTCTCTGTTATTTTCTGCAATTATAATTGTTCTCCACACCATACGTTTAATCCTTTGTATTCAGCAAGCCGGGAAGATTGACAACCTTCCTGTTTCGTTGGGGCAAAGTAATTTGATTGTGTTGTGTGCAGGTCCACGTCAACCACCACATTTTCTGGCGCCGTTGGCACCTTTCTGAAGTTCTCTTGACTCATACTGGTTCGATAACCTTGGTAGATATCAACGGAAAATTGCTGCTACACTACATCATACCTTCCTCTTGGGGTCTCCCAACGAACGTGTGTTTTCACGTCATCAAGCACATTTTCTGGTGCCGTTGCCGGGGAGTCAAAAGCTACAGCAAGGGGAGTTACACACTTCCAATCTCATTACTTTGTTTTTGTCTTGCTTAGTTTATTTTATTTTATCTTGTTTGCTTTTAAAAATCAAAAACACAAAAAAATTAAATTCCTGCAATTAGTTAAATTTTGAGTTGTTATTTTCTGTTTATTCATCATGCTTTTTCCTAAGTTTGTCATGAAAGAAATAGAAGTAGGAAGTGGTTCTGTCATTGGAAGGGATAATATTGAAGAATTCTTTAATCATGTAAGAAGGTGTGATGATTTTGAGGATAGATCTTTGGTTGAGCTTGCTTATAACTATAAAATTGCTATAGCTTCTTTGGTACACATGTTTGAGGCTAGATTTGTGAACCTTAACCCCATGTTGCAGCAAATGTTTCTTAAACTTGATAGTATAGAAGATGGGGAGAAAAAGGATTTCGTGTTGGAAACTATGCTAAAAGAATTTGGTGATGTTGCTAGAGAAGCTAGAAAAGTTTTTGCTCATTGTAAGATGCTTGATTGTTACATTAACGTTAAAGATACACTAGAAACTCTGGAACTTGACACTATGAAATATACTAGGAGACCTGAATACAAGGGAGAGGTAAAAATACCTATTCCATTTAAACTTATGGGAATGCATGATGCTATAGAAAATAATTTTGATTGGATCGTCCCTGAAAACCTTTTTGATGAGGAAAGTAGACCTAAGAGAAGTGATAAAGGAGAATCTGAAACCTACATAAATAAGATACAATGCATTTCTGAAAAGTTTTCTGATCTTTCTTTGGGAGGTGCTCTTGATAATACTTGATTCATGCTTTGTGCCTAGCTAAAAGGCGTTAAAGAAAAGCGCTTATGGGAGGCAACCCATTTTATTTTCTGTTATTTTATTTTGTTGAGTCAATGAATTAGCTTACTTCTGCAACAATTCCTTTGTATCTTTTATTTTTCGTTTTGTTGTGCCAATAAGAGCCTCTAATAGCAAGATATGCTAAAAGTTTAGTTTGCTGTCCAGAAACAGATTTCTGTGACTCACGGTAAAAATTCGTGAAAAATCACGGAACAGTATTTTAATCTGCCAATTTTTGTGCAGAAGCCTGAGCTTTTTACCTATCTTTCGTTATTTCATAGTTTTCTGATTTGAGCGACATATGTGTCTCTAAAAAATTCATCTTCACGGACTGTTCTGGTTTTGACAGATTCTATCTAGTTTTGCATTCTCTCTTTTACAAGTGTTAAGTGAAATTCTTTAAAAGTGGAAGAGCTTCACATAAGGCTAGTAAACAGTAGTTAATGTTTAAAATGATGTTTATAATGTGTCTTTATAGAACCAAGTGAGCTTATGATTTAATGCACTAACCCTCTAATGAAGTTTATTCTGAGTTTGGTGTGAAGAAAGTTTTCAAGTATTAAGAGAGAAGGGTGATAAAAGAAGATTAAGAAGAAAGAAGAGCTTAAGCTTGGGGAGGCCCCCTGGACCTCCCCAATATATTTCAACAAGACTCAAGCGTCTAAGCTTGGGGATGCCTTGGGCATCCCCTTCTTCATCGACAAATTATCAGGTCATCTCTAGTGAGACTATATTTTTATTTCTTCACATTATAAGTGCTGTTCTTGGAGCGTCTGTGTGTTTTATTTTCAGTTTTTTTATGTTTTTTTTCTCTGATCATAACTAGTTGGACCCTAGCACTCTTTTTTGGGAGAGAGACACGCTCCGCTTTTTCATTAGAATACTCCTATTATTCACTTATACTTGTTGAGTATTCTTATCTAGCGCTGCTATGCTTCTAGCTCTTGTTTTTCATGTATCTCTTGTTCAGAGCTATTAGTTCTTTTGAAGAAAGTACTCTCTTGCTTCACTCATATTTGTTTGGAGAGTTGTTAAAAAAGTTGATTGGTGTTTGGTTGGAACAGAAAATGCTATGCATGTGGTAATGGTATAAAGAAAATGCTTACATAGTCCTGTAGATCATTTGTCTTGAGTAACTTGATACTTGTCAACTGTTTTGAGTTATCAAGTAAGTAATGTTTAAACTTGTGTATCATGTAAGTAAAGGCTCATTAGTGAAGAACTACCGTTAAAGCTTGAAGTTATTTGATTTGTCATATTTGGTAGTTCCAAAATCTAGATATTTTCTGTTAAAAGGATGTTTCTGTTAACAAAGAAGACAGAGTGGAGTCTTATAGTTTTTCTTATATGTTCATCATATGGTTCTTTTTGTACTAGTTGACGTTATGTGTTTGCTTAAAATAACCTTGCTAGCCTAACTCTGTACTGAGAGGGAATGCTTCTCGTGCATCCAAAACCCTGAGCCAAAATCCATGCCATCTGTGTCCACCATACCTACCTATATGTGGTATTTTCTTGCCACTCCAAGTAAATTTGTCATGTGCTACTTTTAAATTATTCAAAATTGTTATTACTTCTCATGTGTGTCTCTGTTTACCAGCTCATGAGGAAGTAGTAGATCATCTTTATTACACTTGTCAATCAGACTTTACTCCAGACTAGCAGCTTACATCTGCTTATCTATAATTTTGCAAAAAGAGCTGGCAGCGGGGTGCCCAGCCCCCTTAATTTACAACTTTCATCATAAACTCTCCTCACATTTTGTTCCTGAGTACTCAGTCAAACATCTGCATGTGTAAACAAAGGAGAAAAGAGGAATGATCTGCTTGCTACAGAAATAACGTTCCTCAATGGGAGCCGCTCTTAAAAAGTCTGGTTGGCGGGGGTAATACTGTATTGTTTTCTACCATTCGTTGACCATTAACATGCACCTCTCAAAATATATTTTTACTCTCTATATGATTTCAAAAACTAAAAAGATCTAGCACATGACTTAATCCCTGCTTCCCTCTGCGAAGGGTCCTTCTTTTACTTTTATGTTGAGTCAGTTTTCCTACTCCAGTCTATTCTCCACAAGTAAACACTAGTGTCAACTTTGGTACAAAAATTGTTATATATTAGCATATTAGACTAATTATGCTACTTTGTGTTGACAATATCCATGAGATAAATATGTTGAAAGTTGAAGCAAATGCTGAAACTTAAATCTCCTTTGTGTTGGTCAAACACTTTTGATTCGAAAATGTTGCTTGGTGAGCTAACTTTTATGCAAATTCTCATAGCTCCTTGTCTCCAAAGTACTATCCATGAAAAGTTTCTGCTTGTATGATGCATCTTGATTGCTCATTGTTCACTTTATAGCAACTAAAGATAATTGACTTGGATCACTTTATTCAGTTCAAGTGCTTTACACTACTATTTGATCAAGATTATGTTGGTAGCATGTCACTCCACAAAATATATTATTATCGTATACCTACTCGAGTACGAGTAGGAACTAAGCTTGGGATGCTGATACGTCTCAAATTTATCTATATTTTTTGTTGTTTCATGCATGTTTTATACATATTGCTACATGTTTTATATACACTTCATATCATTTTTATGCATTTTCTGTGACTAACCTATTAACAAGATGCAACAGTGCCAGTTCATGTTTTCTGCTGTTTTTCCGTTTCAGAAAAGCTAGTAAGGAAATATTCTCGGAATTAGACGAAAATCAACGGAGCCCATTTTTTCACCGACACGAAGACGAAGTCTGAAGGGCGCACGAAGAGGCGACCCAGGGGAGCCAAACACCACTAGGGCGCGGCCCCCCTGCCTGGCACGCCGTGGTGGTGTGTGGGGCCCTCGGCTGGCCCCACGCGCCGCCCTTTCGCCTATATATTGCCGCCATCGTCAACCCTAGTTCGGGAGGGTTCTGAATCTCTTCTCGGCACCTTGCCGGAGAGGGAGATCATCACCGGAGGGCTCTACATCACCATGCCCGCCTCCGGAGTGATGCGTGAGTAGTTCATCCTTGGACTACGGGTCCATAGCAGTAGCTAGATGGTTGTCTCTCCACTTTATGCTATCATGTTTAGATCTTGTGAGCTGCCTAACATGATCAAGATCATCTTATTGTAATGCTACATGTTGTGTTTGCTGGGATCCGGTGAATAGTGATGTTATGATCAAGTTGTTTATCAATATATCTACTGTTTTATTTATGTTCTTGCATGCTCTTCGTTGCTAGTAGATGCTTTGACCAAGTAGATGCTTGTGACTCCAAGAGGGAGTATTTATGCTCGATAGTGGGTTCATGCCTCCAGTAATCTGGGCTCGAGCGACAAAAACGACTAAGTTTGTGGATGTGCTGTTGCCACTAGGGATAAAATAACTAATGCTTAGCTTAAGGGTACTACTGTTAAGTCTAATGTGTTTGTTTACATTACACACTTTGCTTAATGCAATAATCTGTTGCTTGCAACTTAATACTGATGGGAGACATGGATGCTATCCCGGAAGTGGATTATTTAGGCATAGATGCAGCTGGTAAGCGGTCTATGTATTATGATGTAATGCCCAATAAATACTATAATAAATAACTTGTCATATATTGCATTGTCATGCGCTTGCTATTTGTCAATTGCCCAACTGTAATTTGTTTACCCAACATGCATGCTATCTTTTATGGAGAGACACCACTAGTGAACTGTGGACCCCAGTCCATTCTTTTACACTGATAAAAACACCGTTTCCATCACGCTCTGTAATCATTTGCTCTCTATTATTTTCTGCAATTATAATTGTTCTCCACACCATACGTTTAATGCTTTGTATTCAGCAAGCCGGGAAGATTGGCAACCTTCCTGTTTCGTTGGGGAAAAGCACTTTGATTGTGTTGTGTGCAGGTTCACGTCAACCACCACATTTTCTGGCGCCGTTGACACCTTTCTGAAGTTCTCTTGACTCCTACTGGTTCGATAACCTTGGTAGATATCAAGGGAAAATTGTTGCTGCACTACATCATACCTTCCTTTTGGGGTCTCCCAACAAACATGTGTTTTCACGTCATCATGGCGTGACAGGCAAATCAGCAGAGTCGCTGTCAGGGCTGGGAGGCTCAACGTGGACAAATAAATTAGGAAGAAGTCCAAAACGAACCCTGAACTTATAGACAAAAGATAAACCGAACCCCAAACTCTCAATCCCTGAAATTTGCACTCTGAACTTGTCAATCATGGTCTATTTCAGACCCTGAACCTGTTTGGCTCACTGGGAATTCTGCAATCCTGGCCGGGCTTACCTGCTACCCTCACTGACTCGTAAGGCCCTCATGTCATAATCAATATCTTCTTCCCATGTTTCTTAGATTCACCGTACCAGACGGGAGGGTGAGGAAGGGGGCCAGGTCAGGGTTGGTCGCCATGGGGCGTGCCCGCCGCCACCTTCGCGTGCCGCTATGGTGGTGCCCGCAGTTCTTCCCCTTCGCAGGCTCTACCACGCCGGTCGCCGAGCTCGACCGCGTCGCTGCAAATTTTGCAAGACCCCGCGATGGCGTCTCCCCCAACACCTCCAGACGAATCCAAGCCCGCCATCTTTCCCCTGTCATGGCCGCGCCCAGCTCGCCCGGCTGTACCTCGAATTCGAGTTCTCCAGTCTCAAGATCTTTGAAGAAATAGGCTTTCGCCCCCCTATATTAATATAGCAACCACCCGATACAACAATGAGACCACCGCTGGGACAAACAGCACAAGCAAGACCAAAAGAAAATAAAAAGAAGAGAAAACAATGCCAACATCGGCGGATCAACGAAAACAAAAGTGACTCGCAACCGCTGCGTCCTCTCCAGCATACTCCCACCACAAGCCTAGCACTCTGAATCGTCGCGTACCAAACAACACCTCCAAGAAGGAAAACAACGACGACGCTGCTGCAGCCCGGACTGGTCCTAGGGTTTCCCCTGGTACGCTACAGGTAGTGGGGAAGAGGTACACCCGACGCCCTTCAGGAAGGAAGGACGACACTCACAAGCGTCGTCGCGTCGGTGTCAAGATGACAAAGGTTTCTCTCGACCCCCAAAAAACCACATCTCTGGACAATCCGAAGCGCTCCACCCATCTTGCCACCCACCAACCTACGCCACCACGAAATTGAGGTTACCATCGTCGCATCACCATGGCAAGCGCTGCACGGCCGACCGAACTGAGAAGAACCCGCCGTAGACAGGAAACGGCAGTACCACATCCACGCGGGAGGGATCAGCCTCCACCGCCATAGACGATAGCCGACCGGACGCAGCAGGCAAGAGCACACCAAGCCATATTGGAGCCGGAGGGCGGCAGCAGCACCGCCACCTGGAGGACATCCTCCACCGCCATCGGTGGGTGCCGACCGGACGCGGCAGTAGAGACACACTAGGCCGGACAGGCCCGTGAAGTCTCCGCCGCCACGCTGCAACACGTAGGCCACCGCCGACGCTACCCTCAAGTTTGGCTCCAAAGGCCCGGCCGGACCCCGACGGGTCCGCGAAGCTCTCGCCGCCACGCTGCAGCAGGCGTGGCGTCGTCACCGCCACTCCCGTCACAAGCTTCGTTCCTCAGTCAAACCGGGATAGCAAGCTTGATCCAGACCCGCCCCAACCCAGATCGGGCCCAAAGGGCCCAGATCTGGGCCTGCAGGCCCTGGCCGAATCTGCCCTGACCACCGTCACCACCAACGGCGACGCCGCCGCCGCGTTCACCATCCGCAGCAGAGCGTACCGCCCGGCGCACCATCCACAACAGAGCATCTGCAGCAGAGCGCATTCGAAGGTCCTCCGCCATTCAGCCGGATCGGTGTCGCCTGAGCGCACCGCCCGACGCCGTGCCGCCCCGCGCGATGGGGACACCGGGGGTAGAAGAGGGGACGCCACCGCCGGCGCCACCCGGGACAAGCCCGGTGACGCGCGCCGACGACGGCAGCGAAGGAGAGGAGGGAGAGGAGCTCGCGGAAGAGGGCCGGTCGCCCGCGCGGGGGGCGACGCGGTCGCGAGGAGGAGGAGGGAAGTGGGAGGGGGCGGCGCGGCCGGCCGGCCGGCCGGTGGCGCGGGCGCGGGAGCTAGGGTCATCTCCAGATCTTTGCTTCAGTTAAAACAGAGGATGCGGATTTGCGGAACATCGAACATGGCAGCCTCGCTGGAATTGGTTTTGTTCATGCTGCTCTGCCATGCTCCAGCTTGCTACTGTACTGTACTAATTGAACTGATGTGCGTGCTCGCTGTACTAATTGAGCTACTTGCTTCTTTTTAAGATTTGAGGTGCGTGCTCATATGTGTCCAGCGCTGTCATGCCTAGACAGCCGACGTGCGCATACAACCGCGCCCACATGACTGTGAAGAACGGAGTTGTGGCCTGAGTCGCCGGAGTTCGACGGGTTGGCCGGGAGAGAAAAATTTGGGGTAAGAGAAAAGGTTGAAGATAGATATGACAAGTGGGCCAGTGCTATCAGTGGAGGAGCAGTTTAAGTTTTTTTTCTGACGTGAAAAACAGGTACAAGGTTTAAAATAGACCGGGATTGACAAGTTCAATGTGTCAATTTCGGGGATCGAGATTTTAGGGTTCGATTTATCTTTCGTTATAAGTTCAGGGTTCATTTTGGACTTTTTGCAATAAATTAACACCGTAGTAACACATGGACAATTGCACAGTACTAGTTAATAAAGAAATCTTCTCCATATTTCTCGAGTGTCAATTTACTTCTTGCATTTGTGACTGTGGAACCATGCCTTCTTATCTCATGTTTCTTTGTCAAACACATATACTGGAAAAACCATAGTGGGCAGCTTGGCACTCACAAATTCGTCATATATCTATAGGAACCTGCCTCTTTTTCACTAGACCGTAGATGATCAGGTGTCGATACGCTCGATTTGCGATTGCCATAAACATCGCTCCACCTTTGAGGAAAGGAAAAGGCCCAAAACGGGCAGGAGAATCACCGAACGGAAACCTCACGCGGCCACGCTTTACCAAAAAAATCCCCGGCCTGATTAAACGGAAAGAGACGATGCCCTGCCATTTCTGCGTGGTTCCGCCGTTCCCGAGCTTTTCCTTCCTGGCACGCAACGTGTCCGCAACTCCCGGCCCGGTGCCTGAGCTAGAGTGCCTAGTCCATCATCAGTCCAATCCCGTCATCCGTCTGGTGTGACCCCCGGATTCCCCTCCCCGACCCGCTCGCCAGTCGCCACCACCCTGCGCTCACGCAGCGACCCATCCCATGATCCCAGTCCCACCGACCGTCTCCTCCGCCTCCTACTACTTCTTGCCTTTCTTCCCAAGAACGAGCTCGACTCCAGAGGCGCCAGGTGCTCGTCCAAGCGAGGGTTCCGGCCGGTCTGCTCCTTCTCCGCCGCCGTTCCTTTCTGTCCCGTCCTGCTCTGTTCCTCTTCTTGATCGTACTGTTTTTTTTTTCTCTTGAGTTGGCGTCGATGGTCTGATGCATCCGAGATCGTTTTGGGGTTTCTTTCTTTCGCCGTATATCCTCAATCTTCCCTCTTTTTTGCTGCGTCCTTCTGGGATTCTCATGATGCGGCGATATTCCGTGCCCATGAGTATTTTTTTTTTGGTTTCTGTCGCGTTCTCCTCGCCTCCTGGGGTGTTCTTGGCCGCCTGCTTTCTCTGTTTCTTTTTGTCTGTTCTTGACTTCTTGGTCTGGTGGTGGTGGTGTCCCGGGTCCATTGGTCCGACCATGGCGTCACTCACCCACTGATTGGAGTGTTGGGGGGTTTTCGTCCGTAACCAAGTGGGGCCTATGAACACGAGTTCTTCATCAAGACAGAAAAACAAGAAACGGACCAAGTGGGGGGAAATTGGGTTCCTTGCGGCGCCAGGATTCTCCAAGATTATGACCTTTATTTTGTTTTATTTTCTTTGAGTCCTGATTCCTTGGAGGAAATCTTATACTGTGATTGTTTATGCATACTATGTCCTTCATGCGAACGTGTTGATTTATCCTTGTTGTCTGCCTAATTGGTCGATCTTTCTAGCTGTTGGTTCCAAATCTAATGGCCTTTCATGTTTTCAGGTGCTTTTTCTGTGAGGATGGTTCTCAAGAAGCTGCTTCAGCTGTTTGGAGTTGGCAAGAAGAAGGATTCCAAGAAGAAAGGTGATGTACTTTGCCCTAGCTGACATGATCTAGTGTTTGTCAGCAGCTAGTGCTTCACTGATCAAAATGTCTCATGCTTATACTTCACTCTTCAAAATAAAAACCTAGTTTTGTTGTTCAATGTGATCTGTTCATCGCTGGCGAATTGGCAGTTGGTGGCATCACTCTTTTATTCCATCAACTCAGCATTGCTCAGTATGAATGTGTTTTCTTTAAGAAATCAAATGCATGTATTTTCGTTGTGCAAGGGGCAGTCATTAGTGAGTTGGAATCGTTGGATAATGTGGCTGTTGTATGGTCCATATAGTTTTTTCAGGATGTTTACACCTTTCTACTTATTTGTCTTGCCTCTGTGGGAACTATTTTGGTTTTAAATGACTCTGTTGGAACTACTGAACCGTATGAATTAATTTTGGGGAATCCATTAAGTATCAAGTTAAGATGCAGGAGGTATAAAGCTTGAACGTTATCTTTTATGTTTAGAGCCTTAGAGGCACACAAGCACACAGCATATACCACATTGTGGTGTGGAACTTACATTTTCACAGGGAATGTAACGATGATATCTTGATAGATCAGAGTGATACCAAATTGGTTTTGCTTGGATGTAGACTGGCGTTATCTAACCGATGTCTCCGTGAACAACGACGTTCAGAGTTTGTTATATTAAATGTCAGTGGATTTACCACTTATTGGAATTTTTGTGTCGTCCTGTATAGGCTTAAGCAGAGTTCCTTCCATTTTTCTTTCGAAAACGATATATAAAGTTTTTTGCTATTTTCCTCAACGTTCTGCTAATAAATGTATCTTTCTATGCAGGAAAGTCCATTGACCCTCTTTGGAAAGGTAGCTTTTATCCCAATGTTACATTTTAAATGTTGTATGTGCCTCCTTATTAGTTATTTGACTTTAAGCGGCATCAGCTATTATCTGAAAATTTCTATTACACTTTCAACTGTTCTCAGTACTGAGTATCGTAAGCCCTGAAACAGATCTAGGAGTTGCGACTCTTGAATAATAAAATACTCACTGTCTTTCCTACTACCTGCAAAAAAGCACGCGCGATGCAGGAACTTAGGTAGTTGTCCTTTCATCATCTAAAATAAATTGCAGGCACTCAGGTTCACGGGGTCTGGACTCTGGAGCACAGACTTATTAAGGAAGCAGATTGTTTAGTGTTCTGTGTACATCGAGTTCAATTCCAGGCACACTTGTATTCATTTCTTGAGGAAATTGCGGCTATTTTCTTCTTTAATGTTATAGGTATTACTTGTTCTATTTCACACTGTAGGATTACTTTAAAACAGCATCCAACTTGCACCAAATTTGACAGGACAACTGGCTGGCATTCATTAGGAGTGGGAGGAGGGATAGAAACATACCGGTTACGATCATATTGGTTTGAACCGGTAGATTTTATTCACACTAATTGTAATATTAGTGCGACCTTGATTTTGTCTCACACCAAGGAAACAACATACCTTGAGGAGAAAGCCGTAAGCATTAAACTGGACACATCAAACTGGACTAGATAAGTAACCGACTCGTTATCAGCTCTTGTTAATTCCTCGAATGTGTTTGTTTATCCTTCAAATTCCTTGCGTGTGATGAATAGCGCAGATCTATAAATTCCATACGCATTTTGAGTGCACCACAGCTAGATGAGTGCTCTAGGCTGTACAAGATGGGATCTCATCATGTATCTCTGTCATAAACTCTAGTCTACATGCACATTTGGTGATAACATTGATTGTTAGTAAAAAGTCTGCTGAATTTCAGGTGCTGTTCCACAGTCCAGTGTAAATGTTCTTGCAAGTAGCAGTTCTTTGGATCCCTGTTCAAGTGGGACTGGTACCGTGCTATCACTGCAAAAACATGAGCCTGACTGTTCAAGTATAATCTCAACAATGATAAACACAATACAAGGATCTGAAAATGATGATTACAAGTTATTTAGCCAATTTGATGTCGTTCAGGATTACTCAGACCACCACTATGCAAAGACTCCACCAGGGAAGGTATGCTCTTGAACTCTGTTTCTTTTGGACACAATTGTGAACTAATTTCGCACCTCCAAATATGTGAACAGACCACCAAAGATTGGACGAAAACAATCCAAAATGAATGGAAGCTTCTACAGAGAGATCTACCAGGTCGTTACCTATATTATATGACAAATCAGTATAATGTTTTCGTCAGACTGTATGTACATTGACTATGAATAGAACTTAAGTGCCCGTTATTACTGTCTCCAAACTGTTTTCTATGCTCTGTATCTTACCAAGCTCGGCTGCTAAAATAAAGCATATGTGATCTGTCAACTTCAAGATAGTATCACAGCACCCTATGCATATTTGATTAGGATAAGCGTATTGTTTTTTTTAACTTGATTTTGTGGTTGGGAGTTTCTACATAGCTGTGGAATTCAAAGTAATGGCATATTTTTGTGCTCTCTGTGTTTAAAGATTATGCCATTTAGTGTATTAATTATTTCAATCGCCGTCCTCTGCATTTGTTGGATCTTTTCCATGCTATCACATAGAATATATCAGGCTTTCAGAAAGTAGTAATTCTATATTTGGAAAATAATTTGCGAGTACCAGATCATGCTGGTATGTCACTAAGCCTAAGCCAACTTGTCACATTTGTCGATTCATATTTGCTACCTCAGTCTTTCTTGTAGGGGATTTACTCCTGAATTAGTTAATTTATTTATTAATAAACTTGGATCTAAGATCGGTTTCAGTTATGCAGGATCTATATATGTTAGAGTTTATGAGGATAGGATTGATCTGCTTAGAGCTGCTATTGTTGGGCCTTCTGGAACTCCATATCATGATGGCCTATTCTTCTTTGATGTTCGTTTTCCTCCTGAATACCCGCGATGTCCACCGGTATGTTGCCACTTCACACCCACCTTCCCTCATTTATCACCGTTATTACCATCAACGCAGTCTCTTAACAAAGACCTACCCTATATGCACAGAAAGTGCATTACCATTCAGGTGGGCTTCGGATAAATCCTAACCTCTACGAGAGTGGAAAAGTGTGCCTTAGCCTGCTGAACACTTGGTGGGGTACTGGATGTGAGAAGTGGGGCAAGTCGAAATCCACCATGCTGCAGGTGTTGATCTCCATCCAGGGCCTTGTGTTGAATGATAAACCATATTTCAACGAGCCAGGCAACAAAAGCACAGCTAAAACACCTGTTGGTGAAAAGAATTCTCTGGCATATAATCAAAGTGCATTTGTACTATCCTGCAAGACAATGTTGTATTCACTTCGGAAACCTCCAAAGGTAATTACAGAACTCTGATTTCTTGGGAAGGTAAAAATGATATCTTGGTTTCTCTTCATGCCCTAAAAGAAGGCTCTCAATTTTCATGGTTACAATATTGCTGATACTCATTCTAAAAGAAATGTATAGATTCAAGAGCATCTGAATTCAATATTGCGTTAAAATAAGCTGCTACTGTACTTAACTAAATCAAGTCATTTGCCTTTTTACTTTTACAGGGAGCATGGAAGGATATTTGTTTCAATAATGATCACTTTGACAAAAAAAATCATATTAGTGTGACGTGCTAATAACACAACTCTATTTCTGTTGTTTCGCTTATACCGGCGTCTCCATAGCGGCTTAGCCTCTTTGTAGCTTGCAGTGCTCCTATAAAGGAGATATTTCTTGTGTGTTGTGACATAAAATTGCCAACTTCCAGTTCGTAGGAGTTTCAAGATATAAGGACTTCCATTTTATTTCCATGGAATGCTGAACAAATAGAAGAAGTAAAAAAGAGTTTTGAAATATCACCACCATGGTCTACCAGTGTTCAAAGGCAACCAGAGCCCCACCCTGAGTGGAACTAGTGTGTAGCACATAGCAAAATACATCCTTCAGATTTCACCTCTTTTGCAATGTTGTTCATGCCTCTGAATTCATTCTTACATGTCTTCCGTCTTGTGCAGCATTTTGAGATCCTTGTCGTGCTCCATTTCAACGAGCGGGAGCGTTCCATCCTGGATGCATGTGCTGCATACTCATCTGGCATGGTCGTCGGAACATCGGCTAGGGATGGAGCAAAGTATGCCTCCGACAAGTGGTTTGTGAATTTCAAGAAGTCTCTGGATGCACATACCGAACTTCTCACAAAGGAGTTGGCCACGAACAGTACTCGAGCGCTGGAACTGAAGAGAGACGCACCAGCTGCAGATGAGATCGTGTCGACCAGCTAGGTTTCGTCTGCCAGCCCTGACCATGGCAAAATTCACCAGGTTCAGTCGGAAGCATAAGGGTGTCTAAGATCACGGTTAACAGACGTAACGAATACAGTGTGGGGTATTGGTATAACTGTGCAAGAATTGGCTGTAGTTTTGCATATTGCTGGTAGATGGGCTCATCACAATTGATGATGAAATTTGGCCCCATTCTGTGTCTACCCACTTTGTAGATTTACGCACGTGACTTGAACATGCTTGGTGCGTGACACATTTCAGTAGAATCTGCTGCACCATCTTAACTGCCTGTGTTGATATGCCAATAGAACTTGTGCCACTTCGACGACCAGCACAAATCGACGTTACCTTTTTCCCGACTCAGCCAGTGTTTCATGTTTGAACCTGATTAATCAAAGTAAATAGCACAACAAAAAGGTATTGCAGGTTAAGTCACCTGAACAATCTTCACACTAGAAAGACTGACTAAATATTTTTGTTCGAAATAAACAAATGAAACTTCACTCTGCATCCGAGTTCAGTTAGGAGGATCACAGGTACAAAACTTTATCATTCATTGGCAGCCGTTAGCAAACGAATAATCGTGTTCTTTGTCTGTACAGGACATCTCAGGTATAGTGAGGGAGATTATTACAACAGTAAGAGAGGATTCAGAAGTTACGACGAGTGACAACAAGAGGGATATCTGTATCTACTATGGTGCTCAGTCCTACAGGTCCTCAAAAACTGATGCAGGTCTAGAAATACTCAAAATGGCCAGATGAAACGCTCCTCGTGGTCGACTTGGCTGCCGCGGAAGCACCTGCCGACGATAAGCTGCTCGGAGTAGAGGCCAAACCACGCTCTGCCCCCTTCTTCTCCTTGGCTCCGTACTGTCTAAAGTCCACAGGGTCAGGGACCGAAGGTGGATGGGCACTCCTGACAAGCGCCCAGTTCACCCCTTCGAAGAAAGGGTGCTGCTTGATCTCAGTGGCACCCCTCTTGGAGGCGATCCTCTTCTGAGGATCCTTAGTCAGGAGGCCCCGGATGAGGTCCCGCGCGACGTTGCTCACCGGCGGGTTCTCGGGGAACCGCAGTGGCTGCTCCACCACGTTGCAGAGCGTCGCGCGGTTCCCATTCCCCTTGAACGGCGTCATGCCATGCAGCAGTTCGTAGAGGAAGATGCCGAAGGTCCACCAGTCCACCGAGCTGCCGTGTCCCTCCCCTCGAATGATCTCCGGCGCGAGGTACTCATGGGTGCCCACGAAAGACATGGACCTGGCGTCCGTCGGCTCCGCGTTGAATTCTACGGTCTGGAGTCCGTGGAGGCTCAAGTCTGATTTGGTCTTGCGGTTCCTCTTGCTCATGCTGAGCATCCGGGGGAAGAATGATGACGGCTGGATGCATCCGGCATTGGCATTGCTGATGCCTTCGGTATCGGCTAGGCCTTTCACGACACCGTTCGGACCTGCATGGACCGAAGAGGATTTTACGAGCATCGGGCTTACGGAGCACCGCAGCGACAGGTCGAAGTCGGACAGCATGATGTGCCCCCCATCTCGGACAAGGACATTTTCAGGCTTCAGGTCTCGGTACACAATGCCAAGCATGTGGAGGTACTCGAGGGCAAGCAACACCTCAGAGGCATAAAATCTAGGCAAAAAACAGCCAGGGGAAAGAGAATTAATCATGAGGAATCGTTTTATGTCAGTGCACGATAACAGAACGAATAGAATACTAACAAGCTAATCTGAAGAGAACCGACCTGGCTGCTTGCTCACTGAAGTGCTTGTTGAGTTGCTTCTGCCGAAGCGAATGGAGGTTACCACCGCAGCAATACTCCATGACAAGGCAGTAGAACTTATCCGTCTCAAAATGGGTGTACAGTGTGGGCAGAAAGGGATGATCAAGAAGGCCGAGTATCTCCCTCTCCGTTTGTGCTCTGATCAGCTTGTTCCTGCTGATGAGTGACTCCTTGTCCATCACTTTCATCGCGAAGAATGTGTCTGTCCCCCTGAGCTCTACAAGGTACACACTGCCAATGTCTCCGTATCCAAGGCGCTTCAGGAGTCTGAAGTGGACTAGGCTGAGAGGGGAGTCCCTGGAGGTGGCCAATTGGACGGCCTCCCATCTGCAGTCCCCTCCGGTGTGATGCTTGACATGGCTGGAAATGCAGCTATCCATGCTGTTACTTCTAGGACTCCCGAAATTACCATTCATGCTTCTGGATGTTGCTTTTGTTGGTGTGGCAGTATTGCCGCTTGTTTCGGATGTTGATGTCAGCACATGACTTGTAACGTGGCTTGGGTTTGTTCTGTCAGCTGGATCTTCTTTCTTCTTGTGATGTGACTTCTTATCAGAAGGGATCTGCGAGTGTGCAGCCATTTTGGATGTTGTGGATGGGTTGGCTGATTGATTCCGTTCTAAGGTACCATTGAACGCCATATTTCCACGAGTACCGAAATCCATTGGGATCTGCGAGTATGCAGCTGGCTTGGATGCTGATTGATTCCGCTCTAAGCTTCCAGTGGTATTTCCATGAGTGTTAAAATCCATTTTGTCATTCACGGTGGCAAGCTTGTTGTATGACCTGGAGTTCATCTGAAACTTCACAAGATACAGTAAGAATGGGTATTGCTAGAGCCATTAATTCTAGAAGAAACGGGTAAAATAGTAGACCAAAGAGTGCATCAAATGAAACAACAACTTGAACAATGATCATTATCACTAGGAATTATCAGTTAACTAAAAGCCATCTACTTCCCAAGGAAGCAATACATCAAAAAACTGAAGAACAGTTTTGCTGTCATTGCTCTAATTCTGTATTCCTGGGTAAGTTCAACCTTCTTATATGATACATATTTTTTTAGAAAATAACACATTGTTTTAGATCAACAATGTCCCACTATCAACTAATGAGTTTGTGCAAGAATGAAAATACAATCGTATTGGTCATTAGTTTAAAAAAAGCATTGCTACTTTCATAAGCTGTGTATATATCACAGTCATGCAACTATACTAAGTCGTGTGTCTTCTGGACTCCTACCTCAGCGATTACATATTTGTCCATGACGGCATTATATAACTGTCGGACCAAACAATGTGTTGTTTCCAGGTGTTTAGGTAGCAAATTGGCAGGGCTGGAAATAACATGTGGTACACCATTCATTGACTTTCTCTGAACATAACAAGTGTCGCCATTGACCACCAAGGTCAAGCTAGGATCTCGGCATGATCAGGCACGTGCCCATCAAACAATTGTAAAGGAATTTACATAATCAACCAGATTGAAATGCTAAACCAAGCAGGACGCCTTACAACGAATGGAAAAGACAAGGTTTCAGGCCAGACAGCCTGAAACTCCTACATACTAAATTTGATCTACTTAGCACATTGGAACAACTGAACGCTTGTTCCTTACAGAAGAGGAACCGCAACACACAGCGAGGGCCCATGAATCACGATCGCCCAGCAGCAAGAGGCACAAACCTAGGGGTGAATGAGATGCGACAGATCAAGCCTCGGCGGCCGCTGCAAACGCCAGACCAAGGAACCGTCTGGTAAGGACAGGACGAGGTCACCTTCCTCCCATCGACGGGAACGGCGGCGACGATCGAGGTGGCTGTTTCGCTGGGATGCGACGGGACCTGGAGGAGGTTGGGGGTTGGGGGTGGCGAGGGGCGGAGAAGGAGCGCCAGAATGGATGGAGCGGAGAAGAGGAGGCATTGCTAAATTTAAGCGAGCACACGCAGGCGCGGTGGGGGTGGGAGGCGTGGTGGTGGTGGCGGTGGAGGGAGGAGCAGGAGTAGGAAGGGGTCGAAAGAGGAGCCGGCCGGGGGCGGTGTTTCCCAAGGCCAGCCGGCATTTGGAACGGTGAGCGCGTAGCCCGTCAACGTCTGGTTGGGCTGAAAACCTTTTGGGCTGCGTTTGGTTTCGTGCACTGTATATATCACTTTTAGTGTATGGACGTGTAAGGCTAGACCTAAGCCGCCGCCTGGGCGATTAGGGTTTCCGGTACCATCTCCGGCGATCTCAGATTCCCGGCGGAGGGGATGCAGAACACCTCGATCGGGTCCGGCTCTCGTCTCCGTGCGAGGACGCCGCTCGGGCTGATCAAGGGGCCGGCTCGCTCGGCTGCCCGGCCTTGGCGGTTTCTCTCACCTGGGCTTAGGCGAGGCGACCTGATTATGGCGGCGATCATGGATGAAGGCGAAAAGGACGACTCAGGGGGGAAGGTCGAGCAGGAACCTACCCTCAAGGTACTGATGCGCAGTCTGAACTCGAAGAGGAAGGAAGTCGGTGGGTGGCGTCCCACGCTACAGAGGCACAGAAGCGACATTGAACCGGCGGCCTCGGTGGAGGGCCGCCTAAACCAATGAGTGTCCTCAGTGTAAACGGCCGGGGGATGGGCGGCCCGGCGACAGTTCGTGATCTCCGCTTGCTGGCGGAGAGACATGCCCCGACCGTGCTCTGTGTGGTAGAGACCCAACTCCACAAGAAACGGGTTGAAGGTTTAGCAAAGACGTTGGGTTTTGACAGGAGCTTTGCAGTGAGCAGTTCTGGCCGCAGCGGCGGCATTGGAATGTTTTGGAATGATTCAACAAAGGTTGAGGTTTTACCCTACTCACAGTACCATCTCGATGTGATTGTGACAGAGGGGGGGAGTGATCCTTGGCGTCTAACGGCCGTTTATGGCGAGGCCCAAGTTGGCGAGCGCCACAAGACGTGGGAGATGCTCAAGTATATACGCTCATCAAATGACCTTCCGTGGCTTTGTATTGGTGACTTCAACGAGGTTCTCCAACGCGAAGAGCATGAAGGTGTAAATGAGCGGAGCTGGAGCTAGATTGCTGGATTCCGAGATGCGGTGGATGTTTGTGGTCTGTGTGACCTAAGCTTCAAAGGGGTTGCATGGACGTATGAGAAGAAAGTTACGGGCGGTACCTATTGCCGAACAAGACTTGATCGGGCCCTTGCATCGGCGTCGTGGTGCTCCCGGTTCCCTGAGGCAGAAGTGCACCATTTGCCAGCTTTTGCAACGTCAGACCATCTTCCGATTCTGTTGTGATGTGCTCCTCGTGGACAGACTCGCCGGAGTGGAGAACGTGTGTTCAGGTATGAGGTAATGTGGGAGTCTCATGCTGATTTTGCGTCCATGCTGGAGCAGGTATGGAATGGGAGGGAGAAGAGTAGGACGATGATGGAGCTCAAGGAGAAGCTATCCAACTTATCAAAAAGCCTGGCTGGTTGGGGAAGCGAGACCTTTGGCAGTGTGCGGCTCCAAATCCGAGTGTTGCAAAAGGAGTTAAGCGAGCTCAGAAACAGACCAGAGAGACTGGGGCCAACACATGTCGAGTTGAAGACAGTGGAACGCCTGACTGAAATACTCCATAGGGAGGAGGTTATGTGGAAGCAGCGATCTAGGATCCAATGGCTAGCTGAGGGAGACAAAAATACTCGGTTTTTTCACTTGCGAGCTAGCCAGCGGAAAAAGAAAAATCGAGTATCTGAACTTGTGAAGGCGGATGGCTCTGTCACAACAAGTGAGGAGGAGATGGGAAAAATGGCAAATGAGTTCTATCAGCACCTGTACACTTCAGAGGATGTTGTAGGTATGGAGGATGTGCTGAGGTGTGTCCCAAGGAGAGTTGATGTGGAGATGAACCGCATGCTGGATCGTCCTTTTGAAGAAAAGGAGGTTAAGACAGCTCTTTTTGAAATGTACCCTACCAAAGCCCCAGGGCCGGATGGCTTTCCAGCTCATTTCTTTCAGAGGAATTGGGAAGTGTGTGGGGGGGAAGTGACTGACGCTGTTCTACGAGTCTTGCGAGGTCAAGACAACCCGGACAGCATCAACAAAACCTTTATAGTATTGATACCGAAGGTGGCAAGCCCGAAGGAGTTGGGCCAGTTCCGTCCCATCAGTTTGTGCAACGTTATTTATAAGATTGCGTCGAAGGTTGCAGCCAACAGACTGAAGAATATACTCCCAGATATCATCTCGGAGGAGCAGTCGGCTTTTGTGCCGGGCAGATTGATTACAGACAATATCATCACGGCATATGAATGTCTTCACTTTATGAAGCGCAATAAAGCAAAGAAGAATCGGTTTTGTGCTTTGAAACTTGATATGCGGAAGGCATATGATCGTGTTGAGTGGAGCTACCTCAAGGCAATTATGCTGAAGTTGGGGTTTAGCGATTCATGGGTGGCACTGATTATGAGGATGGTGACCACAGTATCCTTCTCGGTGTTGTTCAATGGAGTACCGCAGGAGGAGTTTAAGCCTACAAGGGGTATCCGCCAAGGAGACCCAATCTCTCCCTATTTGTTTTTGTTGGCAGCAGAGGGCCTTTCGTGCCTCTTAAAATCTCATGATCAGTCATCAGCGCTTAATGGACTCAGGGTGGCTCCCACCGCTCCGGCGGTGAACCACCTACTCTTTGCAGATGATAGCCTGCTGTTCTTCAAGGCGAGTAGAGAGGGAGCAATGGAGGTCAAGAATGTGTTGAGGAGGTATTGTAACGCTTCGGGACAGAGGATTAATGTCGACAAGTCCTCTACCTTCTTCAGCAAAGGATGCCCGGGAGTGCTACGAGAGGAGGTTAAAGTTGAGCTGGAGGTCCAAAGGGAGACACTCAATGAGAAGTATCTTGGAATGCCGTCGGATGTGGGTCGGTCCAAGAGTGGAGCTTTTAAATATCTAAAAGACAAAGTGTGGAAGAAAGTTTTGGGGTGGCTGGAACAATTGCTCTCTGTAGGGGGCAAGGAAATTTTGATCAAATCAGTGGCACAGGCTGTACCAACTTTCTCCATGTCATGTTTCAAGTTACCAAGGGGGCTGTGCGAACATATTACCTCCATGATCAGAAATTTCTGGTGGGGGAGTAAGGATGGGAAACGTCGAGCATGCTGGGTTTCATGGGACACCATTATTCAACCAAAATATGTTGGCGGACTTGGTTTTTGTGACATCGAGCTATTCAACATCGCGCTGTTGGCGCGGCAGGCCTGGCGTCTACTCCAGGAGCCGACGTCTTTAAGCGCGAGGGTTCTGAAAGCTGTCTACTTCCCTGACTCCGATATCCTCTCAGCCGAACTCGGCTCTCACCCGTCACTGGTGTGGAGATCGATCCTGGAGGGATGTGAGGCACTTAAGCTCGGTCTGGTACGTCGGATCGGTGATGGCAAAACCACACATGCATGGAATCAGGGGTGGTTGCCGCGAGATGAACGGCTGCGTCCAATTGCAGCTCGGAAAAATGAACCTCCCTGCAGTGTTAGCGACTTTATCGACGCAACATCGGCAGCGTGGGATGTAAATAAATTGAAGGAATGGTTCTTTCCCATGGATGTGGAAGTGATAAGAAATATCCCATTGAGCACGAGTAATCAGGGGGATTTTTGGGCATGGCATTACGAGAAGAAGGGCGTCTTCTCGGTTAGATCAGCGTACAAGCTTTTGGTTACAACGAAGAAAACTCGGGAGAACTGACTTGATGGACATGCTGCCTCATCAAGCAATGGAGATGAGGGCAAGAGCTGGACGAAACTGTGGAAGTGTAGAGTCCCTTCGAAGATCCGGGTGTTCTTGTGGAGGTTGGCGCAACACTCCCTTCCCACAGGTGATATCCGCCATCATAGGAAGATGGCAACGACGAGTGCCTGCTCATTATGTGGCCAGGAGGACTCGTGGAGACACTCGCTTTTGGAGTGTACAATGTCTCGTTGTGTTTGGGCGCTGACGGACCCGGTCATTTCGGAGCACGTGAGCTTATCTACAGAGCCGACAGCGACACAGTGGCTCTTCTCCATGTTTGCGACAATGGAGGAGGAGCATTTGATCAGAATGGTTGTCACCCTCTGGTTGATCTGGCATGCGAGGAGGAAGGCGATCCACGAGGACATTTTTCAGAGTCCGATGGCTACTTCTCAGTTTGTGGAAAGTTTCCTCCGTGACCTAGATTGTGTGCCAACAGAGAAGAAAGAAGCACAGCGGAGTGGCCGCCAGGGCGCGATCACGCAGGCGTGGATTCCGCCGCCAGCAGGGCAGTGCAAGATCAATGTGGATGGAGCGGTCGCCAAATCGGCGAACCGTGGTGCAGCTGCTGCTGTCTGTCGCTCGACAAACGGAGTGTATTTGGGAGCGTCGGCACTGGTGATCGAGGGGCTAACGCATCCGGGCTGCCTCGAGGCCATTGCCTGCCGAGAAGCTCTCGCTTTGGCAGCCGATCTTCAGGAGAGAACGACGACGATTGCCTCGGACTGCATGGAGGTGATCCAGGGTTTGCAGGAAGAGAACCTGGGGTTACTAAGCAGTGTCCTTCAGGAGATAAATACCGACGCAGCATCAAGAGGTGGTTTCTACTTCCGCCATGAAGGACGAGACTCGAACAAGGAAGCTCATTCCTTGGCACGATCGGCGACGTCGCTGGCTCCGGGGCGTCATATTTGGCTCTCCAACTCACCAGAGGGTTTGAACTTTCCTGCAACTATCGCAACCGCTAGATCTTGAGCAGGAAGTTGTACTAAAAAAAAATATATATATCACGAAAATGAGCGTAACTCCAACGGGGCCGACGCGTTTGGTCTGTTTTTGTCCAACAAGCGCCATCGCGACAGATTCTCTCGCCGCCAAGCCTCGAGCCCGATGTGGAGCCTCATTCTGCCGCCTCCACCGGTTGCACGCGGGTTGCCGGAGTAGGTGAGGAGGACGACTGAGGCAGCGTACTCCGATGTCCCCGATTCAGAGGAGGAGATGTACGCCATGGGGGTCGCAGGAACCACCCCTTCTGCTACACCGCCTGCTCGCGAAGCGAAGGACTCCGAGGAGTAGGGCTTCGAATGGAGCATCGAGGAGGACGATAGACAAAAGGAGGACGTCGACAACCCGGTGTTGTAGAAGGCTAAGCAGCCCTCACTTGAGATGCTCGACGAGGATCATGCCCGGCGCGCTAAGCTCGCCGACGAATCAAGGCGAAGCAAGATGTTCAGATGGCGCAAGCGTCCCGTGCAGCGCTTTGCTGGAGCGCGCATTGGGAGGTCGGCTTTGGGGAGCTCATAGTGAAGCCCTATTAGGATGTACCTCCACTAGCGCCGCATGCGCGGCCAATTCGGTCAGCCTCCCTCCAACCACATCAGAAGGCCCATTCAGTTTTGGCCACCGGGTATAAATTGACGCAGCGTCAGCCCCTTCACACAGAGTGCGCCGCGATGTCATTGGCGAACCCAGAGCAGGAGGCCACGTAGTGCCAGAGAGCCCGGGAAGAGGCCCCGATAGTGCCGGAGGAAGAGAGCCCCACGCTAGAGGAGGAGGAGCCAACAAGTCGACCACCGGCTTGTCCGGCTTGGTCCCTGAGGGAACCTTGGTCCCCATGGGCGTCACGGTTAGCTCGTGTAGACCCCACATGGTTTGCATGACAGATAGCAGCTCTGGCAGTGGCGCCGGCGGGACAACCGGGATCTCCACCGGTGGAGGACGATGAGCCGGCAGCTCCACCACCCCTACCGGAGAAGCAAGATGAGGAGGAGTTGCCCTAATTTTATATAATCTATATGATCAAAAGCTCTTTTATTTAATATTTGAACTTCAAATCTATAAATAGTTGTTGGGACGATTGAAATGGAAAAAGGGACAGGGCGGATCAAATGGGTAGCCTCGTTGTACGTCATGCCCACGAAAAGGCGGACAAGAGTCGGACACTTACCCGCATAGCTAACTAAACGGACAAAAACATACGCATTTTGTGTCTGTTTGGGTCGGCCCGCTGGAGTTGTCTCAGTCGAAGAGATTACTTTCTTTAATTCATTTCCGTCAATCTTGTGCCTTGTGTTTGCTTAATTGCAAAATTATTTTGGGAGTGCTCAGATGCAAAAAACATGTGTTTGGTTGTGCCTACTTTTTGTGATCTGCTCACCTCATTTAAACCTGGTTATATTACCACCTCTTGCAACACAACAACAAATGGGAAATCACCACATCAACACATCAAACATAACTAGGTAGCTCCTGCGCATTTACATCACAGGTTCATGCACACATGCATACTTAAGCATCAACACATTCAACACAAACAAACGATGGTAAGCTTGGAATTAGTGGCATCAAGTTTGGTGTTTTATTCCAGGTCATACTTCAGCACAATCTCCTTACAGTTCCTTGCGAGCATCACCCCGCGGCTTGTGTGCTTGACCACCTGCTCCCATTCGTCGCACCACTGTCTGGCCGACAATTTCATGCAATGTGAAAGAGGGATTTGGATCCAGTCTTTTAAAGTGCCTTGTACGTGGAAATACCCGGGGACGACGAGCATGTGCAGGTCATCCATGTTCGGCTGGAACTAAAACAAGCGCGGCAGGTATTCTGGTAATGTGGCCACGTTGTTGGTGGTGGATGGGCGCAGGCAGTGCCGCCTCTTCTATCCTTCTGGAAACTATGGACTTCTATGCCCAACGGTTTAGCGGCACTACAAGAAATATGCTATCCTGTGACCTTTTGACAGTGACCCTGAAAATTTTAGTCATAGATCTGTGACCATTTTGTACCATTTGGTCACTCTGTTTTGGGGGGTGTAAACCCGAAAATATAACGACCAAATATGTCAGAAAAGTCATAGTCTCCTTACATGAATTTGTCACAATGCAAATAACACTAATTTAATATTTTTCTAGCCGATTACGACCAATTTAAATGGTCATTCACATGAGTTGACAGCCAACTCAGCAGTCTCGCCTACGTGTCACTGCTTATGTGTCATTTTCGCTTACGTGTCACTGCTCAGTCATGATTTTAATCTCACTGACAGGTGGGACCCATTGACATGAGAAGCAAACACATTGACTTGTTGACTAGCCTGACCGGTGGGACCGCTGCCCTGACATGGGGGACCCACCCGCCAGGCCCCCGTGACAGGTGGGTCCCGCGCACACCCCACCTAGCCTGACATATGGGTCCCGCCCACACCCCACCAAGCCTGACCGGTGGGACCCGAGGGATGACATGTGGGACCCCTGCCCCGACATGAGGGACCCACCCGCCCGCCTGACATGAGGGACCCACCCGCCCGCCTGACATGTGGAACCCACCCACCCGCCTGACATGTGGGTCCGGCCTAGACCCCACCGAGGCTGACATGTACTCAGAAGATGCATGGTTGTCATCACTTTGTCAGGTTTTGTGAAGTTGGTGATTAGCTACAAGCATATACACAAGCATAACAAGTATATACACTACAAACTACACTAGTAGATTACACAAAGACACAAGCAGCAACACGCAGTACAATGACACTCATGTTTGGTGACCACCACAAGCAAAACAAGCATAACAATGCACTTAAGAAATATACAACATGCATAACAATGCACAACTATAGTACAATGCACTACTATAATACAATGCACTTCAATGCAGTACAATGCACTAGAGACATGCCCAATCTCTTGGGTGATCACCACAATGGCAACATCCAATGTCTTCGGTAATTACCACAAGCACAGGCATAAGCACAACTGCCTCACTCTACCTCTTTGTTGAGAGGATCCACCACGAGCCCATCTCTCTGAAGGAGGTAATCTCTTCCCTGTCCATGCTCCCTGGGGCCTATCACAAAACTCACCTTTCTTTGCCATCAACTCACCCCTTCTTTGAACACGATCTCCACTGTCATTTGTGAAAAGCAATGGAATACGATGATAGGGTAAGTACATATTGAGGAATTACAAGATGACTGAAGTTTTAAGATGTGCCTTTTTCAAACAGAATCATCTGTCGTTCATAATCCATTCAGAAATGTTTGAAAAATCCTACCAGTTCAGGATAGACTCGGAATATTCGAACTGATCGAAAAAAATTAGATCCTTCCAGATCCATTCCGGATGGCACATCAACTTCAAAATCGCTCAAAAAACTTGTCAGATTGCAACGAAAGGAAGTTGAAGTCTATCGAGTGACATGGGTAGTCTATCAAAGATTTATTCATAGAAACTCAAATAGCGAAGTAATTTGGAGCAACGGTGGGGGAAATAGAGGTGAGAGATAGGATCAAGTAATTTGAAGCAACTGCGGTCCTGTTGTTCCTTGGCCGGAAGAAGGTGAAGAAGGAGTAGGCCACGCCGTTGCTGTAGCCGGAGGTAAACGACTGGGAGATCAAACAAGTTCTGGAGTTGTCGATGAACACGATCCAGCTGACTGACCTTGGGTTCGCATGTTGATGGTCCCCAATGGAGTACGACACTCAGACGTTGGACGACATTACGGAGGAGGAGACGGTGGCGATGGAGAAGCCGACGATGGGGCGCGACGGCAACGGGGGCACGGGCGATGACCTCAACTACTTGGCCTTCTACGACTACTACTACTATATTTAGGATTTAGTTCAAATTTCATTCAAATTTGTAAAGTCTACCCAAAAATTGAATGGAGTTCACATATTTCGTTTAAATTCTTCTTTATATATTTTGTTTGGAAAAAAAAGGTCCCAATAATACGACAACGTGTGCCAGCGCTACCAATAGCGTCCGTCCGACACATTTGCCGAATTGTCTTTTGGAAGAGATACTCTTATGTGATGGAACGAGTATGTTTGTATTTTACTCTTGAAAAAATCCGGGCAACAAACGCCACGGCATGCCGATTCAAGGCAAGAGAAGAGCAACACGCGCGAATGTCCGATCAGTCACACTGTGTCATACTAGGGATGGATGTGACGGCATGAGCAGAGCGAGCCTTGCCGGGCGCCGGACCAACAGGTCCTCATTGCGGTTGGCTCAAAAGCACCTGGAGGCATCTCCTCCACTTCAAATCCAAGTTCAAACTCGTGGACGCTCCTCTCCGATCTCCGCAACTAGAGTGGGGGTACCACATTCGCCGGCTAGTTCCACGGGCGTAACGCCGCCGTACACGAGCGAGCAGCGGCGACATGCTCGGTCTTCGCGCGCCGTAGCACTGACCTGTGTCATCGCAGCTACTGCTAGTCTGCTGTCGTCCCTGTACAGCGAGAAAGTATTTAGTGCTCTGTGGGTACGTGGTTTGTGTAAGAAGATACCTAGTTTGAATGAAGATAAAAAAAATTCTTGAGCAATCCTCTTTTCTGACCGACACTTTCCCCTCCCCTTCCCTCTCGTTCTCTCCGCTCTCTCTCCCTTGAGGGTCGCCTCTAGATTCCCGGCTCGCTCGGCTCGCCTCTCCGGCGGCTTTGCCGTCCGGCGTGGTGGAGAGAGTGGAGCGCGGGTTGTACAGAGTAGTCTAGGGAGTAGTTTAGGTTTTCTAGTGTTTGCAGGTTTGCGTCTCGTGGCGGATGTCCGGTTCTTCCTCTCCTCGAGGGGTGCAGCTCCGGCGTTCGAGTACGGCGTCGAGCTCGCCGTGGATCTGATCTCCGTCATGCTTCCAAGGTGGAAGATGCGTGGAGGCGAGTCCGCGGCACTCCTCTTCAATAAGTGCTTCTGGCTCCTACTTCTGTGGATTCCTCTTCTGCTCCTGGCCGGCCTCGGTGGCGAGGGGGAGGAGGAGAGGGGTGCATGGCTGTGGGAGCGCTGCGGCTATCCCGGCGACAAGGAGGACGCGTCGTTGGAGTGCGAGGTCCTGGTGCTTTCTGGAGCTCCATGGTGGAGATCTGCGGCGTCAGGTACTAAGCGTCGCTTCTTGTGGGCGTCCCGTGTTTGGTGGTGGTGGAGGTGGTTCTCTCCGGTGACTTTGCTCCGGCCGGCCGTGGCGGCGAGGGGAGTGGTTGACTGGGGAGTGGGTGTTCTGGGTGGCTGGCCTGGTCGTCACGGAGGCGGTGGGAAGATGGGTGGTTTGGGGAAGCAAGCGCTATGGCTGTTTGCGTTCATCGAGCTGGGTGTCCGTCGCGGTGCGGCGGCCGGATCTGCAGTCGACTACAATATGTGGAGGTGCTCGCTTTCCCGGCAATGGTGGTACGGTGGCTCCGGTGAGGATTAGGTTTTGGGGTTGGGGTGGATCCGATTGTGTTTTTCCAGGTGGCTCGGGGTGTTTAGTGCATTTTGCTGGGTCTTGTTGTAATTTCTGGTTCCTACTGGACCTGTTTGTAATTTGTGCTGAGCTTCCTAATATATGTATCGGATCATGTCAAAAAAAAAAAAAGAGATGAAATGCGTGCAGTGCATCGTTGTTGTTTGAAACCAAAAGAAAAAGAAAAGAAAAAACGCCGTTTGCTTGCTTGCACCCCGCACGAGTTCACCATGAATGCCCAAGTACAGGCGGCGACCGGCATGACTGAACGGTCACTGACACCAACGGCATCAGCGCTACCCGGATCCACAAAATGGCATAGTACGGGCCTACATGCAGCATCGGCGCTTCAGCCGACAACCGTGGGCCCCGCATGCAGGCCTTGTGCACCGTAACGTTGCCGTAGTGCCTAGTCCATAGCTTTTGCCCGCATCTCATTTGCTCGCACACTCCCAGTTCGAAAAAAATTAAAACCCAAAGCCCCAGCTTATGCTAACCCGCCGGGAGTATATTCACTGTCACCCTACAACTCACCCCAACACCTTTGGGCACCGGACATGTGGCTGTTAGAATATATAGATATCCTGTATGTGTATAGTTAGGCCCATAGTAGAGTAAGCCCATGAGGCCCATGTAATCTGGAGTATATCTCCCCCATCGTTGCAATAGAGAAATGGTTTTGGCTATTTCAGTTTTATTGACATGGTATCAGAGCTAGGGTTGCCAAATCCCTAACCCTAGCCGCCACCTACCTCACCGCCGGCGAGCTGCCGGCGACTATCCTCCCGGCGCACGTGTGCCTGTGTTTCTTCTCATCTCTTTCCTGCTGGTGGCTGTCGTCCGGCCGGATGCGCAAGCCCTGCCTTCTCAACTTGTTCGTGAGCTGCAGTTTTGTTGGTTGCTGAGCTGTCTGCTGGTTGTTGTTCGAGGCTGCTCTCACCCGTCCGTAGCTTGCTGTTTGTGGCTGTTTTCTCCTGATTGTAGCTGTTGTTGTTTGACTACAAGGTACTAGTTCTTGCCTCTGTTTTGGATTTGTGTTGCTTCAACGTGGCTGCTCTGAACTAGTGCTAGCTGTGGAAATATTGGTCATGGCTAAGGACAATTCCATCTTCTCAATTGATATTAAGTTGGATGGTCCGAATTACAGAGAATGGGCATTCTCAGTTAGAACAGCTGTGAGGGCTGCTGGTTTTTATGAGCATTTGACTGATGATCCTCCTGATGAAAAGGAGGATGAAGCCACCAAGAAAGCTTGGAAAAGGGCAGATCCAAAAGTTATGGGTGCTTTAATCCTCAATGTTGCTCCCTCACTTCGGATGAGTCTTGAGCATCACTCTACTGCAAAAGAAATATGGAAGTATTTGGAGCAACGGTACCTTCAGCCCAGTGGTGCACTTCAGTATTCTTTGTTGCAAAATCTTCAGAACCTTCAACAACAGGACATGTCCATAGAGGACTATTATGCAGCCTTTACTCGAATCTCTAGCCAACTTCTCTCAATGACTCCAAAGAGTCGCTCTGGATGTGAATGTTGTGTGGCCAAGGAGAATTATGAAGCTCAGTCCTTCATGTTTCAGTTTGTGATGAGGCTGAGGCAGGATTTTGAAAACAATCGCACACAGCTGCTTGGTCGCATCTCGCCTCCTACTATGGATGAGGCACTTGCTAGCTTGATTGCGGAAGAGACTCGTCTTCGCTCTCTTGGATCATCATCCGCCCCTCACAGCAGTGTTCTTGCAGCTCCTCGATTTTCTTCTTCAGGGAATTTCTGTCCTCTTTGCAAGAAAACTGGACATAGAGCTGATAACTGTTTTTCTCTGAAGACTTGTTCCCACTGCAAGAAGTCTGGACATACAGCTGATGGCTGTTTTGCTCTTCATCCAGAATTGCTGTCTGAATATCGTAGAAAATACCCTGCCCAGCAGCAGCGCGCCGTCCACCTGTTAAGGGACTTTCTGCTGGAGTGATTAGTGAACCACAACATCCAGCTATGAGTGCATCCGTTTCTGCCGCCTCTCAGTCTAATTCTCGTGTCACTCAGCCATGGGTGCTTGATTCTGGAGCCTCTTTTCACGTGACCTCTGATCGCTCGCAGCTTGTTTCATGCCAGCCAGTGAAGGATGGTGCCTCTGTTCATACCGCTGATGGTACACCTTGTTCTATTACTCATAAGGGTGCTCTAGTCACATCTGAATTTTCAGTTCCTGACATTTCTTTTGCCCCAAATTGTCCATGAATCTCATGTCTGTTGGTCAAATAACTGATATGGACTACTTTGTCGGTTTTGACAAAACCTCTTGTTATGTGCAGGATCTTCAGAGCAAGAGGATCATTGGAACTGGCCGTCGCCGTAGAGGATCCACATCTCTCTACGAACTTGACACCCTACATCTTCCTTCAGCTTCCGCGTCGCTTTCTTCTGCCTCAACCTCGAGATCTACTTCGTCGCTTTCCTTTGCCCAGTGGCATCATCGTTTAGGTCATCTATGTGGTTCTCGTTTATCTAGTCTTGTCCAGCAGGGTGTTTTGGGTCGTGTTTCTGTCAATGCTGGATTTCATTGTAAGGGTTGTAAGCTAGGGAAACAGATACAACTTCCATATCCTTCCAGTACTACTCATTCTAGCCGCCTTTTCGATTTAGTGCACTCTGATGTATGGGGTCCCTCCCCTTTTGCCTCAAAGGGTGGTCACAAACATTATGTTATATTTGTTGATGATCACTCTCGATATACTTGGGTTTATTTTATGAAACATCGTTCCCAGTTGATTTCTATATATCAGTCTTTTGTGCGCATGGTTCATACTCAGTTTTCCAGTGCTATTCGTGTTTTTCGCTCTGATTCAGGGGGGAGTATCTATCTACAGCTTTTCGTGAGTTTCTTTCTTCTGAGGGTACCCTTCCTCAACTCTCGTGTCCTGGTGCTCATGCTCAAAATGGTGTTGCTGAGCGCAAACATCGCCATATAATCGAGACTGCTCGTACTCTGATGATTTCTTCTTTTGTCCCTACCCACTTTTGGGGTGAAGCCATTTCTACTGCTGTGTATCTCATAAACATCCAGCCCTCATCTCGTCTTCAGGGAAAATGTCCGGTGGCTCTTGTTTGGTTCTCCTCCCACATATGATCATCTTCGTGTTTTTGGCTGCACATGCTATGTATTGCTAGCCCCTCGTGAGCGTACTAAGTTAACTGCGCAGTCTGTTCAATGTGTTTTTCTTGGATATAGTCTTGAGCATAAGGGTTATCGTTGTTATGATCCTTCAGCTCGTCGTATTCGTTTTTCTCGTGATGTCAGTTTTATTGAGGATCAACCATTCTTCTATTCACCTTCTACTACATCATCATCCTCCACTTCCTTAGAGTCCACCTCTTTTCTTTCTCTTCCACCTATCTTTTCTTCAGACGAGTCGGATCAATCAGACCCACCTTCACCACGTGACCCACCTTTGCACTCTCCTCCCTCACCGCCTCCATCAGCTCCTCCATGTTTAGATCGTTCCCTTTTGTATACAGTCGTCGTCCTAAAATCTCATCTGATGTTCAACTATCCATTCCTCTGTCTTCTACTCCTCCGGCCAGTACTACTGATCCTTGCACTGAAGAATCCTCTCAAACAAGCAGGTATGGTCTCCGTGATCGCTCCACACTTGAGATCCCAACTAAATATAAAAATGATTTTTGTGTTGGAGCAGTACGTGAGCCTACTAATTATCAGGAGGCAGTCGTGTTACCTGAGTGGCAGCTGGCCATGTCTGAGGAGCTTGCAGCCCTAGAAGGTACTGGTACATGGGATCTTGTACCGTTACCCCTCGAACAGTTCCTATCACCTGCAAATGGGTATACAAGGTCAAATCCAAATCAGATGGTTCTGTGGAACGCTATAAGGCTAGACTTGTTGCTCGAGGTTTTCAGCAAACTCATGGCAGAGACTATGATGAGACTTTTGCCCCTGTTGCTCATATGACCTCTGTTCGCACTCTGATTGCTGTGGCTGCAGCTCGATCATGGAACATATCTCAAATGGATGTGAAAAATGCTTTCCTTCATGGTGATCTACATGAGGAAGTCTATATGGAACCACCTCTTGGTGTTGAGGCTCCATCTGGCTATGTTTGTCGTCTTCGAAAGGCTCTCTATGGACTCAAACAAGCCCCTCGTGCTTGGTTTGAGCGATTTCGTTCTGTGGTTCAAGCTGCTGGTTTTTCTTCTAGTGAACATGACCCTGCTCTTTTCACTCACACATCTGATCGCGGCCGCACCTTGCTTTTGCTCTATGTGGATGATATGTTGATTACCGGGGATGATCAAAAGTACATTGCCTTTGTTAAGAAAAAGCTGAGTGAGCAATTCAAGATGTCAGATTTGGGGTCTCTCAGTTATTTTCTAGGAATTGAGATTGATCGCACTGATGATGGTTACTATCTCTCTCAACAGCGCTATACTCAAGATTTGATTCTGCGCTCGGGTCTTACTGACACACGAACTGCTGCTACACCCATGGAGGTGCAGCTGCAATTGCGCCCCACTGATGGTATCCCTCTTGAGGACCCCTCTCGCTATCGTCATCTTGTAGGCAGTCTTGTATACCTTACTGTGACAAGACCTGACATTGCTCATGCTGTGCACATTCTCAGTCAGTTTGTTAGTGCTCCTACTGCAGTCCATTACAGTCACTTGCTTCGTGTGCTTCGGTACTTGCGGGGGACAACATGTCGACGTCTATTCTATGCTCGCAATAATCAGCTTCATGCTTACTCTGACTCTACTTGGGCGAGTGATCCTCTTGACCGTCGTTCCGTCACGGGCTACTGCCTCTTTCTTGGCAGCTCTCTCATTGCATGGAAGTCCAAGAAACAAACAGCCGTGTCTCGTTCTAGTGCTGAGGCTGAGCTTCGAGCACTGGCTACTACTACATCAGAAATTGTTTGGCTGCGTTGGTTATTGGCTGATCTTGGTGTCTCATGTGATGCACCCACATCCATTCTCTGTGACAGCACAGCCGCTATTCAAATTGCAAATGATCCAGTCAAGCATGAACTGACAAAGCATATTGGAGTGGATGCATTCTTCACCCGCTCTCACTGCCAACAGTCAACTATTCAGCTCAAATATGTTCCTTCAGAGATTCAACTCGCTGATTTCTTCACAAAAGCTCAGTCCAGAGAACAACATAATCTTCATATTCTCAAACTCAATGTGTCTGATCCACCTTGAGTTTGAAGGGGGGTGTTAGAATATATAGATATCCTGTATGTGTATAGTTAGGCTCATAGTAGAGTAAGCCCATGAGGCCCATGTAATCTGGAGTATATCTCCCACATCGTTGCAATAGAGAAATGGTTTTGGCTATTTCAGTTTTATTGACAGTGGCCACACTGGTACCCCAAATGTTCGACCTGATCAGTTTTTTACGTGCCGATGGACTACCGCCTACCGAAGGGGTGGTGGCTGAGCCCCGCTGGCCGCGTCGTGCCACCGCTGGGAGCTGAGCCTACGCATCCTGCAGGGGCGAGACACCATGACGTCAGAGCAGCGGTGCCACCCGACAACACTACCAACAACTACGACGCCTGGTTTGAGTGTCTCTGACGGGAGAGGGATGATGCCCTCGTTTGCTGGGCCGTCACAAAGAGACATGTGACCGAGTGGCGGAAGAACTGGTGACGCGGCCGCACACTTGAGGGCGTGCTTGCCTGGGCGTGCCAGCGTGCCGCCGGAGCTGTTGTCCCGGCCAAGACGCATCACCAGGTCACACCACGACGCGCTGCTCCGCTCCGCACCGTCAAGCAGAAGCCCAGAAGCAAGCGGCCCGGCAAGCTCCCCGCCGTCAAGGAGGAGCCCGGGATTAAGCGGCCCAATGTCGACACTGACAAGGAGGAGCCCCAGATTGGAGTGTCCCGTCGTCTCTGCGGGATGCCGTCGGCGACATTGACACGCCCGGCTTCACCGTGCCCCTCATCCATTCCACCAGCGACCCGCAGCCGCCGCGCCACCTGCTCGACCCGGAGGACTGCCCCGGTCTCTACATGGCATTCCACGCGTCGATGGAGCAGAAGGGTGCGCAGGCCGAGGCGATCGCAGGAGGAGGTAGGGCCGTCGTGAAGCCGAAGCCCATCGACAACGTCGTAGAGCAGGAGGAGGCAGGGCCATCGCAGCAGCCGAAACCCTATGACGACGGCGTCATCTACATCGCCGACGACGATTAGAGGCCGGCTAGGATTTAGTCTAGGCAAAAAAATTCAAATTTTGTGTAAAAGAAGTTAATTTGAATGGAGTTTGCCCATTTGGCTAATTTTCGTCAAATTAAAGTTTCAGTTACATTTTGGTTTGGAGGTGTCGATGTGGGCATCACCTAGAATTGGCCAGACAAGCGTGTAAGGGAAAAAAATCCGGGGTCGCCGTGGACATGCTCTAACGTAACCTTAACCTCTTTCTTGTAACGTAAATTTAACCTCGTGTCACGCTAGCGGCTAGCCCAAACTCCGAACTCCAAAGCCCAGGCACGTGCCATATCGGCCCGTTGCGGCATCGCTCGCTAGCGCGCATCAGTTTAAAGTTCAAACCGGGAGGAACAAAGCCGACGACGGGTGGGGCCCACCCGCTCCCACCGCACGCACGCTCCCCACGGGAGAACGATCGAGCCGTTGCTTATCGGTCGGACGGGCTGGATCGGCCCGATGTTCAAACCAGGCCCTTTCCCTCCACACCAATCCGGCAATCCCGTAATAAATAAAGGAAATAAATCGTATCGTGGAAGACGTAAAGAAAGAGGGCGCAGGTAGGGGTCGCACACATCGCGCTGGACGAGAGTCTGCTTTGCTGCCACGTCGGAGTGAGTACATCGGTCGCTTCCCTAAATTGCACCGTGACAAAAAGGAGCCCCCACCACACCGGCCACATGCGGATTCAAATTTCGAAATTTGAAACGGAGCCGTGGGGCTACTGCTGCCTCCTGGTAACGGCAATAAACACATGACCACACCCATCTTCCCTTCTTTCAAACCTAGAGATTAGAGATTACATAACGGACATATGGGTTCTAATCTGGTGGTAACTGCAATAAACACATGACCACAACAATCTTCCTTTTTATTTTTTTTTCAAAACTAGCAGAGATTAGATGACGAATGGGTTCTATCTATTATTTATTATGTTGTAATACGCACGGTTTTTTCGAGCGAGATTATATAGTATGGCACCATCGTCACATATTTATGTGGAAATTATACTATATTTTTTAGGTGACTCTACCGATTTTCATGACAATGAAGCACCAAAACATGCGCCATTATGGATTACTATCTTCTTTTATTGCTAGAAAAATAGTAATATATCTTATACTCCCTCCGTTCCAAGATATTTGACTCGGATTTGTATACGTACAGATGTATCTACATATTAAAAGATGTCTTACATCTATATTTGAACAAGTCCGTGTCAAATATTTCGGAAACAGGGTGAGTAGTAACTTAACTATTTGTTATGGTACCGACAACCAACGTAATGGCACGGCAGGTTTTGAGATGGCATTTTCAAAAATTTCCGTGATTATATGTCAAAATGTGTGACATTCAGTATGCCAGGTTTTAGGAAATACATCTTCTAATATTTGAACATGTAGATAACGATTGCTACGGAAGTTTTGCTTCATTCTCACAGGGACTTATGAAACATAAGTCAAAAGGCAGGTTGGTTTAGAGAGTCCAATGCATACAAGGCCATTTGAATTTCAAACGTATGAATTAGAAGGAAACGCAGGTGACATGTCAGAATAGGCAATAGGCCCTAATAAATAGGGAATGATTTTGAAAGGACAGGGTGTTTTCTTAATATAGCCACCCCTCTCCTTGCCTTCTTCTTCTCCCCATCGTCCTCCCGAACCCCAGGCCTCTGTCGGGACCCAAACCCTCGCCCTCTCCCCACTCCGCTGCTCCCCGAATCCTACCCAAGGAGCGCTCCGCGAGGTGGTGGCTGCGAGCTCTCCCGCCGTTCACACGATGTCTAGCAACGCCGCCTCGACCCGCCGCTTTTCCTCGTCGTCGGCGACCGTGACGGCGAAGCGCCCGGCCATGGTGGAGAACGCCGGGGGAGCCAAGGCGGCGACCGGACCGGCGGCCGCGCAGCAGCAGGCGAAGAAGCGCGTGGCGCTCGGGAACCTCACCAACGTCGGCTCTGCCGGAGGGAGGAGCGGCTGCGGGAAGATCGCCGTGGTCACCGCCGGCAATGCGGTACGGATCCAAAACCGAGGGGATGTTGCCGGATTGGGGTTTTTTCATTATGAAATTGTTGGTGTGTTCTCGTCTGGGCCTCTGGCTCCTGGGGTTACAAGATCTTTGGCCGGTTTAATTTTTGAATTGGTCGGTTGGAGAGGCCACGAGCGCAAGTTGTATTCGCTCCTGCTGCTTCTGTGTGGGTGGTTCTACAGATCGATCAAGTACACTGCATTGTTCTTGAACTAGGTGAATGCTCGATGCGCAGATTTGGATGCAGTTCCATCCTTGGAAGCGACAAGTCAAACATATAGATTCTTTTTCTGGTATTATAGGACATACATGGAGACTTGTTGCTCCCTCTACCCAGTCAGTAGTCTCTTCTGTGCTCTTGCTGCAACGTTTCTTGGGTTCTTTTGGCTCGCATAGTTTTCCATTTATCGGATAAGTCATTTCTTGGATTCTTGATCTGTAGCCGGATGCCTGATTTCTCATCTTCCACTTTCTCTAAATTTTCATGTATTTATTTGTGTGGTTTTGGCTGCTATTCTCATTGAATTTTGCATCTTTGCCACTACTGCACGCTCCATTGCGGATTGGGCTTGGTCCATTTTCTTGATAGAATTTTCTTGGTGACATTCCTGGTCAAAATGACTGTACTGGAACAGTTTAGCATAAAGTTTCTTGGTGTAAGCGAAGTGTCCCTTTTTCATCACTGTTTGCTTTGGTATCTTCTATCGCTAATAGTATGGTAGTATTATCCAGGCTTGAGATTTGTGCAACTTTTATTCCATCTGTGCCTCATTGATGCATTCCTGAAAACAATATATAGTATTTGAAATCAGTTATTCACTTTCATCTCATTGTCATGCAGAGGTTGAGTTCAGCTAACTCAGCTGCACCTGTGAAGAAGGGATCTTTGGCAAGTGCTCGAAATGCGAGTGCAAATCGTGGCTTGGCTACCAAATCGGCTTCCACCAGGCCAGCTCTTGTCACATCTCGCCATGAGAGCACCGCGCAGAAGGAGAGTGCTCCTCCTCGTAAGGTGCCTACAGTGGTGCCGATCGCCGTGCCGGCCATTGTACCCTTCAGCAGCTTCGTGTCTCCTGGACATTCAGGGGATTCCATTTCAACTGACGAGACAATGTCGACGTGCGACTCTATGAAAAGCCCGGAGTGTGAGTACATCGATAACGGCGACTCCTCATTGCTCGATTCTTTACAGCGCCGGGCAAATGAAAACTGCGCATTTCAGATGATAGAGCTGTAGAAGGTTTGTTTTGCTGGCTGAACATTGATGATTATATGTCTAGGATGTGTGCTCTTATAGTGTATTTTGCTAGACATTCTCTTATTTATGTAATGTCCTGTTTCTTTGGCAGGAGCTAAGTGGAAGAAGGATGTTACTGCCCCAATGGAAATTGACAACGTTTGTGACGTTGACGAAAACTATGAGGATCCACAGTTGTGTGCAACTCTAGCTTCTGATATCTACATGCACCTGCGAGAGGCTGAGGTGTGGCAATCTTCTTTAACAACTTGTGTCGATTAGTGTTTTGGCTACATCATAGATCTTATTGTCAATTGACCATCATAGAAGAACAACAGGTGCTAGAAGAATGGTTCTAAATTTGTTGCTTTTATATATGCTCAATGTACTCAGCTGCAGAAAGCATCCATTGAGAAGTAGATAAGCGTAGACTAGATACTATGCTATGCTATTGTCAATCCATTTGGAGCACCATAAATTATTGTTTGGTAAATTTCATAAACTGGTATAAGCAACTCGGTAAACAGTGTGAAGATAATGTTAGGAGTTATATGATAGAAATGTTGATCCAGGATATAGTAGCTCTGTGTTAAGTGTCGTAAGCCAGTCTCCCTTAAATTGACTGCCGAGCTCGATCAAAATGGATTTGTATGTCTGTTCTGGCTTGATCTCTCTACACATGTCAAGAGTACTAGGCGTTCTGCTTGACTGCTTCTTTCTTGTATATACATATGTTGTTGCTAAAACGTTTTTTTCTCTCACCAGACCAGGAAAAGACCATCAACTGATTTTCTAGAAACAGTACAAAAGGATGTAAACCCAAGCATGAGGGCTATCCTGATTGACTGGCTTGTGGAAGTAAGCTTTTCTTCTGCACAAAACAAATTGACCATAAGCCTGCCGGCCACTCATTGCATTGTATTGATGCATTCCTTCGTGCAGGTTGCTGAAGAATATCGTCTTGTTCCTGATACCTTATATCTGACAGTGAACTATATTGATCGTTACCTTTCTGGCAACGAGATCAATCGCCAAAGGCTACAATTACTTGGTGTTGCTTGCATGCTTATAGCTGCGTAAGATATTAAGATCCAGCAAGTTCATTTTTAATTTTTTGCGTTTACTCTTTATTTGCATTTCATTGGTTAGCCTACTAAATTTTGCTCGTTTGATTTTCAGTAAATATGAGGAGATATGTGCACCCCAAGTAGAAGAATTCTGCTACATCACTGACAATACATACTTCAAGGATGAGGTCAGTGACATATTACATCATTTCGTCAGTGATTGTCACTTTCCTTCCACCATTCTCTAATTCATAGATAAACAGGTTCTGGACATGGAAGCTTCTGTCCTTAATTACCTGAAGTTTGAAATGACCGCACCGACAGCAAAGTGCTTTCTAAGGTTTTGCTCTTTTTCATGCATTTTTTTGTTTCATGACATCATATCAACTGAATTCCACTAACTGTATTTCTTGCCTACAATAGGAGATTTGTTCGGGCTGCGCAAGTCTGCGATGAGGTATAACTCTCTTGAGCTTCTACTTGCTTACTGCATTTTCCATAGGTCACATATTTTGTAGCATTTTATTAATTGTTTTTCTTTCTACAGGATCCAGCTTTGCATCTTGAGTTCCTAGCCAATTATGTAGCTGAGCTATCACTGCTTGAGTACAGTCTACTTGCATACCCTCCTTCTTTAGTAGCGGCATCCGCAATTTTCTTGTCAAAGTTCATACTACAGCCAACAAAGCATCCATGGGTAAATGCCGTTTACATGAATCTTATAATGTTTGCCAAATCAAATTCTTGCTTGAGCTAACATATGCTTCCGATTGTAAACTGGACGCAGAATTCGACTCTTGCCCACTACACACAGTACAAGCCATCGGAGTTGTGCGATTGTGTGAAGGCGCTTCACCGTCTTTTCAGCGTTGGTCCTGGAAGTAACCTTCCGGCAATCAGAGAGAAATACAGTCAACATAAGGTAACTGAATAGTCTGGACTCGCCACCCAATTTCTTCAGTTAACTACACTGTTGCTAATTGCTGTCCTCTACCATCCTTTCCTCAGTACAAGTTTGCCTCGACGAAGCAATGTCCACCTTCATTGCCCACAGAATTCTTCAGAGATGCGACATGCTAGAGATAAAAGCCCAGGAGTAGTTGCAGTTGCTTACTGAATTCTTCATCTTGTGGTGGTTCAAATTCGGAGTTGCGTCGTTGATCCTTGCAGACGGTATAGCTCGACCCCAAGACATGCCGGTGCCTCCTGTTTGTTTCGGATGATCGGCAGAGTGTAGATTTTAGACTGATGCTGATGTCTTTGTGGTAGTGGTGTGCTTTTCTTGACTTCTCCTTTCTCTGCTCTGCTGTTTTCTTTCTTTCTGTACCTAGAGTGTAGACCCAGGTTTTTCGAGTGCATGTACATTGGAGAGCACTGCAGCAAAGCATAAACATCTTGTTTGTAGTGGCATAATACTGGAGTCACTTGGCTGGCATGTTGCTTGGGTGGCTCCTCCCATGTATCACAATGTGGTGGCATTGTTTGTTTGTCTGATATCTTAATAATAGCACCCCATTTTAACAGTGCTAATCCTGAATAAGCTTTTGCGTCATTTGTTGTATTAAACAAATTGCAATACTTCATACGGCACAGATAATAGGGATTTGTCTGTATTGTTGCCGGGATTATTTTCGATGGTGCCTCCTTTGACAGGTAACGGACTGATAGTGGCTGGAGCTTTTGTGCTAGATGGAGTACTTGATTTAGTATAGTCCCGGAGACATCATCGAAATTTCGTCATCCTGGATGCGCTACAGAAAATTTGTCTTGTTTCCTTATGTCTATTAATGGACCCCTTGTTGTGACTGTTAACCATTTCGCCACCATTGTTTCAACAACATTCTGGAAACATTTTGCCATTCATTTGTGTAACATTCTAGTTGTATTTTGGCAAATAGCAGCATCCAACATATAACCGATTTTCTATGTGAGATTTAATTAACGTACGTTGTTTATTTGCAGGGAAACGTATAGCATATTTAACACACACAAAAAATGCCCATTTCAGGATAGGTTCAGGGTTGGTTCCGGGGTTTCTAAAAAGGCAAAAAAGTTTATAACGTTTGAATATAGTCAACACCAGCCAACTAACAATAACAGTAGTGATTTCTGTGCCTAAAAAAAGAACAGACAAATTATCTGGCATAACTGAAATTTCATGGGTAGCAAAATCAGGAACACCCTCCTTGTGACAGGGAGGACTCAACCGCACGAGGAAGAGACGGCGGGTTTGCTGCTCATCATACTGGCTTCCCTGAATTGGTAGGCTCTACGGCAACCATCCATCTGGCTGGAGGAAACACCGGATGCTTGCTGAGCACAGCTGTTTGTTTACATGTGAGCAATCAGTATAATAGGGACACCGTATCAACGAGAGATACATACATACACGATCGGCAAATGACAGAGCTGCATAAGTATCTTCTGGTTGATGCCACAGCTAGCTATTCGGGAGTTAATAGCACAATACTATCTGTTTTGGTGCAAAATTTACCGAATGATACAACTTGGTGTCTCAATCTCATTTTCATACAACATTTGGCGCAAGTTTTCTCAGAAAACCCAAATTGCCTTCTAACGCGATTTAGACAGCGAATCTGACATGGCGGACCCACATGTCAGATGACGTGTTACCCTAGATATTTTCTTAGATATTTTCTTTTCCTAGATATTTTTTATTTTCCCAGATTTTTATCAGTTTTTTTATTTTCTCAGTTTTTATTGGGCTGACATGTGGGCCCAGCTCAAAGAATGTCACCGAACTTGCCACGTCATCTGACATGTGGGTCCGCCATGTCAGATTCGCTGTCTATATCGCGTTAGAAGGCAATTTGAGTTTTCTGAGAAAACTTGCGCCAAATGTTGTATGAAAATGAGATTGAGACATCAAGTTGTATCATTCGGTAAATTTTGCACCAAAACAGGTAGTATTGTGCTATTAACTCGCTATTCGGCGCTGAAGGTTCCAGAATCGATGGTAGCTGCACGTTCGTAGATTGATTGGATTTGACACTGATAGGAGCTTAATTTGTCCATTTCGTTGTTGCGTTTTCCATGGTCAGTCTCTCTGATCTCAATCTGTGTTTTGTTATCGTTTTCCATGGCTAGGAGAATATGTGCGTGTGTAGCTGTAGCATATGCCTTGAGACTCAACAGCTAGCTACCCCCGTTCCAGCTTAGATCGGCGTTTAGGCAGAAAAAATAATATATGCTCGGAGGAAAAGGAAGACACTGTTTAGTTAAGCAACCGATGTTGCTCTTGATCTTGCAGAGAAATGAGCAAACATGATTTACATAGCATCTTCAATCATGGTAAGATGGTACTATTACGTCAAGTGCGTAAAAGAAGCGCATACCAAACAGAGTGAGAATATATGTGATGACAGAACATCGATCTCCAATCATTGTAAAGCCGGGACTAAAACAAGCTGTACAATCAATAGTGTATTAGCATGAGAACCTCTCAAGTAAAGTAGATGCACATTGTGCGATAGGCCGTTAGCTTACCGTCATACGCACCGACTTTGAACAATACTGGACTTGTGAGATACCGGACGAACATGCATGCTAGATGCTACCAAGAACGAAGTATTTATAAATCTCATAACTAAAACCAAAAATAGCGCCAACAAAGACAATTTTAGCAAGAGAAAAAAAATATCTTTTGTTCTAAGCAGACCGTAAATTATTCTACTACCTCCGATACATAATCAGTATCGCAGTTCTGACCAACTCCGGTTTAAAACTGTAACTCTTATTTTGAATCGGAGGGAGTAATACTATTACCTCTATTCCAAAATGTAAAAGGTTTTAGTAGGCTAATATAGCATACCAACACATGTACATTGTGGAACGGAGGTAGTACATATTTGCATTGTATTAGTGATCTTTCTTGATCGGCGATGCTACCATCTCCTGTTTGGTGGGGTCAATGTCGGATTGGTTTTGGGCGTGGGGTGCGCCAGTCAGCTACGTTTGGGCTTCCGGTGTGTCTATTTCTCCATGTTTGGTCACGCCTCGTATTCTTTCTCCCCTCAGCTTCCCCCACGGGAGCTTATCTAAACCGCAATCCATAATCCTATTTCCGGAGAAGCTTAAGCTCAAAGAAAGTGACCCTTAATCCTTTTGGACCTAATAGTGTTAAAGAACAACTTTAGTCTATATAATCCTAGAATTCATCTCTCTTTTTTGCTTTTATGCTGCTACACGGATAATGCAAATGTTGCTTAATTCTGTTGGTTTGCTAGGTTTCTATGTCCAAACTCGCTGGCTTTGTCCTCCACTTGTTCTCCCAAACAAAACTATCAATCATTATACAAGTAGGATTGATAACGTGACATGCATATTTTGTTCCAAGGATTTTGAGTTGTTACGCCCGCTTGGTAAAAACCATTTGCAACACTATATGGTAAAATTTCAGTTAAGAATAAATTCATATGGTTGAACTAACTTAGCGGCAATCGAGTTGTGTATTATAAATAAGAGTGAAAGACACCAGAGGTCACGAAGTTGCGCGAAAAGGAAGGATTGGTCACCAAGTTGCGAAACGTCAATTATGGGTCACGAACTTGTGGAGTAGGCAATCTTTGGTCATTCCGTCATGACGGACGTTAATTTGGTGACGTGGCAGTCTGCTTTTTGCAAAAAAACCTTCAAATTTTGTGTCATCCAATTGCTAGGTCCTTTTGATTTATTTTTTCCTCTTCTAGCATCGGCGACGACCCGTTCGCCCGCGACGCCGACGGCTGCTACCTCTTCGACACGGCGGACGACGACGAGCCGCGTGAGGACGGGGCCTCGCAGCCAGCGCCGAAGCGCCCCCGCCGCGCCCGTGCGAGCGAGGACGCCGCCACGGAACAGAGGGGCAAGCGCGTCATCCATCCCGGCGACAGCCGCTACTTCTACGCCACGGAGGGGGCGCGCGACCAGGAATATTCGTCGGAGGAGGAGGCGAGCAGCCTCCGCCGAAGCGCACCCGCCGCGACGCCCGGGCCCGTGCGTGCGAGCACGCCGCCGCGGAAGAACGGAGGGCGAAGCGCGTCACCCATCCCAACGACGGCCGCTACTTCTACGCCACGGAGGGGGCGCGCGACCAGGAAGATTCGTCGGAGGAGGGGACGGCGCAGCCTTCGCAAAGCGCACCCGCCGCGACGCCCGGGCCCGTGCGTGCGAGCACGCCGCCGCGGAAAGGAGGGCGGAGCGCGTCGTCCACCACGGCGACGCCTGCTACGTCTCCGCCACTGCCGGGGCACGCGACCAGGACGCCGTCGGAGGCGGAGGCCCGCTTGGAGAAATTCCCCTCTGCCCGTTCTTTCTTTCTTGTTTTTTTCAATTCGATTAAGCAAGAAATTCCCCTCTGCCCGTGCTGCCAGAGACGGAGGAGGCGGGCATCGCTGGCCGGCCGGTGGGTGGGTGGGGGAACCCTTCTCGCTCGCGCCGTCTCCTTCTCGCCCGTGCTGCCAGAGACGAGGGACCTAGCAATTGGAACGGGTCGTCGCCGATGCTAGAAGAGGAAAAAATAAATCAAAAGGGCCTAGCAATTGGATGACACAAAATTTGAAGGTTTTTTTTTTGCAAAAAACTGACTGCCACGTCACCAAATTAACGTCCGTCATGACGGAATGACCAAAGATTGCCTACTCCACAAGTTCGTGACCCATAATTGACGTTTCGCAACTTGATGACCAATCCTTCCTTTTCGCGCAACTTCGTGACATCTGGTGTCTTTCACTCTATAAATAAAAACCTGGTGCTAATCTACATGACATAAGGAACGGATAACCCCGAGTCTCAAAAGAGAAAAAAGGAGGAGACCAAAGCGGAATGTGTGACCCTTTCCAAAGAAAGGCATTATGTTTGCCTCAAGCACAGCAAACGGTGCTTGCGATCACCATGTCTAACTTTAACACTTCAACTCTGATAGTCAACAGCATGACTACGAGTAAACATCTTGATAGTTATCCTAAAACTTGATTCGATGGTCCAGAAAGGAAGTAGACAGTTTGATTCTCTGTTTTCTCTCCATAAAATCAAAGTTCGATCTTGTTTATATTATATTAAACACGATAGTCTTACCCTAAGCCCCCCTTAGCTCATCATTTGAGTGTTCATTCACGGCAAGTTACTTCTTGACGTGGAGATCCGATTAATTCCCTAGCTTGCTAGGCTCCTGAGTCCTGATTGATTGGTTCGCCAAGAAGCAATTGCATGCTGACCTCACTAAAAAATAATTAGAAACACATCATGGTGGCTTGTGTGTGCTGCACAAATGAATCAAGCTTAGCTTGCTGGATTTGAACAAAATAAACAAATAGATACTGGATTTGAGAAACGGTATTTGTTGGTTGGGGTGCTATCACTGAGCTGGTCTGGTCTTGCTACCTGGCTCATAATAAAGGAGGTGACAGCAAATGGGGGTTTGGCATGTGCCAAGTGGGCACGATTGCTATTATCCAATATAAGGGGGAGGGCCTACATATTTTAAACTTGTTTTTGAAGTAGATGATCTTATTAGACTGAGTTCTGCAGTTTGGCATAGAGAACACATCCCTGTTTTTCCTGTCAATACTTCTAATACAGCAAGTGCATGACAAAAATATTTGGAACTGCATAAATCCCTTTCTCGGTGAGAATTTCATTATTTACCATCTTGCCCATTAGTTATTGGCCTGGACTTGAAAATATTTTAAGGTCTCACGATGACCATTTACATGACCAGGATAATGCCATATTCATTTAACATAAACTGTAAGTGATACATTTTGGAATCTTCTCTTATTGTGGGGTACATGGTATTTCTTTTGTGGGTGGACTTGTTCGACAGTGCTGATATGGCAATGTGCATACACTGATAAAGAATAGTAAGTTGCTAGTGCTGATATGGCACTCGGCATAAAAGTTTCCGATACAGAATGACATGTTCGTAAGAGTAATCAAATCTCTTTCTCCTTTTCAATAAAAAATAGTTACTACAAAACAAAATTAAATTAAGATAGCAAAAGTAAAACACCACTTCAAAGCAAGATAAGTTGGATCCATGGCGCACCATCTTTGAGGTGAGCTTTATAATTGGTCGGATGGTCTAGCCTGGAGTGACAGAGCTAGTATACAACTTATAGGGTTCCACTGAACCAATGGGGTGCATAAATCTTTCACTAATATAGTATCTAATCTGTTCCATTACTCATTAGCGAACGATTGCAGCATAAATCACATGGTTGATCCAATGTTCAGGCGTTCAAGCACTCTAGCTTCGCAACGGCCAATAGTATTGTTTGTAATGCTTTATATGTGTTTGATGAAAGTTGTGTGCATCAATCGATGCAGAGGCTGGGGCTTTCTCCCCTTTTCGAAAAACGTGTTCGATGAAACTGCACATCCAGCAATTTTTGTGCTTCGGTACGAGATGCATTTCGTGCCCAAGATTATGCCCCTGGCTAGAGCACACCAATTTTTTGGATGTACGGTTTCAACGAACCATTGCAGGAATTTGCAAAAAAAAAAAAACCGGAAGAAATTGTTGTATGTCCCCAACTCAAACGCTGAGTGTCAGGCACACGAATATTAAAACGAGATTGAAAACAAAAGTAAACTAAACTAACTACAAAAGAAATATTTTTGCGATAAAAAAATGAACCACAGGAGACAACACGCACGACGATCGTGTCTTGAACACTTTGTCTGGTGGTGTATATTTCGATAGTGCATATTTCGTTGTTTGGTCATTTGTCGTAGGTTTCTTGGTAGATTTGTGGTGATGCTAATCCTTTTTGGACGGTCTCGGTTTTTCTTTGTTTTTATTAGGTGATTTATTCAGCATCAATACTAAGATAATACAACATCCAAGTTCTCACGCACTACGTGAACGTTCGGTTGGCTCGTCGCTCACACCAATACATGGTTGCTTGGGGGCTACGAGAAAACCAAAACCTAACTAGATGGACAAGATCAGTTCTCCCAAAGGAGCAAAGGACCCCAAGCAATACGTACGGTCATCGTATCAATGGCGTACAGCCTCCATGGCAAACCCTTTAATTGATGTCTCTCTGTGGCCTACGCAGAATACCTGTGGTCACTTGCGAAATGAGGGAGGAGCTGTCATGCTGGTAGAGGTACCACTCATGCCAGCACGTTGGAGTGCTGCCGCTGTATTGGGTTTTAATTAGTTAGCAAACCGCAAGAAGATGCCAAGCTTTTGTAAACTAACCAGCAAATCGGCTGGATTTTCTTAATTTTTCCTAATTTGACTCGTAGCGAAAAGATTAGCCAGCTGTTTTTGTTTCTAGGTAATTAGATTAGCTGTGCTGGTTGCAGTTCTTCAGACTTATGGTTTTTAATCATGTTGTCTTTCTCCAAGGATGAGTGCCGTGATTGGCCAGAGGCGTTGCTTCTTTGAGGAGCTCACGGTACTCTCCCTGCGGTGGGCCACAATGCCAAGTGGTGTGACCTGGCTGTTCTTGATCTGGAGCGAGGGCGTGCGCCGCTACCTATGGTGTTCTCCTTCTGTATGAGTAGGTTTGTAGAATGATTCGATGGATGTAGACGCACTTTCACAGCTCGAGCGACAGAGATGGAAAATGACTTATCTAGACATGGACACCGCGATTTGGTATATTCACGAGAATGTGTGTATTCAATTTTGTCGGTCGGTGAATTTGTGAAGATGAAATAGCATGTAACAACACGATATTTCTGCTGAGTGAATTGAAATAGTTTGGATAACATCAAATATATATCATAAATTAGTAAATCTGGTTGATATTTGCTCTGACCGGCTGGTTTTACAAATATTTGGTAATTTTATTGCTTAACATACACCAACGTTATCAAAACCCCATTTTTTTTTGAATTTAAAATCCCCATTTTCTATGCAACTAACACTATCAAGACTAACCCGATTATCAAGCCATAAACTAACATACTGAAAAATAACATGGATTTACTTGTATTAGGTAAATTCCATATTGGGGAAATATTTGAAGTGAAAATGAATACACGAATAATACAAAATTCAAATAATTAACCGTCTCAAATGAGCCACGCAAACTGGCAAGGCACATACCGGATCACCAAGTCATAGCGTAGAGGATCCAACCAGCACCATGTCCTACTCTCTCTGTACCCTCCAGCGCGGCTTGCAACTAGCCTCCACGACCCATTTTCATCATTTCACGTCTGTCTTAATGACACCCCTCCCATAATCTCCTCAACAATTGACGTTTATGCCCCTGCCTCCCTCATATACAGCCGTGGCCAACTCATGCTGAGGGGGGCACACGGGTAATTTCCCGCAGGGCCAGGGCGCCTATCTGGCCATCCCATTATATATCGCTCTCATGGCACCGTGGCTCTGTACTGCTCTCCTCTGCTCATTGTTGATAGGCTGGTGATCGTTGCTACACATCGCATCTACCTCTTCTTCCTCAGGCTTCAGCTTGGTTGCATGTAAGCTTCGCTTTCCTTCTAGCTTCTCCTGATCGTCTCCTCTGTGTTCTTCCTGACGATGGAATTTCTCATGGGCTTCTGTGCTTCCGTTTTTCACGTCCCAACAGAGCTTTTTGAAGATGACCAGCGTCTGGAAGACCAAGGTTCTCCCCGGGCTCAGCAAGATCTTCGACAAGGATGGCAAGAAGGCCGCCGCCGTCGAGTTCTTGAAAACCTTCAACAAGGTATGGGTGGAGGAGCTTATGTTGTTCCTGTGTATATATGTTTGTGTTTGCTTGTTTGTTGATTGTATGGGCGTGCTATCGATATATGTAGGAGGATATTAGCAAGGAGGTTGAGGACAAGAAGGAAGAGCTAGAGCCCAAGGTTGCGGAGGTTGTTGAAGCATCTCCCCCAGAGATTAAGGTGAAAAGATTTTTGGGCATCTCATGTTTTTTGCGGTTGAGGGGACAAAACAATAGGGAGTAGCCACCTTACTTAGTGCTAACCATAACCCAATTTACCCGTTATATTATTGTAGGCGGTGATCAAGGATAAGAAACCAGCCAAGATCAAGAAGAACTCTGTTGCGGTTACCAAGTTCCTTGACGATTTGGCCAAAATTGGTAAGTATATTTACGAAATCGATTCGTCCATCTTTTTGGTTAAGATTTTTGCCTCGATTTTCCAAATAATTTAATGACAAAATATATGCCTTTAGCAATCATATGGAATAATTTCTTACGGATTGTATCTTAAATTACCTTTGTTCATTATCTTTATTGTCCTTTCACATAGTTAAACAGTAGAGTAATCTTCCCAGAACAAAAAGAAGAAAAACAATGGAATCTTCTCAGATATGTTTCTTCCAACAGAAGTTCACATGCAAACACCGTTACTTTTAGGCGATGCAGACAAAAGCCTAACTAGTGGTATTCACAAAAGTATTAAGATATAAACAATACCTAATTAAGTTGCTCAACTTGTGGTCGTTGCCACAAGTATACCTTTAACTCTCGTGATTGTTGACATTTTTTTGCTTTCTAAAATAAAAACAACACTCCTAATTAGTCTAAACTAACATGTGTTTGGCCGGTATATTTGTAGATTTCCCTGGAGCAAAGCTGGTGAGCGATGCGGTGGCCAAGTCTGGCACCACGCCCCTCTCCCCCGCCATCGTCTTTATCTTGGACAAGGTTGCACCTTTCGTCCCCGAGCCCAAGGAGGAGCCCAAGGCCGAGCCCGAGCCAGCCGCCGCGGAAACCACAAGCAGGGACGTTGTTGTGGAGGAGAAGAAGGAGGAGGCCGAGCCCTCCGCCGCGCCAGTGGAGGCTGCCGCCGAAACCCCTGCACCAGCGGCTGAGGTAGTGGAGGAGAAGAAGGAGGAGGAGAAGCCCGCTGAAATCCCTGCACCAGCAGCTGAGCCAGAGAAGAAGTGATTGATCATCACCAACCTCCAAGAGAAATTCAAGCTACCACCTGGTTTGATGATGGTAATCAAGGAAATCATTTAAGTTATTGTGAATTTGTGATCATTCTTCTCGTCCACGTAGTTGCACAGAAGTAAGTACGTACAACGAACACACTTTGCCATGCATATTACGGCATGCAAACGTACATGCAAAAACATTTGTTATTCTTTCGATCGATCGATCCCCGTATGTGTAAATTTTATGTGGGGCTTTCTTTTTTTGTGGTGATTAAATCATGTGTAATTATGTTGGTGTGTTAATTTGTTGGTCATGGTAAGAAGGAATTTGTGCAGTTTTATTCTTCTTTTTTCCCCATTTGAGGTGTGATTGAGATTAAACATAAGACACTTTTAGTTTCTATACAAATTAATTCGTGGATATGGATATAATGCAGTTTGTCACGGTTTTAGCTAGTGTAATTACTATCATGCTGTGATGGATTGTTCATGGTATAATGTTAAGTTGGATGGGCAACATTTATCCTTTGTACTTAGGACTATATACTTAACAGAGAAGAGTCGATTTTTGTCCGTGCTCTTGTGGAGTTTTAACGACCCCATCGATCCTGGCCGATCAAGCTTACTCCACAAGATAAGCACGAGACGAGAAGTCGGCGACACGAAACCTAGATGGGGATGGACATCTTGGGTGCTTAGCCAAATTGGTGAAAAACTCAAATCAATCAGTGCCTGCCTCATATATAGGAGGAAAAGGACGTGAGCTCAATCCTAATCGAAATGTCCATCCTCACACGCCTCTGCATCCCGATCGAGCAGGGGCCGGGCCAAAGTTAATTAACACAAAAGGATTCTGTTGATTGATTGATTGATCCATCGACAGGGCCAGCCAGGGCATGATATTATTTTGAAAGAAGGGGATGGATTTCGTCGTCATCAAACGCAAATTAAGGGGCTTGATTCGCAAGCTTGCGCTGAGATTTTTTTTCTCTCAGATTGGTAGCAGTGCATGTTAAAATTAGGCCCGGGGCAAAATTGTAATCAGTAGCTTGCTGGCATGTGGTGCGAGCTGAACCGAGAGGAAGATTCACGGGAATCTGGCGTGGTAGTGTGCAGATTCTCGCTGTTGGTCAGTTTCACTCACAGCTCTTGGATAAGAGTATAAGACAAGGAACGGAATCTTCTCCGTTTTAGGTCTCTCGTGCTTTGCCTTTTCCCCACCTAGACTAGTACAGTATTTTCTGTTTTCGTTGGGGTACGATTGGTTGGTCTAAGATATATCCCACAGGACCAGGTAGTAGATAACTCGGGTTCTTATTAATTCACCATGTTTCTTGTCGAGGGGATACTACAATATTCTGAGAAATAAGTAATAGGTACTTACAAAAGAATCGCAGAAAAGGTGTTTTTCTTGCATCTTGCTAACGTCGGTCATGTGCATAGGGCCAACATCTCATGTTCCCATTTTGGCTGGAGCCTACTAGCTGGACAAAACTACAAAGCCAGAGCTGTCTTCAATGAGTGATTCGGGTGCATGCATTGCTTGGCTGGTAGCTCGGCCTCAGGGTCAGGGTAACAGGACCACCCGGATAACTAACAGGACCTCGCAAGCCCGCAAGATTGAGTTTGGTTTAAAAATGGATGTCATCATACTAACTATGTGATCACAAAAAAAAACTTGCAGATATGTGAAAACGCGTACCTTAAAGACAGATTTCTGCCTTTCTGGAGCCCGCTACCATTGATCAAGAAATAGGCTTTCGCCCCGCTATATTAATATAGCAGCCACCCGATACAAGTTTGAGACCACTGCTGGGGCAAAACAGTACAGTCACGTCCAAAAGAAAAGAAAAAGAAAAAAGAGAAGAAAACAATGCCGACATTGGCGGATCAACGAAAACAAAAGATACTCGCAACCGCTGCGTCCTCTCCGGCAAAGTCCCACCACTAATCTAGCACTCTGAATCGCCGCGTACTAAGCAACACCTCCAAGAAGGAAAACAACGACGACGCTGCTGCTGCCCGGACTGGTCCTAGGGTTTCCCCGGTACGCTACAGGTAGTGGGGAAGAGGTACACCCGACGCCCTTCAGGAAGGAACAACGACACTCGCAGGCGTCACTGCGTCAGCGTCAAGATGACAGGGATTTCTCCAGACCCCGAAAAAACCACATCCCTGGACAATCTGAAGCGATCCACCCATCTTAGCCACCCACCAACTAATGTGATGAGGGGAGAATACCTATTTCTACCATTGCACCACCACCTCCATTTATTCTCACTATTGGAACTTTCAGTTTTGTCGTCCCTCCAGAAGATGAGGTGAAGCCCACGTTCAGTACTCCGCCAAGCTAGAGGCATGTCGTGGAGGTTGAGGTGTTCCACATAGTATGCTACTTTATTTCCGTGTGTTTTATTTTTAGTTGGTTCGAACCATGTTTGGGTTCAGCCGGTTTGAGTTGGTGTTAGGTTCGGTTTGGGCCTGTCCAACCGAGTTAGGTTTTGAGTCACCTATATAATGGGTTCGGCAGCCGCCATGTATCCCTAGACTAAAATTTGAGATTAAGAGTTATCGTGAGGTTCGTTCCAAGATAGGTCGCCGTATCGAAGTGTTACTTGTTTTTTATTGCTGATCGTTTCGATCTGTTGTTTGCGCATCGCGTGGGATTGATTCGGTCTATCCAACGTTGATGTTCTTGGTTCGCCGTGAAAGATTGGCTTAAAACCTTTTTGGATCACGTTGATCTATATCATCTTGGTATCAGATTCGTCGGGTTTCTCACGGCGTATTCGTTCCGAGAATTATCTGCTGAGTTTGTTGTGTTGGAGATATTGCTGCCGGAGGCTACTGCGTCAAGACACCGGTTCTGGAGATTGGAAGATTGAGATCATCAAGTCGCCGCTTCCGATCTGTCCGAGCCTGAAGGTTTTGGATTCCTTGCCGCCGCCACGATATCTGTCCGTCTGGTGCTAGGTTTTCTTTGCCGCAGATCACTAGCGATCGATCGTGTAGAGTTGTACACGTACTGGAGGAGTCCTTGATAGTATTAGAGTACTACTTGGACACGCTTGCCGAGGAGATTTAATTAGTATCAAGTGGCCACGTACATATTGGTTTCAGATCGCTATATCAGAGATCAACGTGTTCGTTTGTCTCGCAACCTGGAATAGCTGCAGCGACTCGCCTTATCGCACGACCATCGAAAGCCTCTGTGTTCCGGCGATCTGGTGTTTCTGCGAGCGACGCACAGACCAATTTCAGAGTTACGATCCGCTGATTTTTGCTGAAGATGGTGAACTCGGTTAATGGAGAAAATTCAGCTGCTACTGTGGAGAAACCGGAGGAGCTTGTGCCACCTATTTTTGCTGAAGATTTGGCTCCCAGTGTCCGGGCTGGTTTTGATAGCACGTGCGACTATATTCGCCAGAGTCATGCTGCTCTGACGGCGCAAATTGCACGGTTGGCTACCCGGATTGATGCTTTGGGCGATGCTCCTGCCCATGCACCCGTGCAGCCCCCTCCTGCTGCATAGCCCAGCGACGTGATGCAACGCCGCGCTGCTGAAAATCAAGATCATCGACTAGTGGCACCCAATACTGATGAACTTGCAGATGACGCTGGTTATGCACCACCGCAACGTCCGTTTGATGCTCGTCCTGCAGGTGCTCGTCAAGTTCAGCCACAAGTTCGTGATCATGTTGGTCATGTTGTTCGTGTTCCGTTGATGATGGTGGTATTGGACGTATCAAATTGTCCATCCCTCCGTTCTCCGGTGACCACGAACCTGAGAATTATTTAAAGTGGGAGATGCGTATGGATCAGATTTTTGCTTCTCACAATTATGCCGAGGAGAAGAGACTTCAACTTGCCACAGTTGAATTCACCGGTTATGTGCTAATTTGGTGGAGTCAAATTCTGCGTATGCGTACAAGGCCAACGACGTGGACAGGTATGAAAGAGATCATGCGACGTCGTTTTGTTCCTGAGCACTATAAGAGAGATATGCACAATAAATTGCAGCGGCTCACTCAAGGTAATAAATCAGTGGATGAATATTACAAAGAGATGGAGTTGCTCATGATACGTACATGAACACACGAGGACCCGGAGGCCACTATGTCTCGGTTCTTTTATGGGCTGAATATTGAGGTGCAAGATCATGTGGAGATGGTTCTCTATTATGATATTTAGGACCTTGTGCACCAAGCTGAGCGTGCGGAGCAACAACTCAAACAACGCCAAGCTATAGCCCCTGCTCCTACATGGCGTCGTTCCAATAGCGAGGCATCTGGTTATAGTGCTAAGCCGGCACCTTCTGCACGCTCCCCTAATATTTCTCTTGAGGCGCCAAAATCTGGAGTGTCTAAGGCCGCGTCTTCTCAGTCCACCGCTCATATTGAGTGTTTTACTTGTGGAGGCCGAGGACACATGAGGCGTGAATGCCCTAATGCTAAGAGGGTGATGCTCACACAAGATGGCTATATTTCTGCTAGCGATGAGGAGACAATTGATGAGCCGTCTAGTGAGAAATCTGATGACAACAAGGTTGATGTGTATCCTGAGGACGCTGCTCCTAATTGCAAAAGTTTGATGGTGCAGCGTGTGCCAGAAGACCGCATAGAGGGACAAGGGCAGCGCTGGAATATTTTTCAGACCCAATGCACTGTCAAGGAAACCAGTTGCAAGCCGATTGTGGATGGTGGCAGCTACACCAATATAGTCAGCAAGAGATTGGTTGATTCGTTGTCTTTACTTACATGGAAGCATCCGCAGCCACATTGTGTTGTTGTATAATTCAGGCAAGCTTAGTGGCTCTCTCTCGCGACTTAGGGTAACGGGGAAGATATACGTGAAGGGGGTGAGCCAGTGGTGGGCCAGGGGAGCAACACACCACCTCGGCGCCACCCCCATGCTGGCCGCGCCCAGGTCGTGTGTGGGCCCCTCGTGGCCCATCTCGACCTCCCCTTTTGGCTCCCTCCGTCATCTGATAAAATAGGAGCTTCTGTATTTTCTCGTGATTTTTGGAGTTTCAGAAATATAGTATCTTGACGATGCTTTTTCCAGCTGATTCCTGGCTCCCACAGTTAAATCCCAATAATCATCAAACATGCAAAATAGGATAAAATAACATAAGTAATGTATTTTAATATGAAATATATCAATGAATAACAGTAAATTATGATATAAATAGTGATGCAAAATGGATGTATCAACTCCCCCAAGCTTAGACCTCGCTTGTCCCCAAGCGAATGCTGAGCTTAGTAAACATGACCACAGGTTTATGGAGTGAAGTGTCGATAATAAAGAATACGAACATGAAGCATCAGTATTTACTTAACAGCCCCATTCATTTTAAACAGCAACTCCCTTCATAGAGCTTAGCTTGAAACAAGTAATGAAAACAACTACAAGTCAAGGTGCATAAAGAAAATCATAATCTAGTGATGGCAAAGTTCGTTCTTGGTCAGAGAACAATTAGCAATTCAAACTTATCTTTCAAGAAGAATCTTTATAATCGAGCTATAGTGCCGAATTTACATGTTCAACTATCACAGGTTCTTTGCATTCATTGAAGAACTTTCAAAATTATATTCTTGCAATTAAAAGTCTTAGTGTTTAAACAAAGGAAAATAATAGACATGATTGAAAACATTAACAACATATAGATGATTGTATCTCAACAACACAAATGCTTGCTTAAGGAGGAAAAAGAATAGGTGTACTGACCCAACATAAAAGTAAAAGATAGGCCATTCGCAGAGGGAAACAGAGATTATGTCATGTGCTAGAGCTTTTTAGTTTTGAAATCACATAGAGGGTAAAAATATATTTTGAGAGGTGCATGTTAATGGTCAACGAATGGCAGCAGACAATACAGTATTACCCCCGCCAACCAGACTTTTTAAGAGCGGCTCCCATTGAGGAACGTTATTTCTGCATCAAGTAGATCATTCCTCTTTTCTCCTTTGTTTACACATGCAGATGTTTGACTGAGTGCTCAGGAACAAAATGTGAGGAGAGTTTATGATGAAAGTTGTAAATTAAGGGGGCTGGGCACCCCGCTGCCAGCTCTTTTTGCAAAATTATAGATACGCAGATGTAAGCTGCTAGTTTAGAGTAAAGTCTGATTGACAAGTGTAATAAAGATCATCTACTATTTCCTCATAAGCTGGTAACATAAGCTGGTAAACAGAGACACAAATAAGAAGTAGTAATAATTTTGAATACTTTAAAGGTAGCACATGACAAATTTACTTGGAGTGGCAAGAAAATACCACATATAGGTAGGTATGTGGACACTTTGGAGGGTAATGGCTCAAGGTTTTGGGATGCACGAGAAGTCTTTCCTCTCAGTACAAGGTTTTAGGCTAGCAAGGCTTGGTTGCAAACATAAGGGTTGAGAGATACAAACAAATATAAATGTAATGAAGACAACATGCATTCTTCCTTGTAAGCACATATATTTTAATTCAAGAGTACTAAACTTATGAGCTAACAAGAAAGAAAGATAACAAGGATAATATATTTGCATGTAATTCCCTCTTCTCTACTTAAGTATTCCAATAATTGTTTCTACTTACCAATGCTAAATTTGCCATAACTAAATAGATTTACTTGATGTACCCAATGTAGTGCCAACACTCATGACAAGATCAGTATATTAAAGGAATTGCAATGCAAAAATAAAGAGTGCTAAAAAGTAAAGATGAAACTTCTCATTAATATTCCAATAACGACAAACTCACACCAACGGATACATAGATAACCAACTAAAGCCGCAATACTTCCACATTGCAACCTATCTCATATGATAACTTCTCTACTCATGATATGACTCTTTACTAAAAATATAAAAGGTAAAAGATAATGGTGATGATACCGGGGCACTCCCCCAAGCTTGGAACAAGCTAAGGGGATGCCATTACCCATGATGAATTAGTTCTTCCGTGGTGCGCGAGACTCTTCAATAAGCTTCTCAATAATCTCCTTCAATTCATCTATCTTGTAAGTGAGAGTACGAATCATCTCCGTGTTATGTTCAATTGGGTTCATAAATTTGTCAGAAGCCGAGTCCCAACTCTTGGAATTATTGCCCCACTTCTCATCAGACCCAGAGCTCCTTTTTCCTGCATTGTTAGAACGATCTAGATTCCAAGGAGTAGGCAATTTTGCCTCTGGAACTCTTTCAAACTGACACTTATGGATTAGAGTGTGGAAAGGGTTTTTGGTGTCTGGAGGAGGTGTCCTTTGGGCTAGGTTGTGATGGGGAATCTTACCACCTGTCACATCCCAAATTTTGAAACTAAGAAAAACTTAGTTTCACAAGACCCAAAATTCAGAACCAACAAAAACTTTTTGAAATGTTTCACTGATGATTGTGTTTTCCTTCCCATTGCCATGTTGAACCTAGTGTGACTTGTTGTTTAAATTGTTTGACTAGTAAAAGTAAGACCCAACCAATATAAAAATATATTTAACTTGGTGATCATGTCATGACAAGAAAAATATTCCATGTATCTTTTCCATTCTTATTTTGGCCAACTCCATTTCAATAATACTTGGTTTAGCAACAACCAAAACTAATACCCATTATTTGAGACAGTAAAAGTATTTCCAAAACTATGTGTTTCCACAATGAGGAGATCTATATGCTATCTCCTATCTATCTTTTAAACTTGATAATTTGCATTTGTAGGCAACTCCCATTTTATAAGCTTTGGTTATCATTACATTTCAAATCTTAAAACTTTGCAAAACTTGCACATGGTCAGAGGACAGTCTCCCAATTGTCCATATCCGAGGACTCGGCTATTCGAATAGTTTTAACCCTCTGCAGAGGTAGCACGCTTTTCCCACACCCATCCGGTAACTCATCGTGTCAGCCACGTCCCGCCATACCAGGTGTATGCGAAGTTGAGCCACCGACCATAGCCTCTCATTTGCTCATGCTAGTACAGGATCCTTCCCATATGACACTTTCCATCGACACCCAGTCCAGTTTCCCGTCAGAAACCCTAAGTGTGAGGACTCATAGTTTTGTCCGGCGGTTTATGGTGGAACCTTCTATCCTCCCCACCAACTTGTGTGAGGACCCGGGTCAGGGGTTAGGTCCTCGGACCATCCCCTCATGCATAACGGAGTCATCTCCGTCGATGAGGTATCCCATACTAATAAGAGCAAACTACATGACTACGCCTTTTCCCATATGTGGTAAATGTGGTCGCACAGGGTAGGATTGGTCGTCATAGTACAAAGACACAATGTGTATTTTTCATAAACATCTCCATTCTCCATTTCTCCATTTCCACACCGACATCTCGGTATTCCACGACCACACAAGTATTTTCCAAAGGAGTTTTGAGTAAACAATATTTTTCCCATCCTATAGTTTGGAAAAGAAATTCCAGCTATATCTCCAGATAGGGTGTCAAAATAATATACTTATATTTTGGAAAAGGTTTTCAAAATCATAGCTTTTGTGGCAACACCACATAAATAACTTTTGCTCTTTATAAGTAAAACATGTGAACCAAAAATAGATGTATATAAATGCAAGCTCAGAGGATAGCTTGCCTTGCTCGGCAAAGTGATCTCGGTCTTGATCTTCAGGTTCAACAAATTTCCCTTCCTCAATAACTCTATTCCAAAGACCACTCCGGTAGTGTTTATATCTAGCGTCGCAAACATGAGAATAACACAACAATCAACAAGCAAACCAAACCACAAGTGGTAGACAGACAAGTAACAAACCGTAAGCTTCGAACTAATCGTTCGGGTAACAACTAGGATCTACACTTACGAGGGCATTATGCTGGTCAGTAGTCTATCACCTATACGCGAGCTAGGTACATCGATCACAAAACTATCTGAGGCGAAGGTTAACAACAAGCACCTCCCGTTGAACGGGAAATACTTCAGACAAAAGTTAGGTCACTATATAATTTTCTGTGAGTGGAACCTTCACACCAAGTTAGGGTGTGATAAGTGAAACACTAGGAACCTAGCAAAATTGGATTTGCTCCAAAAATTATTACTGATTAATTTAAAAAATCCTTTTTAAATCTGCCCTTTTGTTAATGTGTTGTAAACAACATTACAAAATAATTTTTCCATGTTTGGGAACAAGGTGGAACATGACAGTCATCATTTTCTGAACATTTTAAGTGGTCAAACTTAATTTTTGGATCCTTATTTTTAAAGATATGAATTTTCCTAATTTGTTTTATATTCTGCCATTTTCTTTATTTCAATAAAACAACAATTAAACTAATTTATTTGGATAGGTGAATTACACCAAAAGACTAGATTTAATCTTCTGAACATTTTGGTATCTTGTTGGTAACTTTTGGATCAATATTTAATTAGTTATGAATTTTACAAAATTATTTTATATTCTGCCCTTTTACTAAAGTGCAAGGAAAAGTTATTTCCAGTGTTTAATTCAACATGAAAATGAGGTTATGAGGTGAAGTTATTTCTCCTGATCATTTTGATATATTGTTTGCTATTTTTGGATAAGTATTTAAAAAGATATTGAATTTACAAACTTAATCAAATTTCTGTCAGTTTTAATATTCACAGAAAAAGGGCCCGAAACGTTTTTCACCGGGCCGTGGCTAGCCACAGACACTGACCCGTGGGGCCTTCGGCCACGCTGGCGCTGACTGGGCGTGGGTGGGCTGTGCTGGCCACCACGGTCACTGACCAGTGGGGCCCGCCTGTCAGCGCGGAAAAGAAAGGAAAAAGGGGGGTTGCGCCTTTGCGTCTGCGGGGGTTCGAACTCGCGTCGCGCGCGAGCGCGGCACGAAGCGGTACCACTGTGCTGGCTCGGTGCTGGTGTTAGTATACGGGCGCACATCGTTTTGAGGTGACGACCGTGCACGGCGACGACGCGCACGGCCGCGGCGACCACCGGCGGCGAGGTGCACGGATGCGTCGATCTACGGCACGAGGGGACGCGCTAAGGGCTGCTCTCAACTCGCACGTACACAACGAACCAGAAAACGGCATCGCCGTCACTTAATGGTCGCCGGAGCGACGCGCACATCGGCGCCCGACGGCGGCCGGCGGCGAGCTTACAACGACTCGTAAAAATACAAAGGGAGGAGAAGAACGAGGATGTCCAGGAGAACCGCATGCTCACCCTCGACGCGTGGGTGCTCTCGTAGGTGACAGAGGTGGCCGGAGACGGAGACGAACTTGCTCGGAGTGCGGTGGCCGGAGGGGAAGAAGACGAGTTGATGCCGTCGATTCACAGATCCTCGCGTCGATTCCTTTCTCGCAGAGGAAGAGGAGGACGGGGCGGAGACGATGGCGGTCTTCGATCTGCTAGGGGAGGCTTCTTTCGCCGGCGGCGAGCTCGGCGAGCTCGGCGATGGTTCGTTCTCGAACGAGAGAAACAGAGGGAGAGGGAGAGAGCAGGGAGATGAGTGATTGCTCGAGGGCAGAGGAGCGTCGGGGGGGGGGGGGCTCTTATCTCCTTCGCGCGGCAGGAGAGCGAGAGGGGGGGGGGGGCCTGGCGAGCTCGGCGCGCGGGAGGACGACACGGCGGCGTCGACCACGGGTTGCTACAGAGAAGACGACACTTTTGCCGATAACCCCCTGGATTTCCGTTTCTAATTACAACTAGGTCCTTTTTCCTGTTTCTTTTATTTCTTTTAAAACCAGTAGGGTTTTAGGGAATTATTTGGGGTACTAAAACATTTTATAAAAATTTGAAAATATTTGGGTAGGCTCCCCTTGTTAACTAGAGCTCCACAAAATTGGTTTTTCAAAATAAAATGTTTTGAACATAATTTGTTCATAGAGTTTAAATAAATCATTTTTGGTAAAACTAAATTAACATTTCTTTAATATTTTAAAACAAGTGATAAAATATTGTTGTGAACTTTTGGAACTTCCTTGACAAATATATCCACTTCAAATAGTTTTTATTTTCATGGAGAAAATATTTGTTTGAAGGAAATAGAGAAATAGGGAGAAAATAATTTATTTAAGATCATTTCTTCATCATGATCTTAATTTCCTTTTTGGTTGAATGAGTGAGAGGGAGCTGAGATGATTATTACTTCATCTTATTCCTAGAATAAGGAAAAGTATAATTGCTTTTATAAGATAGAGGAATAGATGGAGAGAGAATTTTAATAGGATCATTTCCCTAAATTTAGGATTTTAACTTAGGGGTGAATAATCTTAGAGGGTTTGTTGTTATTCAAGTCACACTCAAATTTGGTAGCCAAATGTGTTCTATTTAGCATTAAGCATAACTGAGGAATTTATCCTCACAAGCAACAAACACAACAATATTAACATCACAACCAGATCACACAAATCAGACCACAAGAATTTAATCACCACCATTTCCATAATTAACAATACTATCTTGTAAAAATGATCACACTTAATTATGACAAGATGATGTTTAACACTATCTCAATTCATAACTTATTAGTTTTCAAAGGTTTGATAAAGAGACATATGTGGGGTAATATATTTCCCACTTGTGTTCTTTTTAAAATGTAATGATAACCAGAGCTTATAAAATGGGAGTTGCCTACAAATGCAAATTATCAAGTTTAAAAGATAGATAGGAGATAGCATATAGATCTCCTCATTTGTGGAAACACATAGTTTTGGAAATACTTTTACTTTCTCAAATAATGGGTATTAGTTTTGGTTGTTGCTAAACCAAGTATTATTGAAATGGAGTTGGCCAAAATAAGAATGGAAAAGATACATGGAATATTTTTCTTGTCATGACATGATCACCAAGTTAAATATATTTTTATATTGGTTGGGTCTTACTTTTACTAGTCAAACAATTTAAACAACAAGTCACACTAGGTTCAACATGGCAATGGGAAGGAAAACACAATCATCAGTGAAACATTTCAAAAAGTTTTTGTTGGTTCTGAATTTTGGGTCTTGTGAAACTAAGTTTTTCTTAGTTTCAAAATTTGGGATGTGACAGATCTTCCCCCCTTAAAATAAATCTCGTCCTCGAGATTTGGCCGGTGGTAACAGGGGAGCACGAGGGCACGGGTTTTGGGTTGACTACTCTTCCGAGGTCGTTGCTTCTTCTGTAAGGTCGCCATGTGAGATCTTGACAAATTGATGTTGCGAGGCTTTCTTTGTCGATAAACTTCTGTGCTGAGTTCAGATCCTTGGCGATGTGGTTGACTTGATGATCGAGGCGGGTGGTCAGTCGTGGTTGGCTGCTTCCAGATACTACAAGACTGAGGCGCAAGGAACTAATTATTAACACCTTCTGGTATACGTATTGCAGGTCTTCCCCCCCTTAAAAAGGGGTTTTTGAACGGTCATCCTGAAGGTTGCGGCTGGAGTTGACTTGGAGGCATTGTTCTTCTTGGGTAGCTTGACAATCTTCGTCTTGGGTGTCGCGCCTTGGTGCTTGGGGTTGGTGCAGATATCACTTCCAGGTATTTTCTCCTTACGAGGGTCACAGATGGGGACGCGTTGTTTTCGGGATGCGTCGAGCCTATGTACTCGACTTTCTCCGGTTTCTAGTTAGAAGAAGGAGACTAAAACTTCTAATTGCATCTGGACACTTCTGGTTGCGTCTGAGGTTGCTTAGTGGTTGATGTTGTCCATAGCAGGTGTTTCCGGCGTTTGATTCTTCTGGGTACTCTGTTGGTTATTTGTCTTCACCTTTGCCCTTCTTCAGCTGAGTAAAGGAGGAACTTCATTGTCGACTTCCTTGGTTCTTGAGCTTCACGAAGCTTTGGTAAGAAGAGAATTTTGAGGTTACTTTGTGCTGCCGACAAGGCGTGATTGTGAACACACAAACAGAGAATTCACAAACAAACAATACACAAGCAGAGTACACACAAGCAAAGAGCACACAAGGTATGTCTAGTACCAAAGGACGTCTAATACTCGTGGTAGTCGGGTAGTACACCCAAGGTTCCTATCAGGTTTATCCTATGGTCTCGGTTAAACATAGTTCGTGAAGTCTTCACTTTGTCACCTTAGGCTTCAGCAGGAAAAATTGAGATTGTCGAGGTAGTAACTGAGTGGAATTGTCGATATTGAGTTGAGGTCTTCGAGGTTTCTTGCTTTATTGATACTGACGATCTTGGTATTTGCAGATCAATCACCTTGATGCTGAATGTTGAATACTTGAGATGGAAGCTTTTTCTTGTAGGTGTTAGCTAATCAGGTCTCACTTGGGTTCATCGTCAAGTATTTTGAACGGGTAAGAGGGATTAGAGAAATCCTTGGAAAATCTTAAATAGAGGGACGAGACTCGGAAATATTTGAGATGGTGAGAAGAGTGGAAGCTATTTTCTTGGGCTTCCTTAGATAAAAATATGTTTTTGGTAACAATATATTTTTAACAATATATTTCTTTCCTAACTAACGTCCATGCTAACTAAGGTCTGTTACAGTCAGGATGGCTCTGATACCAAGTCTGTGGGGACCCCGGATTAGGTATCCGAGATACCCGTTATGTTTCCTGCAACAATCCCATGATCAGTCTGTTGTTGCACATAACTCGAATTGGTATCACAGAACACCCATAAATACCGAATAAAATTACTTACTTGATTGAAGCCATAACTTCAACAGGTACTTGCAGCGGAAATCACCAAACAACGTGGAGCCCAAGTCACTTGCCAACCCTACAGGCAGCTGACTGGGAAGCGCCCTAGTTTGCATTGACGTCATCGATCCCTCGGTCTTCAGCCTACTTCTTCTTGAACTCTGGACATGGGAATATCCAGGGACACAGCCATGAGTACATTTAAGTACTCGCAAACTACCCCCGACATGAGCATGCAACAACACCCCTTTTAATTTTCAAACTTTTATTTATTTTAAAACATCTCTATGTCTTTATTGAAAAGAAAGAAGGCTTTGAGAACTTTTTCCCATAAATCTATCTTTGTAAGAATTCTCTTTTAAAACTTTTTCCCGAAAATATATCTTTGTTGGAAAGGTAAGAAGTCTCTTTTATAAACATTTTTCCCGAAAATCATCACCATTTGTTTATTTCTCCAAAACTCCTCCTTTTCCGACCATAACCCTTCATGGTCATTCAATCCAACAACCTCATGCCGGCCCGTTGGCATAGTTGCATAAAACATTTTCCACTTTCAAATCACCAAAACTCTTCACTTCCCGACCATAGCCTGTCATGGTCAATCATTCTCCAGCAACCTCATACCAGCCCGTCGGTAGAGTTGCAGATACCACACATCTCCATTTTATTTTCAAATCTTAAAACTTTGCAAAACTTGCACATGGTCAGAGGACAGTCTCCCAATTGTCCATATCCGAGGACTCGGCTATTCGAATAGTTTTAACCCTCTGCAGAGGTAGCACGCTTTTCCACACCCATCCGGTAACTCATCGTGTCAGCCACGTCCGCCATACCAGGTGTATGCGAAGTTGAGCCACCGACCATAGCCTCTCATTTGCTCATGCTAGTACAGGATCCTTCCCATATGACACTTTCCATCGACACCCAGTCCAGTTTCCCGTCAGAAACCCTAAGTGTGAGGACTCATAGTTTTGTCCGGCGGTTTATGGTGGAACCTTCTATCCTCCCCACCAACTTGTGTGAGGACCCGGGTCAGGGGTTAGGTCCTCGGACCATCCCCTCATGCATAACGGAGTCATCTCCGTCGATGAGGTATCCCATACTAATAAGAGCAAACTACATGACTACGCCTTTTCCCATATGTGGTAAATGTGGTCGCACAGGGTAGGATTGGTCGTCATAGTACAAAGACACAATGTGCATTTTTCATAAACATCTCCATTCTCCATTTCTCCATTTCCACACCGACATCTCGGTATTCCACGACCACACAAGTATTTTCCAAAGGAGTTTTGAGTAAACAATATTTTTCCCATCCTATAGTTTGGAAAAGAAATTCCAGCTAATATCTCCAGATAGGGTGTCAAATAATATACTTATATTTTGGAAAAGGTTTTCAAAATCATAGCTTTTGTGGCAACACCACATAAATAACTTTTGCTCTTTATAAGTAAAACATGTGAACCAAAAATAGATGTATATAAATGCAAGCTCAGAGGATAGCTTGCCTTGCTCGGCAAAGTGATCTCGGTCTTGATCTTCAGGTTCAACAAATTTCCCTTCCTCAATAACTCCATTCCAAAGACCACTCCGGTAGTGTTTATATCTAGCGTCGCAAACATGAGAATAACACAACAATCAACAAGCAAACCAAACCACAAGTGGTAGACAGACAAGTAACAAACCGTAAGCTTCGAACTAATCGTTCGGGTAACAACTAGGATCTACACTTACGAGGGCATTATGCTGGTCAGTAGTCTATCACCTATACGCGAGCTAGGTACATCGATCACAAAACTATCTGAGGCGAAGGTTAACACAAGCACCTCCGTTGAACGGGAAATACTTCAGACAAAAGTTAGGTCACTATATAATTTTCTGTGAGTGGAACCTTCACACCAAGTTAGGGTGTGATAAAGTGAAACACTAGGAACCTAGCAAAATTGGATTTGCTCCAAAAATTATTACTGATTAATTTAAAAAAATCCTTTTTAAATCTGCCCTTTTGTTAATGTGTTGTAAACAACATTACAAAATAATTTTTCCATGTTTGGGAACAAGGTGGAACATGACAGTCATCATTTTCTGAACATTTTAAGTGGTCAAACTTAATTTTTGGATCCTTATTTTTAAAGATATGAATTTTCCTAATTTGTTTTATATTCTGCCATTTTCTTTATTTCAATAAAACAACAATTAAACTAATTTATTTGGATAGGTGAATTACACCAAAAGACTAGATTTAATCTTCTGAACATTTTGGTATCTTGTTGGTAACTTTTGGATCAATATTTAATTAGTTATGAATTTTACAAAATTATTTTATATTCTGCCCTTTTACTAAAGTGCAAGGAAAAGTTATTTCCAGTGTTTAATTCAACATGAAAATGAGGTTATGAGGTGAAGTTATTTCTCCTGATCATTTTGATATATTGTTTGCTATTTTTGGATAAGTATTTAAAAAGATATTGAATTTACAAACTTAATCAAATTTCTGTCAGTTTTAATATTCACAGAAAAAGGGCCCGAAACGTTTTTCACCGGGCCGTGGCTAGCCACAGACACTGACCCGTGGGGCCTTCGGCCACGCTGGCGCTGACTGGGCGTGGGTGGGCTGTGCTGGCCACCACGGTCACTGACCAGTGGGGCCCGCCTGTCAGCGCGGAAAAGAAAGGAAAAAGGGGGGTTGCGCCTTTGCGTCTGCGGGGGTTCGAACTCGCGTCGCGCGCGAGCGCGGCACGAAGCGGTACCACTGTGCTGGCTCGGTGCTGGTGTTAGTATACGGGCGCGCATCGTTTTGAGGTGACGACCGTGCACGGCGACGACGCGCACGGCCGCGGCGACCACCGGCGGCGAGGTGCACGGATGCGTCGATCTACGGCACGAGGGGACGCGCTAAGGGCTGCTCTCCTGCCGTGTCGTCCTGTGTTGGCCACTAGTTGAGGGTGATAAGGTGAAGAAATTCTATGATTCACATCATATTAAGCAAGAGTCTTCCTAAAACCACCATGAATAAAATGAGATCCCCCATCAGTCATAAGATATCTGGGTACACCAAACCTAGGGAAAATAATATCTTTAAGCATTTTCAAAGATGTTTCAGCATCAACACTAGATGTTGGTATGGCTTCTACACATTTAGTAACATAATCAACAACAACAAGAATATGAGTATTACCATTCGAGGGAGGAAAAGGACCCATAAAGTCAAATCCCCAACAGTCAAAAGTTTCAATAACAAGATAATAATTCATAGGCATTTCATTGCGTCTACTAATGTTACCAACTCTTTGACATTCATCACAGGATAAGATAAATTTTCTTGCATCTTTGAAAAGAGTAGGCCAATAAAAACCTGATTGTAGACCCTTTTGTGCGGTCCTATCTCCAGCGTGATGTCCTCCGTAAGCACTACCATGGCATTTTCTCAATATTTCCTTTTGTTCATGCTCAGGAACGCAGCGTCGCATTATGCCATCCACTCTTCTTTATATAAGTGTGGGTCATCCCAGAAATAATGCCTCACGTCATAAAAGAATTTCCTCCTTTGCTGCTAAGTGAAAGTTGGAGTCAAATATTTGGGAACAATAAAGTTATTATAATCGACATACCATGTGCTTTCATGCGTGTTTACCTTTATTGACACCAACTGTTCATCTGGAAAACTATCATTAACAGGAATAGGATCATAAAGTATATTTTCCAATCTAGATAAATTATCAGCGACAGGATTATCGGCACCTTTCCTATCTACGATATGCAAATCAAATTCTTGCAACAAAAGAACCCATCTAATAAGTATAGGCTTAGCATCTTTCTTTTCCATGAGGTTATAGCAGCATGATCAGTGTGAATAGTTACTTTAGAATCGACAATATATGGTCTAAATTTATAACATACAAAGACTACCGCTAAAAATTCTTTTTCAGTAGTAGCATAGTTCTTTTGAGCAGCATCAAGAGTCTTACTAGCATAATGAATATCATTTAATTTCATATCTACTCGCTGTCCAAGAACAGCTCCTAAAGCATAATCACTAGCATCACACATAATTTCAAATGGTAGAGTCCAATCAGGAGGTTGATGAAGGGGATCGTAGGCCGAAAACAAAAAATTTCCTAACAACGATAACCTTAAACTAGCCAGGATCTATACTATGCAGATATAGTAATACGCAGGAGATCGATATGCATACCCTTGTAGACCGAAAAGCGGGGATCACGCTCCCGCACAAGCGTTGTCGATGAAGCCGACGAAGCCGACCTCAAGGTCGTTGATACGTTTCAAACGTATCTATAATTTTTGATGTTCCATGCTGTTATTATATCAATTGCTACATGTTTTGGTTATACTTTATATCATTTTTATGCATTTTCTGGGACTAACCTATTAACAAGATGCCACAGTGCCAGTTCCCTGTTTTCTGCTGTTTTTGGTTTCAGAAAATCTATTAAGGAAATATTCTCGGAATTGGACGAAACAAAAGACATCGTCAATAATATCACGAGGAGATCACGGAGTCCAAAGGGGAGTCGGAGCAGACCCACCAGGGGGCCACGCCACACTAGGGCGCGGCCCAGGGTGGGCCCGCGCCCCCTATGGCGTGGTGGCCCCCTCGGCCACCGACGCCGCCTCTTCGCCTATATATTCTCCGCGACGCGAAAACCCTATTACGGTCGATCATATTCCACGAAAAGTTCCGTCACGGCCGTCATCGTCAATCTCAGATCGGAGGAGTTCTGAAGCTCTTCCCGGCACCCTGCCGGAGGGGAGATCATCACCGGAGGGCTCTACATCACCATACCTGCCTCCGGAGTGATGCGTGAGTAGTCCACCCCTGGACTACGGGTCCATAGCAGTAGCTAGATGGTTGTCTCTCTACCTTGTGCCTCCATGTTTAGATCTTGTGAGCTGCCTAACATGATCAAGATCATCTTATTGTAATGCTAGATGTTGTGTTTGCTGGGATCCGATGAATATTGATACCATGTTTATTCAAGTTGTTTATCTATGTGCTCTTGATCTTGCATGCTCTCCGTTGCTAGTAGATGCTTTGGCCAAGTAGATGCTTGTGACTCCAAGAGGGGGTATTTATGCTCGATAGTGGGTTCAGTCTCTAGATATCTGGATCAGTGACAGAAAGGTCTAAGATGGTAGATGTGCTGTTGCTACTAGGGATAAAACATTGGTGCAGTGTCCAAGGGCACTTGTATTGATTACATTACACACTTTACTTCATGCAATAATCTGTTGTTAGCAACTTAATACTGAACAGGATGCGGATGCTGCCTTGAAGGTGGATTATTTAGGCATAGATGTGGTTGGAATAACGGTCTATGTACTTTGTTGTAATGCCCAACTAGATTTCATAGTAGACATCTTGGCATGTATTGCATTGTTATGCCCTCTCTATTTGTCAATTGCCCAGCTGTAATTTGTTTACCCAACATGCTAGTTATCTGTTCTGAGAGAGACACCACTAGTGAACTGTGGACCCTGGTCCAATTTCCTCATACTGTTTACACAACCTGCTGCAATCATCTGTTTCCTGTTACTTGCTGTTTTCCTGCTGTTTTCCACACCATACGTTTAACTCTTTGTTTCTGCAAGACCGGAGAGATTGACAACCTCTCTGTTTCGTGTTGGGCAAAGTTCTGGTTTGTGTCTGTGCAGATTCCACGTTGGTGCAAGCTCCCTAGCGCCAGGGGGAGTCAACATCAACAACCTTCCGATAGATCGTCAAGTCCTACTGGTGATTAAACCTTGGGTAGATTATTCAAGGGAAAACTTCTGCTGTCTACATCATAACCTTCCTCTTGGGGTTCACCAACACGTAGCCATCAAGCTGTTTTCTGGCGCCGTTGCCGGGGACTTGGAGGCTATTGGAAAGGGGAGTCTCTCAGTTCCAATCTCTTTACTTTGTTTTTTGTTTTTTTAGTTTTGTTTTGCTTGCTGTTAAAAATCAAAAACCCAAAAAAATTAAATTCCTGCATCTAGTTTACTATTTCGGTTGTTACTTGCTTGTTGCCATGTCTAGTTCCGCTCCTAATATCATGTCTCCTGAGGAAGAGGTTTTCACTTTTAAGCAAGGAAGTGGGGAGAGTTTTGGTGATGCTTGGTCTAGAATTTCTGAATCCTATGTTAAAACTGAACCTAAAATGGCTTTGAGTCTGTTTCTTAGTAGTTTCTATTTTGGGTTGCTTCTTTGTTATAGATATGCTCTAGATGCTGTAGTTGGGGGAGATTTCCTTCGTTATGATGGGGATCAAGCTTTCAATGCCATAAAAAAATTAATTGCAGCATCTGCCTCTTCAAATAAAAAAATAGAATCTGCTTTTGAGAACATTCATTCAAGACTAGAATCACTTGAGTCAGAGTTGGCTAGTTTTAAAGAAACTTTTAAACTTTTTGAAAGTGTCCCTATGCCATTCGAACCTTCTGGATGGGTTCCTTCACTAAAAATTTCAATTGATGGGACAATTTTCTATGCTCATTGTGATATTAAATCTGAATTTTGCTTGATGCCTAAGAGGATTTATGACTCCCTGAATTTATATGAACTCTCAAAAAGTGAAACTTTTGTAACTCTAGCTGATAATTCAATCAAGTTATCTTTTGGGACTACTCAAGGAGTTGTTACTAAAATAAAGGGAGTATTTACACCTACTGATTATCATGTCATTGAATGTGTAGGAAATGGGAGCATCACACTTGGAAGAGGATTATTGAGGCAATTGGGAGCTGTCATTGACATGGGTGAAGCTACTCTGAAATTTAAACCTCCATATTGTTTGCATCATTTTCCTAATGCCCCTAAAGCCAAGGCTAAGAAAAAGAATAAGAGGTCTAAAGGTAACACTATTGGTACCTCTGGTCTTAACAATACTTGATGCATCTCTTCATGCCTAGCTCAAAGGCATTAAAGAAAAGCACTTCTGGGAGATAACCCATGTTTTTATTTGCTGTTTTCTTGAGTCAAGGATGCTTGTTTACCTCTGTAGCAACTCCTTTGTATCTTTTATTTGCTGTTTTGTTGTGCCAAGGAGAGTTACTAATGCAAAGTTGGTTTTTATTTTCGGGACTGCATTGGGACAGATTGCTGTTCGTCACCGTTTAATTCAGTAGAAAATCAGAAAAAATCGAAAAATGCTGAAACTTTTTGTGCATGTTCCTGATGATGTTACGCAACTTTCATTATTTCAAAAGTTCTTCATCTGAGCATCGTAAGTGCCTCGAAAAAATTCGTCATTACAGACTGTTCTGGTTTGACAGATTCTGTCTTTTATTTTGCATTCTCTCTTTTACAAGTTTTTAAGTGGTTTCTTTTCGTGTAAAAGTGCCCACTTGAGCCTAGTAACAGTGGCTAATGTTTAAAATAGTTGGCTTGTGAGTTTTGTCTTTGCTAGAACTTTGAAGTATTATCTTTTAGTGCACTAACCTGCTAATGAGAAAAGCTGTTAAGTTTTGGTGTGAAGGAAGTTTTCAAGTGTTGATAGAGGAGAATGATATTACATGATCAAGAAGAGTGAAGAGCTTAAGCTTGGGGAGGCTTACCTCCCCAGCATATTTCAAGAAGACTCAAGCATCTAAGCTTGGGGATGCCCAAGGCATCCCCTTCTTCATCTACAAATTATCAGGTCATCTCTAATGGTGCTATATTTTTATTGCTTCATGCTAGTGTACTCTTCCTTGGAGCGTCAGTGTGTTTTTGTTTTCAGTTTGTTTTGTTTTGTTTGCTGTGCTATACTTGTTGGATCCTAGTATTCATGTTTGGGAGAGAGACACGCTCCACTTTTTCATTAGAATACTCTTGTGCTTCACTTATACTTGTTGAGTATTCCTGTCTAGTTGCTGTTATTGCTGTTAGCTCTCAGTTTTTCATGTATCTCTTGTTAGAGCTTTCAGTTTCTTTTGAAGAAAGTACTCTCTTGCTTCACTTATATCTGTTTGGAGAGTTGTCAAATAAGTTGATTGGTGTTTGGTTGGACCAGAAAAATGCTATGCATGTGGTAGTGGTATAAAATGCTTACATGAATCTTTTTAGATCGTTGTCTTGAGTAATTTGATGCTTGCCAATTGTTTTGAGCTGTCAAGTAATTAATGTTTAAGCTTGTGCATCATGTAAGTAATGGCTATTAATGAAGAACTACTATAAGGATTTTCTGCTATAATAATCTGTTGCATGATTGGAAGTCCATAGTAGTCTAGATAATTTTTGGATGAAGGCTATGTGTTAACAAGGAAGACAGTGGGAGTCTATGGTTCGTCAAACCTTGTGTTTTATGTACACTCTTGCTATTCCAGTTGATAATGATGTTTGCTTATAATAACCTTGCTAGCCTAAACTCTGTACTAAGAGGGAATGCTTCTTGTACATCCAAAACCTTGAGCCAAATCCATGCCACCTGTGTCCACCATACCTACCTATTATGTGGTGTTTTCACCATTCCAAGTAAATTTCTTCATGTGCTATCTACTAACTACTCAAAACTGTTACATTTCCTTTTTGTGTCACTACTTGAAAAGCTCATAAGGACGTAGTAGTGAGATTTGTCATCTTCCATGCTAATTAATTTACAAGGATTGGCAGCTTCATCTGCTTCTCCACCTTTTATTTTGCATTAAAGAGCTGGTTAGTCCACCCTACAAATAAATAAATAGACACTCCTCCATGGTGAATGTTGGTGGGCACCCGAGGATTCGGTTAGCCATGGTTTGTGGAAAGTAAATGGTTGGGAGGAGTGTCACCAATAAGTGCTTGTTACAAGTGCAGTCCTAAAAACTCTCGGAACCGCTCTAAAAGTTAGTTAGCCATGGAAGATGACAAGTACCTGCTATTTGATTTGTTGACACCTGTATACACCATTACCTTACAAAACAATATTTTATGCTCTCTATATGCCTTCGGGAACTACAGCTCTAGCACATGATGTTAATCCCTGCTTCCCTCTGCGAAGGGCCATTCTTTTACTTTTATGTTGAGTCAGTTTTCCCACTTCTTTCTGTCTACTTAAGCAAACATCATTGTCAACTCCAGTATAACAGTTTTTACATAACTTTGTGTTTGGTTGATCATATTCTTTGCATTGACATTATCTATATGATATACATGTTGAAAGTTGAAGCAAATGCTGAAGCTATTATCTTCCTTTGTGTTGATACAAACACTTTCATGTTGAGAATTATTGCTGCTGTGAACTAACTATTATGTTAGACTATTATATCTCTAAATGTTTTATAGTGTTATTCATGAAAGTTTGCACTTGTGTGATCACTTATGTTTACTCTTTATTTACTTGCTTGCAAACTATAGACCATTGGCTTGGATCACTTCATTCAGATCATGTGCATTACATTGTTATTTGATCAAAGATTGTGTTGGTAGCATGTCACTTCAAAAATTATCTGTTTTTATCGTTTACCTACTCGAGGACGAGCAGGAACTAAGCTTGGGGATGCTTGATACGTCTCAAACGTATCTATAATTTTTGATGTTCCATGCTGTTATTATATCAATTGCTACATGTTTTGGTTACACTTTATATCATTTTTATGCATTTTCTGGGACTAACCTATTAACAAGATGCCACAGTGCCAGTTCCCTGTTTTCTGCTGTTTTTGGTTTCAGAAAATCTATTAAGGAAATATTCTCGGAATTGGACGAAACAAAAGACATCGTCAATAATATCACGAGGAGATCACGGAGTCCAAAGGGGAGTCGGAGCAGACCCACCAGGGGGCCACGCCACACTAGGGCGCGGCCCAGGGTGGGCCCGCGCCCCCCTATGGCGTGGTGGCCCCCCTCGGCCACCGACGCCGCCTCTTCGCCTATATATTCTCCGCGACGCGAAAACCCTATTACGGTCGATCATATTCCACGAAAAGTTCCGTCGCGGCCGTCATCGTCAATCTCAGATCGGAGGAGTTCTGAAGCTCTTCCCGGCACCCTGCCGGAGGGGAGATCATCACCGGAGGGCTCTACATCACCATGCCTGCCTCCGGAGTGATGCGTGAGTAGTCCACCCCTGGACTACGGGTCCATAGCAGTAGCTAGATGGTTGTCTCTCTACCTTGTGCCTCCATGTTTAGATCTTGTGAGCTGCCTAACATGATCAAGATCATCTTATTGTAATGCTAGATGTTGTGTTTGCTGGGATCCGATGAATATTGATACCATGTTTATTCAAGTTGTTTATCTATGTGCTCTTGATCTTGCATGCTCTCCGTTGCTAGTAGATGCTTTGGCCAAGTAGATGCTTGTGACTCCAAGAGGGAGTATTTATGCTCGATAGTGGGTTCAGTCTCTAGATATCTGGATCAGTGACAGAAAGGTCTAAGATGGTAGATGTGCTGTTGCTACTAGGGATAAAACATTGGTGCAGTGTCCAAGGGCACTTGTATTGATTACATTACACACTTTACTTCATGCAATAATCTGTTGTTAGCAACTTAATACTGAACAGGATGCGGATGCTGCCTTGAAGGTGGATTATTTAGGCATAGATGCGGTTGGAATAACGGTCTATGTACTTTGTTGTAATGCCCAACTAGATTTCATAGTAGACATCTTGGCATGTATTGCATTGTTATGCCCTCTCTATTTGTCAATTGCCCAGCTGTAATTTGTTTACCCAACATGCTAGTTATCTGTTCTGAGAGAGACACCACTAGTGAACTGTGGACCCTGGTCCAATTTCCTCATACTGTTTACACAACCTGCTGCAATCATCTGTTTCCTGTTACTTGCTGTGTTTCGTGCTGTTTTCCACACCATACGTTTAACTCTTTGTTTCTGCAAGACCGGAGAGATTGACAACCTCTCTGTTTCGTGTTGGGCAAAGTTCTGGTTTGTGTCTGTGCAGATTCCACGTTGGTGCAAGCTCCCTAGCGCCAGGGGGAGTCAACATCAACAACCTTCCGATAGATCGTCAAGTCCTACTGGTCCGATTAAACCTTGGGTAGATTATTCAAGGGAAAACTTCTGCTGTCTACATCATAACCTTCCTCTTGGGGTTCACCAACACGTAGCCATCAGTCGTGTAGAGGAAGAAGACCTCCGAGCGCCACAGGCGTGGCACCTCGCAGGGAATCGCACACGTACGGCGAAGATGACTTCCTCCGGGCTCCGATCCAGGGACGAGCAGCGGAAGACTTGGACCGGAAATCCAGCAGCACGGCGGTGTGCTTATGGTGGAGAAACACTCACCCCGTACACGACTCCAATTGCGGAGTCATGATTAAACGGGAGAGAGAGAGAAATTGGTGTGTCTTTCAAAGGCAAGGGGCACCCATATATATAGGTGGAGCGGAGGGTGCAAGTCCCCTTGGCTTAGCCATGTGGGACTAAACCCCACATGGCTTGGCCGGCCAAGGGGGCAGCCGCCGGCCCTAGGTGGGCCCCATTTGGCCCACCCAGGCCGGTCCCTCCCAACTCGCACCTCCCCCCCCCCCTCTTGGGCCTCTTTAGGCCCATCTAGGTGTGCAGCCTTTAAAATTCGAATTTAATTAAATAAAAAATATATTTAATCATTAATTCAACTAATTAATATCAAATACATTTTATCTAATTAATTCCAGCTCCGAAAACTATTTCGTCGCTCTCCGATCTCCATCGGAATTCTCCGGAACACTTCCGGTGCTCTCTTTTATTTTTCTCTTTTATTTCCAATCTATTATAAATGTCATCTTCCCTTAAGTGTGTTACCCTAGCGGTTCGAGATCTCGCCAGACATAATCGAGACACGCTTTCCGATTAATGACTAATTCGTGGACCTTGGATACCCAGAATTAATCCCTGTGTGATAACGAAATAACTTTGTCGTTCGAACCTAGACGTCGAGTCTTAAACCTTTTGCCTGACGATACTTAGCGTGTCCGAGACTCATTCTTAGATATCATGATACCTAGCTTGATCTCGTTATCGACAACACTATCTTCTACTCGTCCGTGATAATATGTCCCCGTGTCCTAGTCACATGCTTGCAAGCTTATTTGACATAATCTCACCGAGTGGGCCCAGGAGTATCTATCCTGCTATGCGGATTGGCAAATCCCGCTCTTGATCCCTCATCTCAACATACTCCCTTCCGATACCCGAGAGGGACACCGTTATTGTCATACTATATAAGTAATGACGTTTGATGCAATCAAAGCATCTTCTAGGAATAGCGATAAGAGTTGATCTCACGGTCAAAGGCGTAATGACTACGTCCTACAAATATTGGGTATGTCCATCACATCATTCTACCAACGATATGACTCCATTGTCAACTGACACCGTTGTCGCATAATCGGGAAACCTCGATCATCGATTGCACAATGGACTAGTCACGTAGAGGCTACTAGGGACCTGGTTGTCTACGTACCACACGTGTATTAATGTTTCTGCTTAATACAGTTATAGCATGATACAAAAACGTATTATGAACAAATGAGATATGATAAATAAAACACTTTATTAATTGCCTCTAGGGCATATCTCCTTCAGTCTCCCACTTGCACTAGAGTACAATTTATTCTAGATTACAACTTGGTAAAAGCCTAACACCCATAGTATTCTGGTGTTTTACATGCTTGTCTAGTGGAAGAGGCTTTGTCAGGGGATCTGCCACATTCAGATCCGTATGCACTTTGCAAATCTTCACATCGCCTTCCTGTACATACTGTCGTATCACATGAAAGCGTCGGAGAATGTGTTTGGCAGTTGAGTGAGACCTTGGTTCCTTCGCGTTAGCAATAGCACCCATATTGTCGCAGTAGAGGGTTACGGGATCTTGCGCGCTAGGGAACACTCCAAGTTCGATGATGAACTTCCTCAGCCATACAGCTTCATTCGCGGCTTTCGAAGCAGCAATGTACTCCGATTCCATTGTAGATTGAGCCACTATGGGTTGCTTCCCGCTTCTCCAGCTTACAGCGCCACCGTTCACCTTGAAAATATATCCTGTCTGTGACTTTGAGTCATCTGGATCTGTGCAGAAACTTGCATCAACGTAACCTGTTACGCCAAGTTCTTCTTCACAGTCTCCATACACAAGGAACATTTCCTTTGTCTTCTTGAGATTCTTAAGAATGTTCTTAACAACTATCCAATGATCCTTTCCAGGATTACTTTGGAACCGACTCGTCAAACTAAGAGCCAACGCTACATCGGGTCGGGTACTTAACATGGCATACATGATCGAACCTATGGCTGAGGCATAGGGATGTTTAGCCATCTCGGCTTTATCATGTGCCGTCACAGGGCACTGAGACTTTCTCAATACCTTATTCTTGATGACAGGTAGAGAACCTTTCTTTGCCGTCTCCATACCGAACCGTTTCAGTATCTTATCAAGATAAGTACTCTGACTTAACGCTAATAGACGCCTTGATCTATCACGATAGATTTTAATGCCTAATACGTATGCAGCTTCTCCTAAGTCCTTCATCGAAAATTTACTATTTAAATATTTCTTCACGCTATTCAGAAGATCCACATTATCCCCAATTAGTAATATATCATCCACATATAGAACTAGGAACACAACGAGCTCCCACTCATTTTCTTGTAAATGTAGGTCTCTTCCGCATTTTGGATAAATCCAAAACCTTTGATCACCTCATCAAAGCGGAGATTCCAGCTCCGAGATGCTTGCTTCAGTCCATAAATGGAACGCTGAAGTTTGCATACCTTGCCAGCATTTTCTGGATCGACAAAACCTTCAGGTTGTACCATATACAACTCTTCCTCAATGTTGCCATTTAGGAACGCTGTTTTGACATCCATCTGCCATATTTCATAATCGTAATATGCAACAAGTGCTAGCAAAACCCGAATAGACTTTAGCATCGCTACCGGTGAAAATGTTTCATCGTAGTCAATTCCATGAACTTGTCGGAAACCCTTTGTGACAAGCCGAGCTTTATAGACAGTCACATTACCGTCAGCATCAGTCTTCTTCTTAAAAATCTATTTATTCTCGACGGCCTTGCGCCCTTCGGGAATCTCCATCAAAGTCCATACTTTGTTGTCATACATGGATCCTATTTCGGATTTCATGGCTTTAAGCCATTTCTCGGACTCAGGCCCTTCCATAGCCTCTTTGTAATTCGTAGGTTCGTCTTGTTCAATTAACATGACGGTGCAGACCAAGTTGCCGTACCACTCTGGTGTGGCACGTGTCCTTCCAGACCTACGAGGTAGAATAGCATCCTCGACATTTGCTCCCACTCCATCTGTGGAGGACGGTTCCGGAACAGTTTCCGTTGCGCCACTCGGAATTTCGAGTTCAGGTCAACTATCTCGTCGAGGTCTATTTTCCTCCCACTTACTCCTTTGGCGAGAAACTCCTTCTCGAGAAAGGTGCCGTTCTTCGCGACAAACGTTTTGCCCTCGGCTTGGTTGTAGAAGGTGTATCCTATGGTTTCCCGCGGATACCCTACAAAGATGACTTTCTCCGTTTCGGTTCGAGTTTGTCGGGCTGTAGTTTCTTAACGTACGCCTCACAACCCCAGACCATCAGGAACGACAACTTGGGTTTCTTGCCATGCCATATCTCATACGGTGTCATTTCTAAGGATTTGGACGGAGCCCTATTTAAAATGAATGCGGCTGTTTCTAACGCATATCCCCAAAATGATACGGGCAAGTCGGTAAGAGACATCATAGACCGGACACTATCTAATAGGGTACGATTACGTCGCTCAGACACACCGTTGCGTTGCGGTGTTCCAGCCGGCGTAAGTTGCGGCACAATGCCACAGGCCTTCAGATGTGTGCCAAACTCAAAACTCAAATATTCGCCACCACGATCGGATCGAAGGTGCTTGATTTTATTGTTGAGTTGATTTTCAACTTCACTTTGAAATTCTTAGAACTTTTCAAACGTTTCATACTTGTGTTTCATCAAATAGATATACCCATATCTACTCAAGTCATCGGTGAAGGTGACAAAGTAACGATAACCATTGCGTGTCGACACGCTCATTGGCCCACACACATCTGTATGTATGACTCCCAACAAGTCCGACGCCCGTTCCATGAAACCATTGAATGGTGTCTTGGTCATCTTGCCCATGAGGCACGATTCGCATGTATTGAGGGATCCAAAATCCAACGAGTCTAAAAGTCCATCAGTATGGAGTTTCTTCATGCGCTTTATACCAATATGACCGAGACGGCAATGCCACATATACATGGCGGTATCGCCACTAAGTTTAATCCTCTTGGCATCTACGTTATGAATGTGAGTACTACGATCGAGATTCAGCAGGAATAAACCATTATTCACAGGAGCATCAACATAAAAGATATCATTCATCGAAATAGCACAAACACTTGGTACTGAATTGAACGAATATCCGTCTTGCAACAAGCAAGAACCACTTATAATGTTTACACTCAGAGACGGTAAAAAAATAACATTTATTTAAAACCAAAACTAATCCCGATGGTAGATGTAGAGGGAGAGTGCCGACAGCCACCACGTCAACTTTTGATCCATTGCCGACGCGCATCGTCACCTCATCCTTTTCCAGGCGCCGTTTATTCTGCAACTCCACCTGAGAGTTACAAATGTGAGCAACAGATCGGTATCAAATACCCAGGTATTACTCCGGGCGCATGTAAGGTAAACATCAATAACATGTATATCACATATACCTTTCTCTTTCCCGGCAATCTTGCCGGCCTTCTTGTCTTCCAGGTACTTGGGGCAGTTGCGCTTCCAGTGACCATCTCCCTTGCAGTAGAAGCATTCCACGCCAGGTTTGGGACCAGATTTGTTGGCCTTGGATCGGGCAACAGGCTTGCCATCCTTCCTCGGCTTCCAGTTCTTCTTTCCCTTCCCACCGGATTTCTTAAAATCGACGGTCTTGTTGACCATCAACAGCGTGTGCTCCTTCTTGATCTCCACCTCAGCAGTCTTCAGCATCACGAACACCTCAGACAGGCCCTTAGCCATGCCCTGCATGTTGTAGTTCATGACGAAGCCTTTGAAGCTAGGGGGCAACGATTGCAGCACCCTATCAATCGGCAGCTCATCAGGAATCCTGCATTCCAGAGTGTTCAGGCGTTGAACGTAGCCAGACATCTTGACCACGTGCCCGCTCACACTGCTGTGCTCCTCCATCTTGGCTGAGAAGAAGAGCTCAGAAGCTTCATACCTCTCAGCCTTGGCCTGCGGCGCAAAGACAGCCTTGAGATCAGAGATTATCTCGAAGGCACTCATCTTCTCAAAACGATTCTGCAGGTCAACTTCCATGGCGTAGAGCATGCCACTCTGCACGAAGGCGGAATCATCCGTCTTCGTCAGATAGGCTTTCTTTTCATCCTCAGAGGCGGTGATCGCAGGGGGATCTCCAATGGCGGCTTCCAGGACATAGGCCACCTTGTGGGGAGTGAGGAGGATCCTCACGTTGCGGAACCAGGACATGAAGTTAGACCCATTGGTCTTAAGCTTTTCTTTCTCAAGGAACAGGCCTAGGTTAAAGGTGGGGCGCGACATCTACAATGGAATTTGCAAAAACATGAGACTTTGTTCATAAATTTAATTGAGTTCAAGTTTTAGAAAATAAACTACAAGAACTCCCACTCAAACGAATATCCCTCTAATCGCTTCAGTGATTACACGACCCTAATCCATTGTGCAACCCTCATCGTCAGAGCCGGCAACACAACTTGAAAGGTAGACATCGGAATGTCAATCACAACAACTCTGTGACTCATGCTCGACCTTTCGGTCACCGTGTTCCGAGGCCATGTCTGTACATGCTAGGCTCGCCATTATAACCTCCAGCGTAAACGCTTGTGCAAACATGTCTTACACCCACTGTATGCGAACGACGATATGTATGACACCCGATCGTCACGGCCTGCCTCATAACGTAGAAATTTCTTGGTGGTGCATGCCAAAGGGAGAACACTAATGGAATTTTGGAGGGATCATCTTATATTACTACTGCCATGTAACTAATATATAACAATATATATATACACAATATAAGATGCACTAAAAAACATCAAATGTAATGCGACATGATATGGTCTTGCGCCGATGGTCTCCTTCACGCCCACAGTTTATAAACAATTTAATAAACCTACGTTGACCATATCATATTGCCCCTGCAAAATAAAGTTAGACGCTTTTTACTTTATCTTTTGCATATTTTACGTGGCTAGGGGCTGTCGTAAATAGAACCGCTTCATACCTACGAACCTATGACCACAACAACGATCAAATAATTGCATGTTTATTTATCCCTTTCGGGCCCTCCATTGAAAATGCAAGACCAACTAAAGAGAGAGAGACAGACACCCGCCAGCCACATATACGGTACAAGCCGTATGTCAGTTGTGGAACCAGTCTCGCGTAAGCATACGCGTAAGGTCGGTTCGGGCCGCTTCATCAACTCAATGCCGCCAGAAATGCAAGTGCACGCTGGAGGGTAGCAAATAAAAGAACGATGCCCCCGTGATAAACACGGGTTCTAAAAGCGTACAGCTATATCTACGCATAGATCGGCTCTGATACCACTGAAGGGGATCGTAGGCAGAAAACAAAAAAATTCCTAAAACGATAACCTTAAACTAGCCAGGATCTATACTATGCAGATATAGTAATACGCAGGAGATCGATATACATACCCTTGTAGACCGAAAAGCGGGGATCACGCTCCCGCACAAGCGTTGTCGATGAAGCCGACGAAGCCGACCTCAAGGTCATGTTGAGGAAGAAGACCTCCGAGCGCCACAGGCGTGGCACCTCGCAGGGAATCGCACACGTACGGCGAAGATGACTTCCTCCGGGCTCCGATCCAGGGACGAGCAGCGGAAGACTTGGACCGGAAATCCAGCAGCACGGCGGTGTGCTTATGGTGGAGAAACACTCACCCCGTACACGACTCCAATTGCGGAGTCACGATTAAACGGAGAGTGATGGCTCCCATGTGCAGGAGATCAATTGTAGTACCTTTCAATTAGAAAAGGTTGTCGAACCCACGAGGAGCTGAAGGTATTGGTTAGTAAGATTGATAAATAAAACAATAAAAGATGCAGTGTTTTTGGTATTTTCAGTTGTATAATTGCAAGCAGATAACAGATAGTAGCAAGTGAAAGCTCTCAAAGAGAGAAAGCCCAATCCTCTTATGTGGCAAAGGACAAGCTCAAGTGATGTGTAACTTATATGTGGCAAACGTTCCCGAGGGCGGCATGGATGATGCTAGGCATAGAGATTTATTAAACAACACGTTGAATATCTTGTCAAGTTTTAATCCTCTTTGGACGGAGCCATAATTAGGTATAGCTAAATAAATAAACTACAACCCCTTATGATGGATCATGTGGCCAAGCAAATGACTGCACAAGAATTATTAAGACCTAAAGTCCCACCATAGCATTACACTCTAAGGTCCCCGATACTAATACCCTCATAATATAACTTCATGACTCGGTCTCAGGTTTACGTGTCCTCCCAAGTCTCCATCAATTCATTACACTACGGTGTTCTCCTATGAGCCCATATAGGTGAAGTGTTGTGCAGTCGACGTTCGCACAACACCATCATAGAATCACATAAAAGATAAACTCTTGACAAAATACCAACACATGTCATATATAAATCAATGCCAATTCATCCTATGCCCTCAGGAACATACGGGAACTACTCACAACGTGCGAACATGATCATAATCAGTGGCATAAGTGGTACAACACAATCTGAAATTATAACTTCACCACCAAATAATGACAAGTACTCAATCACAAACATGAATAGTAGCACAAGACAAGTATCTAGGGTATAGCAACTCTCAAACTGCGAGGGGAACGGAGTGGATCACGGTGATGATGATGGTGATGGTGCTGGTCTTGATGGGGGTGATGATGTAGAGGCCTCCTCCCACGCCAAGGAGGAGAGGTGATGACGATGACGATGATTTCCCCCTTCTCCGGAGTTCCGGAGCAGCAGGATCTGACCCCCCTCGGAAGGGATCAGGAGTTTCGCCGCCGCCGCGACCTCGGATGGACTTGGAAAAATTAGGGCGTTACTTTTCGGGCGAGACGAAGGCGTTGCTAAAAAGCCCCAGGCGAGGAGGTGCCCGAGGCACCTTTTGGTGGGTCCCACGCGGCCAGGTACATGGGCCGCGTGGGCCACCCCCATTTGGCCCTCGTGGCTCTCCTCTCTTCGGTCTTCTTCCCTCTGCCTTTCTCCCGATGAAAAACTGACGCAGTATTTTTCCTTTTATTATTTGAGGTCCTGTAGCTCCTGAAACATTAAAGACAAGAAAAAGGAGGTTTTCTGCCTCCCAGAAATTAAATACCAAAAATAGGGACTTTGTATGAAAGTCCCCAAAATCATCTAAAACATGTAGAAACAATCATATAATCATGCAAATAACATTCTAGTATGATACTAAAAGTTATATAAATGATGATATAAAATGCACGTATCAACTCCCCCAAGCTTAAACCTTTACTCGTCCTCGAGTAAGTAAGGACATAGATCATTACATGCATCAATGGACTTATGGTTGATAAATAAATACGGGCATTGTATCATCATCATATTCAATTGCAAGATAAGATTAATGATCTAAAACTCATACATATGAGGGCAACATAAGTAGAACTCTAGCAATCACCCCTTACTTTTGAAAGCAAATAACCATTGTATGTTGGACAATCGAATCATATTGTTTTTCACATGCTTTTGCTCTTCATGGCAAGCATTATAATCTTTTATACTTTGCTGAAATTCAAAGACAAGATAAACTCTCATTGGATAACAAGTTCAAAAGAAGACAAATGAAAAGACAGATAGATATAAAAATTGTTATCACTCTTGCTTGACTAGTAACTAGTGCAAACTTTAGTCATGGATATCTCAATCAAGTTCCCATGCTCTACACAACCCTTTTCTTACACTTTCCATGGCTAGCTGAAATTTCAGGTGCCTTCCTTTCATTCACATTCAAGAGCATAAGTATTGAAATATCCATGATCATTAATTTGCTCAAAAGATACTAGGTTGTAACAAGAGTGTTTTATATCCTTTTCATTAAGTCTTCTCAACTTCTTATCCTACAAGACTATATCTTAACCTCAAACTATTAATTCACAAGTCTTTTTACTTCTTCTATATTGAGATAATTCTATAATTGTCCAACATACTCAAGTTAATTAATTTCAAGGCAAGATGTGATTGAAATTCTAAATATGCCACGCTCATTTGCATGAGTGTTACCCATAAATCCCAAACAAGAGAATCATGGATGACACCATACTTTAATATTCATTGATAAACCATAGATAGGGATACATGATAATGCTCCATGAGCTCACACACGCCTAAGAGATATTGATAACTAAACGATAAAAGCAAACACACCATGACTAGATAGATATGATAATAGTGAGATAAAGAGGTGGAACTCCCCCAAGCTTGACGTTTGCAAGGTCTTTCTTTGCTGCAGCTCCTCCTTCTCATATTCTTCTCCCACTCAGCCATCTTCCATGGAAAGGCCTTCCATCACGGAAAGATGTAGGTGGATCATTATACCTGAGGGTGGCAGCTGCTGCAATCTTCTTGAAGCGTTCTTCATATTCGCAGTTCTGGTTCTACATCCCACATGAAGCATTGGAACTTTCCCACTTGTCGATGACGTCCTTGTATCTATCTTCCAGATCTTCAAGCCTTTTCTTGTACTCTTCAACCTTCTTTCCAGCTCCAGGTTCATGAAGTGGTGAGCATCAAGGCTGCGGTAAACCACAGTGCCATACCTGAAGGTCTTGTCCTCCAACTCATCCAGCCTTTCCTCCACCGTGCCGGTGGCCTTGGGAGCCTTCACCTCCTCCACGAGCATCACGCCCTCCTTGAAGCACACGGTCTTCGGTGGTGTCATCACGGAGTTGAGGTAGCGGTTCACAACACCCTCCTTGGGAGAGCTCTCCCCCTCTTGGTTGGATCCGGAGCAAGACATGGCTAAAACCTGACAGGCAGAAACAACAGAAACAAAGATCGCTCGAGAACGCTCGGTGCGAGATTAGATCGGCAGAGAGGGGTATATATTGAGGGTTTTTAGGTCAAGACGAAGCGTCGGGATCGAAAACGAGACGAAAAAGGACTCCGAGGTGGAAAAGGGATAGCCCCACGCGGCCAGGTACATGGGCCGCGTGGGCCCCTCTCTTTCTCCCTCGGGTCTCCGTTTCGTCCAGTTTTCTTGTCCCATACGATGATTTCCATAAAAATTGACCTCCGTAAAATTTTATGCAATTCCGAGAAACTTTCCAACACAAAAGTTACCTTCTATTGATTTAGGGTTTCTGAACTGCACGGTTTCTCTCAATTACCTCTCCGGTGTTTGTAAATTCAACTCCTCCACCCTTCCGATGAAGCTCTTTCCTGCAATATAAGGTTTAAGGCGTTGTCCATTGACTACATGAGGTTTACCTTTCATGTCACCGTGAAGACGGATAGCTCCTGAACGGTACACCTCCTGTATCACTAATGGTCCCTGCCACTTTGAAGCTAGCTTCCCTGCAGAAAACTTGAAACGAGAGTTGTACAATAAAACTTGATCACCTACTTTGAATTCCTTTTTCTTAATTTTCTTGTCATGCCAAATCTTAACTTTTTCTTTAAACATCCTGGCACTTTCATAAGCTTCATTTCTCCATTCGTCAAGTAGGTTTAGGTCAAGAATTCTCTTTTCTCCCGCAGTTTTAAAATCAAAGTTCAGTTGTTTAATAGCCCATCTAGCTTTATGTTCTAGTTCAACAGGTAAGTGACAAGCTTTTCCATAAACCATTTTATAAGGAGACATTCCCATAGGATTTTTAAAAGCAGTTCTATAAGCCCACAAAGCATCATTAATCTTAATTGGCCAATCAGATCTAGACTTATTCACTGTCTTTTCCAAAATGAGTTTAATTTCCCTATTGCTTAATTCAACTTGCCCACTTGTTTGAGGATGATAAGGAGATGCAATTCTATGGTTAACATCATATTTTGCCAAAGTTTTTCTAAGAACACCATGCAAGAAATGAGAACCACCATCAGTAATTAAGAACCTAGGAACACCAAACCTGGGGAAAATGATGTCCTTGAGCATCTTCATTGCTGTGGCATGATCTGCACTTTTGGTTGGAATTGCTTCCACCCACTTTGTAACATAGTCAACTGCAACCAAAATGTGAGTATGCTTTGTCTTTGATTCTGGGAAAGGACCCATAAAGTCAAAACCCCACACATCAAATGGTTCAAGTGGCAATGAATAATTCATAGGCATTTCATTCCTCCTACCAATGTTTCCTACTCTTTGACATTTATCACAAGATTTAACATATTCAGCACAGTCCTTAAATAAAGTAGGCCAATAGAAACCAGATTGTAATACCTTTGCTCCTGTGCGATCTCCTGCATGATGCCCTCCATAGGGACTGTCATGACAATCTCTTATAATAGCCTGTTGTTCATGCTCAGGTACACAACGTCTAATAATACCATCCACACTTTTCTTATAGAGGAAAGGATCATCCCAAAAATAATGTCTAAGATCATAAAAGAATTTCTTTCTTTGTTGAGAAGTGAAGTGTGGAGGCAAAACTTTACCAACAATAAAATTTGCATAGTTGGCAAACCAAGGAGATGCAACTTTAGCACTAGAAACATTAACAATTGCAAGTTGTTCATTAACAAAGCTATCATTAATAGGAATAGGATCATCAGGTATGCTTTCCATCCTAGAGAGATGATCAGCAACTTGATTATCCTCCCCTTTCCTATCAACAATGTGTAAATCAAATTCTTGCAATAGAAGTACCCATCTTATTAGTCTAGGCTTAGCATCTTTCTTATTCATCAAGTATTTAATAGCAGAATGATCAGTATGTATTGTGACTTTTGAATCAGTAATATAAGGTCTAAACTTGTCACAAGCAAACAGTACTGCTAAAAATTCTTTCTCAGTTGTAGCATAATTCTTTTGAGCAGCATCAAGTGTTCTACTAGCATAATAAATAACATTCAGTTTCTTATCAACACGTTGGCCCAAAACAGCCCCAACTGCATAATCACTAGCATCACACATAATTTCAAAAGGCAAGTTCCAATCAGGAGGTTGAATAATGGGAGCAGTGATTAAAGCATTCTTCAAAATATTAAAGGACTCAATGCAATCATCATTAAAAGAGAAAGGAACATCCTTTTGCAGAAGATTGGTTAGAGGTTTTGATATTTTGGAGAAATCCTTAATGAACCTACGGTAAAAACCTGCATGCCCAAGAAAACTTCTTATACCTTTGAGGTCCCTTGGATATGGTAGTTTTTCAATAGCTTCAATCTTTGCTGGATCAACTTCTATTCCTTCTCCAGAAATCTTATGCCCAAGAACTATACCCTCAGTAACCATGAAGTGACACTTCTCCCAATTAAGAACCAAGTGTTGGTCTTCACAACGCTGTAAAACTTTGTTAAGGTTGAACAAGCAATTATCGAAGGAAGTACCATACACAGAAAAATCATCCATAAAAACCTCCATTATCTTTTCAATATAATCAGCAAATATAGCATTCATGCATCTTTGAAAAGTAGCAGGAGCATTACATAAACCGAATGGCATTCTCCTGTAAGCAAAAGTACCATATGGGCAAGTAAAAGTGGTCTTTTCTTGATCATCCTTATGGACAGGAATTTGCGAGAAACCTGAATAACCATCTAGATAGCAAAAGTGAGAGTGTTTAGATAACCTTTCTAGCATTTGATCAATAAATGGCAATGGATAATGATCTTTTCGAGTTGCTTTATTCAATTTTCTGAAATCAATAACCATCCTATAACCAACTACAGTACGTTGAGCCACAAGTTCATCCTTTTCATTTGGAACAACAGTCATTCCACCCTTTTTAGGAACACAATGAACAGGACTAACCCACTTACTGTCAGCTATAGGATAAATGATACCAGCTTCAATAAGTCTTATTACCTCTTTCTTACCACTTCTTTCATTTTTGGATGGAGGCGGCGTTGAAAATCAACAACAGGTTTTGCATCTTCCTCCAGATTAATTTTATGCATACATAGAGCGGGGCTTATACCTTTAAGATCATCAAGAGAGTATCCAATGGCTGGTCGGTGAGCTTTTAGCACATCAAGTAATTTCTCTTCCTCTTCAGCTGAAAGGTTAGCACTAATAATGACAGGATATATGCTCTTCTCATCCAAATATGCATATTTCAGATTTGCAGGCAAAGGTTTCAATTCAAAACTAGGATCCCCTTTAGGTGGTGGTAGCACTCCTAAATTATCAGGTGGGATATGCAATTGTAATTGTGGTGGTTGTTGCCATAATATTTGTTCCAAAGCCTCTTTTTCCTCATCATTAAATGGTTCATCTTGATTAAGCATATAACGTTCTACAACATCAGTTGAAGCTACAGCTATATGAGCAAGAGTTTCAATTAAATTATTAGGAATTGGCTCTTTCTCAACATGTTTATCAGCAAATTTGGAAAAGTTAAATTCAAGTTTCTCACCAGCACATTTAATAAACACTTTCTCTTTAGGCAAATTAATTTCAGCACCAACAGTATGTAAGAAAGGTCTACCAAAAATGATAGGACAAAATGAATCTTGAGGACAACCAAGCACAATAAAATCAGCAGGGTATTTTATTTTGCCAATCAATACTTCAACATCTCTAACAATTCCAAATGGACTAATATAATCTTTATTAGCAAGTTGAATTGTCATACCTGTCTCTTCCATAACAATGGGATCAATATCAGGCTTGATCTCAAGATAAAGAGAATATGGAATGACACTAATACTTGCTCCAATATCACATAGACCATGATAACTTGAAGTCCCAATAGAGCATGATATAACAGGTTTCCCAACTTTGGCCGAATTACCTTTGATGACTTTGGTAGCATCTTCACATAGATAAACATCCACTGGGTCTTCTTCATTTAGTTGCTTGATAACAGAAATTTGAGTGTTGACTTCCACCTGTTCATAAGGCTGAGAACATCTTTTGTTACTCTTGTTAGTAACAGCTTTAAGTAAATTCTCCTTAACTTGGTTTGGAAATGGAGGTGGTTCAACATACTCCTCAATTGTCACAGATGACATTGGTTCAACCTGTTTAATAACTTTAGGAACAACAATAGATTGTTTAACAGGTTCAACATAAACTTCAAATCCACTTTTTGGAACACAGATATGATCAGCAAAACCTTTAGCTATTTCAATTATAACATAAGGATCAAGACCAAAAGTATCACTCAGATTTTTAAACAGAATAGAAGTAGAGAAATTCTCTACACATGAATATTCATAATCAAAATATGGCTCATTACCTTTATCAAGATCCCAGTGGCTAGTATTTTCAGAAATAGTCTCCAATAAATTCCATGCTTCTTCTTCAGTGTTATTAGTAAAACTTCCACCAGATGAATTATCCAGAATCTCCTTGTGCTTCATAGGTAGTCTCACATAAAAGTTTATCAATATAAGTTTCCTTGTAAGATCATGACATGGATTCTTGCGAAGGAGTTCCTTTAACCTCCCCCAAGCTTGAGTAATACTCTCTCCCAGATGTGGCCAGAAATTGAATATATAGCAGCGGTTATCATAAGCTTCTTTAGGAGTAAAATATTTAAGAAAGAAAACCTTCCTCAAGATACTCCATTCATTCTGGACCTCTTCATCCAGACCTGTACCAATCACGAGCATTACCAGATAAAGACAAATACAATAGCTTCCTTTTTACCTGATCCTCTGAAATACCAGGTAGTCTGAATAAGCCACATATGTCCTCAATTATTTCCATGTGCTCGCGTGCCGACTTAGTTCCATCTCCTGTAAATGGATTTTTCATAACTCTTTTAACATGACCATGGGAATTTTAATCCCACTTTAGGTACCTCAGACACAGTAGTTTCAACCACCTTTGCAGTAGTGGCATAAGCACTTTCATATAGAGCAAGATGCAGCGAGGCACGATTCATAAATGCCATAGTAACAATGAGATAAACAGCTTTCAAGTTTCCTTACCAAACTTCTTACCAATAGCGCTACGCTCCCCGGCAACGGCGCCAGAAAAGTATCTTGATGGCTCCCAAGTGCAGGAGATCAATTGTAGTACCTTTCAATTAGAAAAGGTTGTCGAACCCACGAGGAGCTGAAGGTATTGGTTAGTAAGATTGATAAATAAAACAATAAAAGATGCAGTGTTTTTGGTATTTTCAGTTGTATAATTGCAAGCAGATAACAGATAGTAGCAAGTGAAAGCTCTCAAAGAGAGAAAGCCCAATCCTCTTATGTGGCAAAGGACAAGCTCAAGTGATGTGTAACTTATATGTGGCAAACGTTCCCGAGGGCGGCATGGATGATGCTAGGCATAGAGATTTATTAAACAACACGTTGAATATCTTGTCAAGTTTTAATCTCTTTGGACGGAGCCATAATTAGGTATAGCTAAATAAATAAACTACAACCCCTTATGATGGATCATGTGGCCAAGCAAATGACTGCACAAGAATTATTAAGACCTAAAGTCCCACCATAGCATTACACTCTAAGGTCCCCGATACTAATACCCTCATAATATAACTTCATGACTCGGTCTCAGGTTTACGTGTCCTCCCAAGTCTCCATCAATTCATTACACTACGGTGTTCTCCTATGAGCCCATAAGGTGAAGTGTTGTGCAGTCGACGTTCGCACAACACCATCATAGAATCACATAAAAGATAAACTCTTGACAAAATACCAACACATGTCATATATAAATCAATGCCAATTCATCCTATGCCCTCAGGAACATACGGGAACTACTCACAACGTGCGAACATGATCATAATCAGTGGCATAAGTGGTACAACACAATCTGAAATTATAACTTCACCACCAAATAATGACAAGTACTCAATCACAAACATGAATAGTAGCACAAGACAAGTATCTAGGGTATAGCAACTCTCAAACTGCGAGGGGAACGGAGTGGATCACGGTGATGATGATGGTGATGGTGCTGGTCTTGATGGGGGTGATGATGTAGAGGCCTCCTCCCACGCCAAGGAGGAGAGGTGATGACGATGACGATGATTTCCCCCTTCTCCGGAGTTCCGGAGCAGCAGGATCTGACCCCCCTCGGAAGGGATCAGGAGTTTCGCCGCCGCCGCGACCTCGGATGGACTTGGAAAAATTAGGGCGTTACTTTTCGGGCGAGACGAAGGCGTTGCTAAAAAGCCCCAGGCGAGGAGGTGCCCGAGGCACCTTTTGGGGGTCCCACGCGGCCAGGTACATGGGCCGCGTGGGCCACCCCCATTTGGCCCTCGTGGCTCTCCTCTCTTCGGTCTTCTTCCCTCTGCCTTTCTCCCGATGAAAAACTGACGCAGTATTTTTCCTTTTATTATTTGAGGTCCTGTAGCTCCTGAAACATTAAAGACAAGAAAAAGGAGGTTTTCTGCCTCCCAGAAATTAAATACCAAAAATAGGGACTTTGTATGAAAGTCCCCAAAATCATCTAAAACATGTAGAAACAATCATATAATCATGCAAATAACATTCTAGTATGATACTAAAAGTTATATAAATGATGATATAAAATGCACGTATCAGAGAGAGAGAGAGAAATTGGTGTGTCTTTCAAAGGCAAGGGGCACCCATATATATAGGTGGAGGGGAGGGTGCAAGTCCCCTTGGCTTAGCCATGTGGGGTTTACTAAACCCCATATGGCTTGGCCGGCCAAGGGGGCAGCAGTAGTTGTCGTGGGGTAGATAACACGGCAGATGCTACTTTGGGGTAGCTTGAGTTGATGGGCAAGGCGACACTAGCGGCTGGGAGATTGTTTAGCATTGCAGGGACAAAGGATTTACCCAGGTTCGGCCTCCCCATTGGAGATAAAGACCTACTTCCTGCTATCTTGTTATTGATCTCAATCTCGATAACCCGGCTACGACAACAGAGCCGGATCTCGATCTAGGTTACATGGTTGTGGTGTTTCTCTCGATAGTTCTCTCGCCTAATCTTGGATCGTAAAGTTCTCTCTCAACTAGGGCTCAGGGACCGGTTTATATAGACTACCGGGTCTCCTGGCACTTTACAATACGAACCCGGGCTCTACCAGACTCGGAATCCTATTCTAGCTCTTCTAGCCTTCGTATCCTCCAAGTCACGAACCGCCTCTGGTCTTCTAGAAACTTCCCTTCCTGAACCGGGTTACCGCCAAAGCCTCTGGCCCAGCAACATAACCCGGCCCATGCTGATGGTTAGCTGGCCTGGCCGGACCTCCTGCCTGGCGGGTCATGCTTCCTCCTTCATGGGCCTACCGGGTTATCATCCCCCCATAGCCCCAGATTAACCTGGTTGCCAGGTTGGCATGCTCGGCTTCTTATTCTTGAATATTGCTTCTTTGAGCAGAGCTGATATCCTGGCCAGCCGGGTTAATCACCTGAAACATAAGATAACAGATAACAAATATAACATTAGAACATGCCTCTTTTCTCCTTCGCTTGGCCAGTTTCTTTGGCGGTTCACGCCGTAACCCGGTTCTCTCTTGCTGGGTTCCGACGGCCGGGTTTCACTTTCAACACTTAGCGAAAACTATCACCCAACTATAACTCCATCCTTATCCATCTTAATCACGATCTTATCATTTAATACTCCGTAATTATCTCATTCCGTTTGTCGTTGAATTTTAGTCAAAGATCCTTATCTCTTCACTTTTTACCACAACACCCCTAGGGTTTTCACTGCGCCTATAAATAGGAGACCAAGAGACACCACGGTCATTTTTCCCCATCCAGTTCATCTTGTTCCTCGCGCGCGCACTGTAGCAACCGCGGATCCAATCTCAAATCGAGCCTCCCCATCTCCTGCAAGAAGATCCACAGGTACGATTACTCCACGTATCCGTGCTCCGCACTTGATTCCAACTTGAATCTCATCCAGATTTGCTTTGCATTTCCCTCTCCACGCATCTACATCTAGAACTAGGGTTTCACACCTCCGTTGTTGTGCTCAGAGAACCCGAAGCTTCTCAGCCATGGTGAAGGACAAAGCCAAGGCCGGAGCTCCCCGTGCGGCGAAGAAGCTCGCAAAGAAACCTCACAGCGCCCACGCCGGTGCTTCTGGCTCCGCCGCCCCCGCTGCTACTCAGGTCAACTGGACCAAATCCACGGTGACGACCTTGATGCTTCAGGAATATGTGAACTGCGGCGAGCTCCCTCCAAAGGATGAGATCCAATGGCGCGCTGCTGGAGAAGAAATCTGCCCCAGCCCCAAGGAAGGTGAAGTGGTGGTTTTCCTCGACCACGTTCAGCGCGGCCTTCGCCCCCCGGGTTCCCTGTTTTTTCGCCGGGTCTTGAAGTACTACGGCCTTAGGCCTCAAGACATCGCGCCCAACTCCATGTTGAACATCAGTAACTATGTGGTGTTCTGTGAAGATTACTTACAAATGGCTCCAAGCCTCGAGCTGTTCCTCGAGTTCTTCTACTACAACCCCTCTCGCAAGGATCAAGTACTTCCATATGGAGGAGTTGCAATCCAGCGCCGAAGGGAATGCGATTTCCCGGCTCACCTTCTAGCCAGCCATCCCAAGGGGTGGCAAAACACATATTTTTACTGCCAAGACACTTCACCAGAATCTGACGATGCCCGTTACCCGGCTTTCCGGAACTCGGGCTTAACTTATGATGCCAAAATGAATAGTTATGCCGATGACGCCGAGCGGGTCAAGCTCGAGCCCATTCTTCGCCGGGCCAGAGCTTTACTCGCCCATGGCCTCAAGGGCACAGATCTGGTCAAGTGCTGGATCGGTTGGTTCATCCAGCCACTCAGGATCAGGACCCGGCTAATTTGCCAGTACACTGGTGAAACTACAGACAACTTGCGTTACTCTGAGATGACGCTCACTGATGATCAGCTTGTGAAGAATGCCAAGAGATTGCTTGGCGAAAAGAAAGATGCCATTGCACTGAACGGGCTCGCCCCGTTTAGTGCCAAGAACAAACCCCCCACGGTAATGCCAATACTCAATCCATTTTGTTTACTTTAACCCGGTAACTCATCCATAGACTGTTATTTACTATGACTGCTTTTTCTCAGGACTCCAAGTGGTGGAGCGTGGATTTTACCCCAACATCCTCTCCTGACGGGGAGGACACAGAAAGTGAAGACGACGACGAAGAAGAAGAAGAAGGTGAGCTTGACTCCGTAGGCCGGCTCTTCCTCCAGTTGATTAACAACGAAGTCCCCAACAAGGACACCTCTACTGATAACCCGGCAAATTTTATTCCAGGCCCCACTGACCCGGCTTCTGACGTAGCGCCGGGTCCCCAATTACTGCAGCTCCTACTCAGAAGAGGACCCGGGCCACCATTGCCAAGGTACCACATTCTCTTTTCTCAATCTTCATGATGAACTCATCTCAAACTTAAGCACAATCACAGGAAAAGGAGGCTGAGAAGGAGGCTGAGGCGAACAAGAGACGCCGAACCCGGTCTTCTACAAGCCAAGCTTCCCTGAGCCCAGGTATCCCTCAACGCTCTTTATCAAGCTGGGCCAAATCCATCCAGAAGACGCCCAGCAAACAGTTCCCTTTAGCTGGCAAGATCCGGGTTCCTAAACCATCTCGTTTGTCAGATTCTTCCTCGGATGGTGTTAGCACACCCGAGGATTTCCAGATCAACGCCGGGTTAGAAATACTTCACACATCTTTTTTGTATCTTTACGCTTTACTGTCCCATTCTTGTTTAACTAAGACATTATCTTGTTCCAGTGCCAGGGCTTTTATGGATGAAGACCCGGAATCTCCTCCCGCGGCGTCTCCTCCTCCAGCAACCACAGAGCCTTCTCCTATGGAGGCACATATGAAGAACCGAGGACAAAGACGAGCCAAGGGAGCAAGCAACCCCCGCGGCTTCTCCAAAAAATGTTGTTGACCCGGTGCCAGAATCCTCCCCCGCTGCTCACTCGCCCGGGTTAGGCTCTGGGACTAAAGAAGATGAAGTGCAGGTTACTGGGACCGGCACGTTCCAGTACAAAATGCGCCTGAGACTCTTGCCAAGGTGCCAGCCCAGATGCTGACCCGGCAACTCCTGCCAAGAACAAGAACCCGGCTTCCTCCTCAAATTCACCGGCTCTGGACACCATGTCTGTTCCAGCACTTTGCGACGAATATTTTTCTCGCCTAGCTCAACACAAGACCCTGGAGACAGAACTGGTCGCCCTGATCCAAAAACGATATCAGGTACCCATTTTTACTTCTTGCCTATATATTTTCTTGCATAACTATACCCTGAGTAGCCCCCAAGCTCTAAGTTCATCACTTGTGATGAGCTTGGCGCTTATAATATGCATTCCTTAGGTAAAAACTTCAAACCTGTAGCCCCCAAGTGCCGGGTTGTCTGTTTACAGCAACCTGGGACTAAAAAACTTACATCGTAGCCCCCAAGTGCCGGGTTGTGTGCCTGCAGCAACCTGGGACTTCTTTATTACGTTGAACAATTGAACTTCAAACTGAGTAGCCCCCAAGTGCCGGGTTAGCTGTCCACAGCTACCTGGGACTTACAGTTAGAAATTTTAGACTTTTTGCGCATGTAGCCCCCAAGTGCCGGGTTGCACGCCTGCGGCGACCTGGGACTAACATAACTTTTTGCATCTTAACAGGAAGACCATGCCAAGGCCCAGGCTGAGATCACCCGGCTCACTGACGCTGCCAAAACTGAATCTGAGACCCGGGCTGATCACTCAGCTCAACTCCAGGCCTTGGAGAAAAGATTACTGCCTGACGCAAGAAAACTCCGATCTGAAGAAGGACATGCAGGAGAACGAGGAGAACTTCCAGGAGCAACAGGAGACCCTGCAGAAGCAGCTGGATGAAACCAACAACGAGCTGACCCGGCTAAAAAGAATGATCACCTCTATGGTTGAATCTTTAGTGGGTAAGCACTACTCCTTTGAATTTCAACCTAAACTGATCAAACAGACCCGGTTTTTGAAATTTCACTGTTACACTTTTCTTACACAGGCCCTCGTGATGGTAACCTCCGCAAAACGCTGCAGAGAAGATCAAATGCATGTACACGCTGACCGTCAGCTGTACTTTGGCAGCTGCGAGGTCATCAAAGCCGCTAGGCTCTGGGAGAACCCGCCAAGCAAGTACACTGAAGTCCTTGGGCATCTGTCAACAATGCCGCAATGGATCCATCTGCTCAAGAGATCAGCTTGCAGGGCCGGGGTGATGCGAGGTCTTGCCTTGGCAAAGGCCTACCATCCCCAGCTAAACCCGGCTCCACTGAAGAAGGGCTTTCCTCAGTTTGACACTGATGGCAAGGAGTTCGATAAGAAGTGCTACGCCCGGGTTGTGAAGCAAACCCGGCACGTTGCCACTGTAATTGCCAGCAAGATGAAGCTCACCACTTTGCAGCTTGGATATAATGAAAATGATGAAGAGATCATGGATGACGAGCCACAACGCGTCGATCTCCTCCAAAGCTATAAGGATTCCATTGACCCGGCAAAAATGCTCCTGGTACCTCCACTGCTCCCAGCTCCTCTACGCCAGTTATTCCTCCTCCGTCACGGGCGATAGCTGAAGAAGATGATGAAAACTTCTTCCAGCCACTTCGAAAAATCACCCGGCGCAAGACCAAGGCCAAAGAAACCGACGAGACCAAGGAGCCAGAGGCTAACCCGGCGGCCGCCGAAGAAGAAGACCCGGCAAAGACCGTCGAAGAACAACCAACCGGCTCTCCTCCCCGTGACCCGGCTCCTGAAGCCAAAGCTTGAAAACTTACGCAGATGCTGTTATCTCTGCAAGAAAACAATCTTATTCGGCCCTTTGGGCGCTTATTGTAATAACTTTTGCACTGTTGCACTATGCCTGTGATGGTGCGCCTATGCACCTGATGAAACTTTTATGCTACTCTCAAACTTTTGCTATGAAATATGCCTCTTCTGTGGTTTTGATGACCCTTTTGATTTCTTTAACTGTGAGCCGGCTTTCGCATGGATACCCTGTCGCTACTTCTCTGAGAAAAACAGGGTCGAACCAAGTCCCAATGGGCTTCATGGTTGATTGAATTTCCAGGTGAGCAATCAGGCCATAAAATTGCGAGTCACATCAGCTCAACAGCAAGATAACCAAGAATAAACTAGTGGCATAAAGCCGGGTCTTGGGATTGCAGCTGCAAACTATTGTAGTAGGAGCCCCCAAGACCTGGATCAATGTTTATAAAGTAATGGCTTAACTATGCAACATTACCCCATTGATCCTCATACTGGTGGGACACGCTCTCTGGGCGTCCTCAAAGATAACTATGCACTTGTTCTATGACAAAAACATAAACAAATAAAACGTAAACTTCACCTTCATACTTCTGAATCCAAAATACTGAAGCTAAAACTGCACAGCCGGGTCACAAAACATCGAGACCCGGATGACCGTAAAAAGCCGGGTCTTGGGACAGCCCCCAAGGACAAGCCCCCAAGACCAAACTTAACATAGAACTATGCAACACTACTATCAAACATCAAAAAAGAAACGAAAAGAACACAAATTTCTGTTCAACCTTCACTTTATTGATAGAAAAGGTTAGGTCAGCAAGCCGCCTCATTAAAAACCTTCCAGTCCCCTTAGGTACCCTGGTAAGGAAAAGAGCGCGTCTGAAACCTGCTGCCTGTTACATCGTGTTTTACATCTCATATCTCTTTCTCATGCTAAGTATAATATGGGCGCAGCTGCGCAATATTCCATGGCCTCTCACGCTCTTCCAATGAAAAGGTAGAGTGCGATGTGTCATTAACAGACTCGGACTTTTCTCTTGCATCCACCAAATAATATGAACCATTGTTCAATTTCTTGCTTATGATGAAGGGCCCTTCCCAAGGGGGAGATAACTTGTGCATCCCTTCTCTGGATTGCACCCATCGTAGCACTAAATCTCCCTCCTGGAAAGTGCGAGTTTTAACCCGGCGACTATGATACCGCCTCAAATCTGCTGATATACTGCTGATCTCTCCAGTGCTTGTTCTCTATGCTCCTCAAGCAGGTCCACAGAATCCTGCCGGGTCTGCTCATTTTCTGTTTCAACATAAGCCGCCACGCGAGGCGAGTCATGAATTATATCACTCTGCCCCATACACCATAAAGAAAGGGGTCATCTTTGTGGATCTGTTTGGTGTTGTGTTGATTCCCCAAACTACTGATGGCAACTCCTCAACCCACGCTCCAGCAGCTCTGAGACACGGACCCGGAGACGTGGTTTCAAACCTCGAAGCAACTCCTGATTTGCTCGTTCTACTTGTCCATTGGCCTGTGGATGAGCAACTGAAGCAACATCTAAACGTATACCCTGATTTCCACAAAACTTTGCCATCTCACCAAGGGACATGTTAGTACCATTATCTGTGATGATACTATGAGGATACCCAAACCTGTGTATGATCTGCTTCAAAAACTTGACTGCTGTAGCTGCTTCACAATTAGTAACAGGCATCACCTCAACCCACTTTGTAAACTTATCAATGGCAACCAAGAGGTGGGTTTTCTTGCAAGGAGACATGCTAAAAGGACCCACCATATCAAGCCCCCAAACTGCAAAGGGCCAAGTCAAGGGTATTGTTCGCAACTCCTGAGCCGGCACATGAATTTGCCGTGCATATCTTTGGCAACCATCACATCTACTCACCAAGCGCTCTGCATCTGCCTGAGCTGTGAGCCAGAAGAAGCCGTGTCTGAAAGCTTTTGCTACTAAAGACCTTGTTGAAGCATGATGACCACAATCTCCCTCATGAATCTCTTTCAAAATTTGCCGGCCTCCTTTCCAGACACACATCTCTGAAATACTCCAGAAACACTTCTCTTATATAACTCGCCATCAATAACTACGTAGGCCTTAGCCCGGCGCACAATTTGCCGGGATATAACTTCCTGCTCTGGCAGCTCTCCACGCAAAAGATACGCCAAATAAGGTTCTGTCCACTCTGGAATTTCATGAGTTGCTGCTACCAATTGCGAATCCGGGTCTTCCTGACCCGCCAGTTCCTCTACGCCCTGAGGCTTAACTGATGGAGTCCATAGCTCGTCCAAGAAAACGTTAGGTGGAACCGGCTCTCTGCGTGAGCCGAGTCTTGACAAAGCATCTGCAGCATCATTTTTCCTGCGGTCAATATGATCCACCTGATAGCCTGAGAAAAACCCGGCTACCCTGTCCACCTCTCTCCTGTAAGCCGCCATTGTGCATCTTTTCTATCCCATGTTCCTGAAACTTGCTGTGCCACAGATCTGAATCCCCATAACAATTAATATGCTTGATGCTCATCTCCTTTGCCATACGCAAACCATGTAACAAGCCTCATATTCTGCCACATTGTTAGAGCAATCAAAGTGAATTTGCAAAACATAGCTCAGCTTATCACCCTTGGGAGAAGTTAACACAACTCCAGCTCCTGAACCTTGTGCTTGCTTAGACCCGTCAAAGTGCATAACCCAAGGTTGAGACCCGGCGCAAGAGGTGGTGCACTCAACTGTGTCCAATCATTAAGAAAATCCGCCAATGCCTGCGATTTGATAGCTGTACGAGGCACATAGTCAATGTGGTAAGGCCCCATCTCTATTGCCCACTTGGCAATTCTTCCTGTAGCTTCTGAATTCCTGATAATATCTGCTAAGGGTATTGAACTCACCACTGTGATTGGATGCTCCTGAAAATATGGTTTCAACTTTCTACTTGCCATGAAAACACCAAATACTAGCTTCTGCCAATGCGGATAGCGCTGCTTTGCTTCTGATAACACCTCACTAACATAATAAACCGGCCTCTGAACCGGGTTTTCCTTGCCTTCCTCCTTACGCTCGACCACCACCACAGCACTCACAGCTTGAGGCCCGGCAGCGACGTATAACAGCATGGGTTCCTTGGGACCCGGGGCCGCCAGAACTGGCGCTTTTGATAATTGTTTCTTCAGAGCTTCAAATGCCTCGTCTGCTTCCTGATTCCACACAAAATTGTCTGTTTTCTTGAGTAACTTGTACAAAGGTATTGCTTTTTCTCCGAGCCGGGATATAAACCGGCTTAGCGCAGCCACACATCCTGTCAACTTCTGAACATCTGCCAATTCCTCAGGTTTTTTCAAACTCTGGATGGCTCTGATTTTTTCCGGGTTTGCCTCAATTCCACGCTCTGACACAATGAAACCGAGCAATTTTCCCGCTGGAACTCCAAACACGCACTTTGTAGGATTGAGCTTCATCTTGTACTTCCTCAAATTTTTGAATGTTTCTGTAAGGTCACTGATAAATGACCCGGCTTTTTCTGACTTGATCACCACATCATCCACATAAGCATGCACATTGCGCCCAATCTGATCATGAAAACAATTTTGAATGCACCTCTGATAAGTTGCCCTGCGTTCTTCAACCCAAAAGTCATGGTCTTGTAACAAAAAGCACCAAAGGGGTGATGAACGATGTCTTTTCCCAATCCTGCCTGTTAAGCTTGATCTGATGATAACCTGAATATGCGTCCAGAAAACACAAGAGCTCGCTGCCTGCCACTGCGTCAACAATTTGGTCGATGCGCGGCAGTGCGAACGGGTCTTTTGGACAATGCTTGTTGAGACTTGTAAAATCAATACACATCCTCCACTCATTATTTTTCTTCAGACCAAAACCGGGTTAGCCAACCACTCTGGGTGGAAAACCTCCATGATAAAGCCGGCTTCCAATAACCGGGCTATCTCCTCTCCTATAGCTTTTCTTCTCTCTGCGTTCATTTTTCTCAAACCTTGTTTCACCGGCCTTGCCTTTGGATCAACATGTAAACGGTGCTCAGCGAGTTCAGTCGGAATGCCTGGCATGTCACTAGGTGTCCACGCAAAAACATCCCGATTCTCACGGATGAACTCGATGAGCGCGCTTTCCTATTTATCAGTTAGGCTGGTCCCTATGGCGAACTGCTTGGAGGAATCCCCAGGCACAAAATCCACCATCTTAGTATCCTTTGCTGCTTTAAACTTTGCCCTGTCATCTTCTGTTGTTGGTTTTTTGAGCGCTTGTTGTCCTGCGGGTCAAGATTAGACCTGTAAGCTTTCAACTCCTCTCTAGCACAAGTTCGCTCTGCCAGGGCTGCATCTCCCTCGTCACATTCTGCTGCAATTTCTCTGTTACCATGAACAGTGATGATCCCCTTGGGACCCGGCATCTTCAACTGCAAGTATACATAACACGGCCTCGCCATGAACTTGGCAAAAGCCGGCCTTCCAAACAACGCATGATAAGGACTTGGAAATTTCACCACCTCAAAGGTGAGCCACTCTGATCTGAAGTTATGGATAGACTCGCCAAAAGCAACCTCTAATGAAATTTTTCCCTCAGGTGTAGCAGACTTCCCAGGAACTATACCATGAAATATTGTTGACGTTTTCTGCAACTGTGACTCCTTCAGACCCATACGCATAAATGTTTCCCAGTACAAGATGTTAATGCTACTGCCACCGTCCATCAAAACCTTCTTTAACTCAAAGCCATGAACTTGAGGAGCCACAACTAACGCAAGCAGACCCGGGTGCTCCACCACATCCGGGTGATCTGCTCTGCTCCAAGTAATAGTATGCTCTGACCATCTCAAATACCTTGGTACCCCTACAGCCACTGAATTAACTGCCCTTTTGACTATCTTTCTCTCTCTTGGTCGTGCCACTGGTATATATATGATATTGGCCAAGTTGCCTTGGCTGGTTCGAGAATCCACCCTGATTACCTGTATTTTGGCCGGGTCCTGTATTTCCAGTTGGTACCGCGTTTGCTCCAGTTAGAGGCCCGCAGCCGGGTTAGCACTCGGGCCGGGTCCTCCACTCCTGTTTGCTCCTTGCAGAGCTCTCTGAATCTCATTGTTTTTCCACCTGTTCAAATCTACACACTGGGCCAATGAATGATTGGCGGGTCTGCCGTTCTTGCTATGACGAGGACACGGCATCCTGAAGGCCTCTTCAGTGCTCATTGGGCGTGTTCCTTGATAACTATTTCCACCATGTAACTCCCATTATTTCCCTGATAACCTCTGTTTTCCTGATAACCTCTGTTTTCCTGATAATTCCCATCCATCCTTTGCCTCTGAAACCCGGCATTTGCATTTGCAACTAGCTCTGAGTTTCCTTCCTGATGCCCACGCTTGTGCTGGTTCTGATTGCTGTTGTTATTGTTTCCCGGGCCATTGTTCTTTCCTCCATTGTTCGCAGCACCTTTCCCTTTTTCTTCCTCACTATCATCCTGGGTTTTGTCCGTGGCTGCGTGTCTGTTGCACGCATCCATCAACTCTGCCATAGTAACGGGCTTAACCCGGTGTCCTTCCTTCATGCGGCCCAGCTTCTGGACCAAGGGAGCGTACTTGCAAGTTTTCTCCATCGATGAAATTGCATCCTTGGGCTCGATACCTGATGAAGAGTGCAGGATCTCCGTGACCCGGCCCATCCAGTGACGAGCTGACTCGCCCTTCCTCTGTACGCAACGATCAAGATCTTCAATGGAAAATAAACGCTTGCACGTGCCCTGAAAGTGCTTGATGAAAATTGTTTTCAACTCATCCCAAGAATTGATAGATTTCTCTGGCAGATTCTTGAACCACAACTTTGCTGCACCATCACTCATCATCAAATACATATACTTTGCACAAACGTTCTCTGTGGCATTGCGTATACACATCGCCATCTCATAGCTGCTCAACCAACTCGCCGGGTCTGTGCTCGGCTCATAATTGGCAATCTTGCTTGGCTCCTTGAACTTCTCAGGGAAAGGCTCTGCTCTAATGGCATCTGAAAGACACTTGGGACCCGCCAAAGTGGAAGAACTTGCTAAAAGATTAATGTTACCCGGCGAGCTTGCAGATGCTGCTGGCACGGGACCCGGTCCTCCTTGTGGTGCTCCAGCTGCTGGTACTGCCGGGTTTGCATTAGCTGCACTCCTTCCTGCCGCGATCTATTGACTATCTGCTGAGCCACAGAAATTGCAGGGGCGGGTTGATACTGCTGATTATTCTGGTTTTGGTTCTGCTGGGGCGGGTTTTGCTGCTGTGCCGCGGCAAACCCGGCCAATGGCGGGTTTCCCCCATGGCGACTCTTGCTACGATATGTTGTAGAATGAAGCGCACTTTTCTCTTTTGAATACTGAACTTGCTGAGCAACCGCAGTGCGTAACATGTCAATGGCACGCCGAGCTTCAACCTCTGCTGGCGAGTCTCCTAATGGAATACGATCAAGTGCTAAAGTTGCGGCATATACGTTATCTGCTGGATTGGAATAGTGACCCGCCGGCGTATGAAACCTTGGTGTCCTGGGCGGCAGACCCGGATTTCCCCTGGCTCCCCCAGCGAGAAGACCCGGCGCCGCTGCAACTGCAACTCCAGCTGCTCCTGTTCCTCTGTCTGGTTCTATATTTGCTCTAACAACTGGAGCCACCTGGGTTACACCAACTGGTTGATCTTCTGGGTTCTAAACAATACTGCTGGATTTATGGCGTTTTCTCCAGGAGCCAGCCGGCTCTGGTGCCTCCTCCGGTGTGCCCTGGTCATCTCATTGAGACGATTTTCCTCATCCTCTAATTGCTTTCGCCTAACCTCCATATCTTCTTTCTCTGCCATTGTGTCTCTGCGCACCTGCTCCAAGGCCCGGCGTGCTGTATCCAATTCTATAGCTCTTGCTGCCGCGTTCTCTGGAGTAACAATCCTCGTAAGTGCTGTTGGATCTAGGACCAGGCCATTGTTAAACATGGCCCGGGCCCCAGTTGCATTGTTTCTTTCCTCACCCTGAGCTCGGTTATTGAGAAAACCGAAGCTATTCCTGTAACGCGCCGTGTTTTCACTTTCCTCTGATACCGAAGCCGGGTCTCCATCAACCCTTTGGCCCGCCAGCTCCAACACTGGTGGCAATTGTTGCTGCTGCTGACCCGGAGTAAAAGCTGGTGGCACAACCGTTGACGGTGATGCCCCCGCGTTGATTGAAGGAGCGGTGTAAACCGCCACCCTCCTAACCGGGCTTGGAACGGACTCTTGCTCCTCTTCGTCCTCTTCTTCTACTCCATATCCGAACCGGCCTTCGAACAAGGGCAGGATCGATTCTGAATCTGCATAGTCCACCACATCACCCGGGACTGGAGCCGGGTTTCCCGATCTTCCTCATGCACGTCCAGGGGCAGCTCATCTTCAGCCGTACCAACTGATTCTTCTCCATCAGATTGAACAATTGTGGCAGCTCCTGACACAGATTCATAGTCTCCATCACTAGCAGATCTAGTTGCAATCATACCAACAAAAACGTTAAACTTGCCAATTGGAATAACATCACCTGATTCAAGTAGATCTGATTCCGGCCCCCAGCCAAAATCATCAACGATGGGCTCTCCTTGCGAATTGAGGGTGATCTCGCCGAAAACATAGTTCTCTACTCCTTGCCTTGCTTCTCCCATGATGGTGACACCTTTGGACGTGGTTCCCACAGACGGCGCCAACTGTCGTGGGGTAGATAACACGGCAGATGCTACTTTGGGGTAGCTTGAGTTGATGGGCAAGGCGACACTAGCGTCTGGGATATTGTTTAGCATTGCAGGGACAAAGGATTTACCCAGGTTCGGCCTCCCCATTGGAGATTGATACGTCCATTTTGCATCACTATTTTATATCATAATTTACTGCTATTCATCGATATATTTCATATTTAGAAGTGTTACTTATGTTATTTTACCTATTTTGCATGTTTGATGAATAATGGAGAATTGGACACCGGAGTCAGGATTCTGCTGGAAAAAGCACCGTCGAGATGCACTATTTCTGAAGATCAATAAATCGAAGGAGACATATGGAAGTTCCTATTTTACCAGAAGATGGAGGAGGCCAAAAGGGGGAGCTGAGATGGGCCATGGTGGGCCCTCCTCACCCCTTGGCGCGGTGGGGCCCCCTGCCGCGCCGAGAGGTGGTTTGGGGGCCCTGGCCCACCTCAGCCGTTCCCCCTTCGCGTACTTGACCCCCTCGGAACCCTAACACACAGAGGACGGCCATCGAAATATTCCGCCGCCTCCACGAGGCGGAAAACACCAGAGAGCGAAAAGCTCCCCTGCAGGAAGAAATCTGCCGGGGGAAATTCCCTCCCGGAGGGGGAAATCGTCGCCATCATCACCGTCATCGAGCTGGACTTCATCGGGATCATCATCATCATCATCTCCACCGCCAACACCATCATCACCCCGCTGCACTCCGTCTCCTATAACATCTAGGGCTGAATCTTGTCTATTTCATAGGGGAAACTCTCCCGGTGTTGATTACTCTTGTTATTGATGCTATTGGGTGAAACCATTGGACTAAGGTTTATGTTCAGATTGTTATTCATCATCATATCACCTCTGATCATGTTCCGTATGATGTCTTGTGAGTAGTTCGTTTAGTTCTTGAGGACATGGGAGAAGTCTTGATGTTAGTAGTGAACTATGTTGAGTAATATTTAATGGTTTGATGCTTAAGTTGTGGTGTTATTCTTCTAGTGGTGTCATGTGAACGTCGACTACATGATACTTCACCTTTATGGGCCTAGGGGAATGCATTGTGTATTCGTTTGCCAATTGTGGGGTTGCCGGAGTGACAGAAACCTGAACACCCGTTGGTATATCGATGCATGAGGGATAGCAGGATCTCAAAGTTTAAGGCTGTGGTTAGTTTAACTTAATTACTTTCTTGTATTTGCGGATGCTTGCAAGGGGTATAATCACAAGTATGTATTAGTCCTAGGAAGGGCGGTGCATTAGCATAGGTTCACCCACACAACACTTATCAAAACAATGAAGATTAATCAACTATATGAAGCGAAAGCACTTGACAATATTCCCGTGTGTCCTCAAGAACGTTTGGTCATTATAAGTACAACAACCGGCTTGTCCTTTGCTGTAGAAAGGATTGGGCCACTCGCTGCAACTATTACTACTGCATTTTATTTACTTGTACTTTATTTATCTGTCATATCAAAAACTCCTAAAAACTTGTCTGTGAGCATTTACAGTGAATCCTTCATCAAAACCGCTTGTCAACACCTTCTGCTCCTCGTTGGGTTCGACACTCTTATTTATCGAAAGTACTACGATACACCCCCTATACTTGTGGGTTATCAAGACTATTTTCTGGCGCCGTTGCCGGGGAGTGTAGCGCTATTGGTAAGTGGAATTGGTAAGGGAAACATTTATTGTACGTGCTGTTTTTATTTTTGCCTGCTGCTATATCTCATTATGGAGGGGTCTTCTCTTGAATTCCTATTTGGGAAAACAACTACCACTGCTAAGGTAGTAGAGGAGGCGTCAGATGAGCAGGTAATACCGTTCAAAATTCCTATGAAAATTGTTGAACGTGTCACAAATAACCGCTATGCAGGAGATGGAACTGTCCATCCTGGAGATCATTTGTTATTTCTGCATGAATTGTGCGAGTTATTTAAGTGTGCAGGTATCTCGATGGGAGAAGTTAAGAAGAAATTATTCTCTCTATCACTGTCTGGTAAAGCTGCACATTGGTATAAACTGCTGAAGAATGGGTATTCTCTTGGATGGGAGGAAATTGTACCTCTCTTTTACTCCAAATTCTATCCTCCAAGTGAGATTCATAAGGATCGGAACCTCATATATAACTTCTGGCCCTATGATGGAGAGAGTATCGCTCAAGCGTGGGGGAGATTGAAGGCATTAATGCTCAAATGTCCCATTCATGAGCTTCCTGGTAATATTGTTATTGATAACTTTTATGCAAGACTCTCCTTTCAAGATAAAACTCTATTGGATACCACTTGTGCTGGATCGTTCACTCGTAATAAAGAAGAGTTTAAGTGGGACCTTCTTGATCGGATTCAGGAGAACACTGAAGGATGGGAGAATGACAAAGGTAGGGAGTCAGGTATAAACTATGACTTTGAGTGTGTTAAAAATTTTATGGATACTGATGATTATCGCAAAATTAGCACTACTTATGGTCTTGACTCTCAAATTGTTGCAAACTTTTATAAAGCCTTTGCTTCCTATTTCGGTTTGCCGAAGGAGGGTTTTAAAAATTATCATGAACCATATAAAGATGAATCTGTTTCTCATATATCTAAAGGTGTTGAGGTTAATGTTGCTGATCGCATTATTCCAGAACCTTATATTGAAAAAGTTCCTTTTCCTAATAAGATTAAGGAACATACTATCATAACTGGTGTTGTTAGTAAAAGTAATAAGAAAACTACCAAACCTGATGAGCAAATAACTGTTGAACCTGTTGTAGCATTGGTTAAAGATCTTGTCACTGAAAATTTAGAAGATAGACACATTATCTTTTGTGAGGATGCTTCTAATATTGTCTCACATCCTAAAAGTTCTAGGAAGTCTAGTGTTCCTGTGCTTTCTGTTGGGATAGGTGATCATTGCTATTATGGTTTATGTGATATTGGTGCAAGTTCTAGTGCTATTCCTTATGAGCTTTACAGGGAAATTATGCACGAAATTGCTCCTTGTAAACTTGAAGAGATTGATGTGGTTATTCAGCTTGCTAATAGGGAAACTATCTCTCCAATTGGTATCATTAGAGATGTCGAAGTCCTTTGTGGTAAGACTAAATACCCTGCTGATTTTCTTGTACTTGGGTCGGCTGCCAATGATAGTTGTCCTATTATTTTTGGTAGACCTTTTCTGAATACTTGTGGTGCTGTTATAGATTGTAAGAAAGAGAAAATCTTTACTAAATTTGCTGGTGAATCTTATGAATTCAATTTCTCTAAATTTGCTAAAGCACCTTATGAAACTGAATTGCCTAGTGAGGATTTTGAAATTGCTCAACTTGCATCTATTGTTCTTGCTCCTAACAATGCTTTGCAGCAACATATGGAGAATCATGAAAGTGAGAACTTCAGGGAAGAAAGGAATGAGCTTGATGAAGTATTCCTTCGTCAACCTATGCTCAAACACAATTTACCTGTGGAAGATTTGGGTACCACAATGCCACCCAAGGAGGATCCTGTTTTTGATTTGAAACCTCTGCCTGATAATCTTAAATATGCTTATATTGATGATAAGAAAATATATCCTGTTATTATCAGCTCTAAACTTTCAGGTACAGAGGAGGAAAGGTTATTGGGAGTGTTGAGGAAACACCGCGGAGCTATGGGATATACTCTTGATGACCTGAAGGGAATTTCTCCTACTATATGTCAGCACGCCATCAACATGGAACCTGATGCAAAGCCTGTTGTTGAGCATCAGCGTCGTTTAATACCCAAGATGAAAGAAGTGGTAAGAAATGAGGTATTAAAACTTCTTGAAGCTGGTATTATTTATCCTATTGCTGATAGTAGATGGGTAAGTCCTGTGCACTGCGTTCCTAAGAAAGGAGGAATTACCGTTGTTCCTAATGAAAATGATGAACTAATTCCTCAAAGAGTAGTAGTTGGTTATAGAATGTGCATTGATTTTAGAAAGGTTAACAAAGTAACTAAGAAAGATCATTATCCTTTGCCTTTTATTGATCAAATGCTTGAGAGGTTGTCCAAGAAAACTCACTTTTGTTTCCTTGATGGGTATTCTGGGTTTTCTCAAATTGCTGTGAGAGCGCAAGATCAAGAGAAAACTACTTTTACTTGTCCTTATGGAACTTATGCTTATAGACGTATGCCTTTTGGTTTATGTAATGCTCCTGCTACTTTTCAAAGATGCATGTCTGCTATTTTTCATGGCTTTTGTGAGGAAATTGTGGAAGTCTTCATGGACGATTTCTCCGTCTATGGAACTTCCTTTGATAATTGTTTGCACAACCTTGACAAAGTTTTGCAGAGATGTGAAGAAACTAGCCTTGTTCTTAATTGGGAGAAATGCCACTTTATGGTTAATGAAGGAATTGTTCTTGGACACAAAATTTCTGAAAGAGGTATTGAAGTTGATCGAGCTAAAGTGGAGGCAATTGAAAAGATGCCTTGTCCCAAAGATGTTAAAGGTATTCGTAGTATTCTTGGTCATGCTGGTTTTTATAGGAGGTTTATTAAAGATTTCTCTAAAATTTCCAAGCCTCTTACTAATCTTCTTCAAAAAGATGTACCCTTTGTTTTTGATGATGATTGTAAGGAAGCTTTTGAAACTTTGAAAAAGGCTTTAATCACCGCTCCTGTAGTTGAACCACCTGATTGGAATTTACCTTTTGAAATTATGTGTGATGCTAGTGATTATGCTGTAGGCGCTGTTCTTGGGCAGCGAGTAGATAAAAAGTTAAATGTTATTCATTATGCTAGTAAAACTCTTGATTCTGCTCAAAAGAATTATGCCACTACTGAAAAAGAATTTCTAGCTGTAGTTTTTGCTTGTGACAAATTTCGACCCTACATAGTTGATTCGAAAGTCACTATTCATACTGATCATGCTGCAATTAGATACCTTATGGAAAAGAAAGATGCTAAGCCAAGGCTTATTAGATGGGTACTTCTTTTGCAAGAATTTGATTTGCATATCATAGATAGAAAAGGTGCTGAAAATCCTGTTGCTGATAATTTGTCTAGATTGGAAAGCATTCCTTATGATCCTATTCCTGTTAATGATAGCTTTCCAAATGAACAATTGGCTGCAATAAGTGTAAGTTCGCGAGATAGTCCTTGGTATGCTGATTATGCTAACTTTATTGTTTCCAAGTACTTGCCTCCAACCTTTTCAGCTCAGCAAAGAAGGAAATTCTTTTATGACTTGCGGCATTACTTTTGGGATGACCCACACTTATATAAAGAAGGAGTCGATGGTATTATGCGAAGATGTGTTCCTGAATATGAACAACAGGAAATACTGAGGAAATGCCATGGAAGTGCTTATGGAGGGCATCACGCTGGAGATAGAACTGCGCAGAAAGTTCTACAATCAGGTTTTTATTGGCCTACCCTCTTTAAGGATGCAAGAAAGTTTATTTTATCTTGTGATGAATGTCAAAGGGTTGGTAATATCTCTAGACGCAATGAAATGCCTATGAGTTATTCTCTTGTTATTGAACCATTTGATTGTTGGGGATTCGATTTCATGGGTCCTTTTCCTTCTTCACAAGGTAATACTCATATACTTGTTGCTGTTGATTATGTCACTAAATGGGTAGAAGCTATACCTACTAAAAGTGCTGATGGTGAGACCTCTTTAAAAATGCTTCAAGATGTCATTTTTCCTAGGTTTGGTGTACCTAGATATCTTATGACTGATGGAGGTTCTCATTTTATCCATGGTGGTTTTAGAAAGACTCTTGCTAAATATGGTGTTAATCATAGAATTGCTTCAGCCTATCATCCTCAAACTAGTGGACAAGTAGAATTGTCAAATAGGGAGATTAAATCTATCTTGCAAAAGACTGTTAATAAATCTAGAAAAAATTGGGCTAGTAAGTTAAATGATGCTTTATGGGCTTATAGAACTGCTTATAAGAACCCCATGGGCATGTCTCCTTATAAAATGGTTTATGGTAAAGCTTGTCACTTGCCTTTAGAATTAGAACACAAAGCTTATTGGGCAGTGAGAGAACTTAATAGAGATTTTAAACTTGCCGGTGAGAAAAGGTTGTTGCATTTAAGTTCTTTAGATGAATGGAGAAGTGAGGCTTATGAAAATGCTAGACTCTTTAAAGAAAAAGTTAAGAGATGGCATGATAGGAGAATTCTTAAAAGAGAATTTAATGTTGGTGAGAAAGTTCTATTGTATAGGTCTCGTCTCAGATTTTTTGCAGGAAAGTTACTCTCAAAATGGGAAGGACCATTTGTTATTGTGGAGGTGTATCGTTCAGGTGCAATAAAAATTGCTTCATTGAAAGATAACTCTACACAAGTGGTAAATGGTCAAAGACTCAAGCATTATATTTCTGGAGATTCTATTAATGAAGAGGTTGATACAATTAAAGTGGTGACTCCGGAAACTTTCATTGAAGAACATTTTTCTGGGACTGCAGAATTCGATTCGAATAGGTAACAGTTTCGGTAAGAAAAGTTTCGCGAATAACTTTCTAGAAGATATTTTCGTCGTTTTTATTAAATATGGAAAAATAAGAGACCGAACCGGATGGGAGACGGCACCCGTGGTGCCCAAACCATAGGTCGGCGCGGTGGGCCCCCAGCCGCGCCGCCTGGTGGTTTGAGCACCCCGGAGCTCGTCTCCGATCAGGTTTCCTCCTGTACCTTCCTTATGTTGTAAAACTTTTTGCTATATAACTCACCCGAACCCCCGAGGTTCGTATCTCGCCTTTTCATCGTGTTTCGTTTCGAGCTGTTTCTGTCCAGATATTGTTTTTAGATTTAGAAGCGCCATGGTCTCCAACAACAACAACAAGGGCAAGGAGCCTTTGGAAGACGAGACTCAAGACCCCAAGCTGAAGGAGGAAGTCAAGAGCGAAGATGAAGGAGAAGTGGAGGAAGACCCGCGCGAATACCCGCGCGCTACCGTTGCAAGCATCGGAGTGGTGGCAAATCCATTCAAGCCCAGGCAAGGAGCGCGGATGAGCACCGGAGGGAAGGTTCCACGACACTTCTTGGCTCCCAGGACATCTTCCCCAGGCAAAAATAACCCCTTCCATACTCTTATCCATAAGCATCAAATTGAGAGGATCCCGGAGGCTGAGTTGCCTAGTGGTTGGAATATAGATCATTCTAACAATACAGGAAAGAGGGATTCTGTTGCTGAGGAGTGGGGAAACAACTCCAAGAATTGATGAACTGAAGGAGCTGGTTGATAAGCTTATCAACAATCCACCACCACCGAAGGAGTAATTCATCATAAGTATTGGCATCCCTTGGTTTGTTCCAAGCTTGGGGGAGTGTCGCGGTATCACACCATTATCTTTACCTTTTACTTTTCCATAAAGTCATATCGTGAGTAGGGAAGTTATCTTATATGATGGTTTGCAATGTGGAAGTATCTCTCTTTTAGTTGGTTATCTATGTATCCCTTGGTGTGAGTTGCCGTTATGAAATATTAATGAGAAGTTTTATCATTTACTTTCTGCATACTTTATTTTAGCTTGCAATTCTCTTTCATATTGATAACGTTGTTGTTAGTATAGGGATCACTTTTTAGAGCACCAAGTTAATCTTTTTGGTTTTGGCAAACTTAGCATTGGTCAGTAGTAGACAATACTTTGAGACTTAAGTAGAAAGAGGGAGTGCATGCAAATATATTATTCCATGATCTTTCTTTCTTTGTGGCTCATAAGCTTAGTATTCTTAAGTTAAACTATTTGTGCTTCTAAGGAAGATTGCATGATTATTCTTATCACTTGTATAATTGTTTGTATCCCTCAACTCTTATGCTTGCTACATAACCTTGCTAGCCAAAGACCTGTATCGAGAGGGAATGCTTCTCATACATCCAAACCTTGAACCAAACCATTGCCATTCGAGTCCACCATAACTTCCTACTATATGGTATTTTGCGCCATTCCAAGTAAATACTTCATGTGCTACCTTTAAATTATTCAAAACTTATTACTCCTAGTTTTGTGTCACTGTTTATTAGCTCATGAGGGTTCTGTAGAGTTTCTCTAGCACTTTTGTCAAACAGACTTTCACCAATGGACTAGTGGCATATACACCGCTTATCCAACAATTTGCAAAAAGAGCTGGCAAATGGGGTGCCCAGTCCCAATTAACTGCAACTTTCATTAATAATTCTCTTCACATGTTTTGCCCTGATTTATCAGTAAGCAACTTAATTTGCAAATAGACACTCATCCATGGTATGTGAATGTTGGAAGGCACCCGAGGATTCGGTTAGCCATGGCTTGTGCAAGCAAAAGGTTGGGAGGAGTGTCAACTATAAAGAAACTAAAATACATGTGTAAACAAAAGAGAAGAGGGATGATCTACCTTGCTGGTAGAGACAGCGTCCTTCATGGGAGCCGCTCTTGAAAGTCTGGTTGACAAGGGGTTAGTGTTCACTTTACTACGATTCATTGACAACGACATACATATCTCAAACAACTATTTTCATACTCTCTATATGCTTTGCAAAACTTAAAAGCTCTAGCACATGATTTAATCCCTGCTTCCCTCTGCGAAGGGCCTATCTTTTACATTATTGTTGAGTCAGTAAACCCATTCCTCTCTATCTCAAGCGAGCATTTGAGTTGTTGAGATCCAATTAGTTATATGTGTTGATACTTCTAATCATATCTCTCATTTCCTTGTTTCGCACAATAGCTTTTATCCGAATGAATATAACTTTGAAAGTTATCAATGACTGTAAGGAGACTGTTATGATTAAGGCATATAAGTTCTGCTATATAAGCTCTGATATAAAGACTCTTCTCGAAAGATAAGTATGATCTGTTAATTGTTCTCTGACCAAGAGTTTAAGTTTGCCTTCACCAATCATGGTTCTCTTTATGCACTTCATCGTGGTTCCCTTTACTTATTTCAAGTTAGATTATATGAAGGGAAGTTGCTATCTAGAATGACTTATGTATCAATGAATGTGATGCTTCTTGTCCGTATTTTATTTATCGACACTTTGCTCCATAAACTTGTGGTCATGTTTACTGAGCTCAGTTTTCGCTTGGGGACAAGCGAGGTCTAAGCTTGGGGGGTTGATACGTCCATTTTGCATCACTATTTTATATCATAATTTACTGCTATTCATCGATATATTTCATATTTAGAAGTGTTACTTATGTTATTTTACCTATTTTGCATGTTTGATGAATAATGGAGAATTGGACACCAGAGTCAGGATTCTGCTGGAAAAAGCACCGTCGAGATGCACTATTTCTGAAGATCAATAAATCGAAGGAGACATATGGAAGTTCCTATTTTACCAGAAGATGGAGGAGGCCAAAAGGGGGAGCTGAGATGGGCCATGGTGGGCCCTCCTCACCCCTTGGCGCGGTGGGGCCCCCTGCCGCGCCGAGGTGGTTTGGGGGCCCTGGCCCACCTCAGCCGTTCCCCCTTCGCGTACTTGACCCCCTCGGAACCCTAACACAGAGGACGGCCATCGAAATATTCCGCCGCCTCCACGAGGCGGAAAACACCAGAGAGCGAAAAGCTCCCCTGCAGGAAGAAATCTGCCGGGGGAAATTCCCTCCCGGAGGGGAAATCGTCGCCATCATCACCGTCATTGAGCTGGACTTCATCGGGATCATCATCATCATCTCCACCACCATACCATCATCACCCCGCTGCACTCCGTCTCCGCTATAACATCTAGGGCTGGATCTTGTCTATTTCATAGGGGAAACTCTCCCGGTGTTGATTACTCTTGTTATTAATGCTATTGGGTGAAACCATTGGACTAAGGTTTATGTTCAGATTGTTATTCATCATCATATCATCTCTGATCATGTTCCGTATGATGTCTTGTGAGTAGTTCGTTTAGTTCTTGAGGACATGGGAGAAGTCTTGATGTTAGTAGTGAACTATGTTGAGTAATATTTAATGGTTTGATGCTTAAGTTGTGGTGTTATTCTTCTAGTGGTGTCATGTGAACGTCGACTACATGATACTTCACCTTTATGGGCCTAGGGGAATGCATTGTGTATTCGTTTGCCAATTGTGGGGTTGCCGGAGTGACAGAAACCTGAACACCCGTTGGTATATCGATGCATGAGGGATAGCAGGATCTCAAAGTTTAAGGCTGTGGTTAGTTTAACTTAATTACTTTCTTGTATTTGCGGATGCTTGCAAGGGGTATAATCACAAGTATGTATTAGTCCTAGGAAGGGCGGTGCATTAGCATAGGTTCACCCACACAACACTTATCGAAACAATGAACATTAATCAACTATATGAAGTGAAAGCACTTGACAATATTCCCGTGTGTCCTCAAGAACGTTTGGTCATTATAAGTACAACAACCGGCTTGTCCTTTGCTGTAGAAAGGATTGGGCCACTCGCTGCAACTATTACTACTGCATTTTATTTACTTGTACTTTATTTATCTGTCATATCAAAAACTCCTAAAAACTTGTCTGTGAGCATTTACAGTGAATCCTTCATCAAAACCGCTTGTCAACACCTTCTGCTCCTCGTTGGGTTCGACACTCTTATTTATCGAAAGTACTACGATACACCCCCTATACTTGTGGGTTATCAGAGATAAAGACCTACTTCCTGCTATCTTGTTATTGATCTCAATCTCGATAACCCGGCTACGACAACAGAGCCGGATCTCGATCTAGGTTACAAGGTTGTGGTGTTTCTCTCGATGGTTCTCTCGCCTAAGCTTGGATCGTAAAAGTTCTCTCTCAACTAGGGCTCAGGGACCGGTTTATATAGACTACCGGGTCTCCTGGCACTTTACAATACGAACCCGGCTCTACCCAGACTCGGAATCCTATTCTAGCTCTTCTAGCCTTCGTATCCTCCAAGTCATGAACCGCCTCTGGTCTTCTAGAAACTTCCCTTCCTGAACCGGGTTACCGCCAAAGCCTCTGGCCCAGCAACATAACCCGGCCCATGCTGATGGTTAGCTGGCCTGGCCGGACCTCCTGCCTGGCGGGTCATGCTTCCCCCTTCATGGGCCTACCGGGTTATCATCCCCCCATCTGTAGTAATATAAGATGATCCCTCCTAAAATACCAAATAGTGTTCTCCCTTTAGCGTGCACCACCAAAAGTTCTCCGATACGAGGCAGGCCGTGACGATCGGTTGTCAGACGTATCTGCGTTCGCATAACGTGGGTGTAAGCCACGTTGCACAAGCAATACGCTATAGGTTTATTTGGCGAGCCTAGCATGTACAGACATGGCCTCGGAACACATGACCGAAAGGTTAAGCACGAGTCACAAAGTAGTTGTGATCGACATAGTAATGTCCACTTTGAAGTTGTGCTATCGGCCGTGACGATCGGGATAGTGTAATGAATTAGGATCGTGTAATCACTAAAACGATGCGAGGGATGTTCATTTTGAGTGGGAGTTCTTGAACCCATATTTTATTATGAACAAACGTCTTATGTTTTGCAAATTCCATTGTAGATGTCTCGCCCCACCTTTAACCTTGGCCTGTTCCTTGAGAAAGAAAAGCTTAAGACCAATGGGTCGAACTTCATGTCCTGGTTCCGCAACCTGAGGATCCTTCTCACTCCCCACAAGGTGGCCTACGTCATTGAAGCCGCCCTAGGTGACCCTCCTGCAGACGACGCCTCCGATGATGAGAAGAAGGTCTATCAGACCAAGTCGGAGGATTCCTCCTTTGTCCAGAGTGGCATGCTCTACGCCATGGAAGCCGACCTGCAAAAGCGCTTTGAGAAGATGAGTGCTTTTGAGATAATTTCTGATCTCAAGGCTGTCTTTGCCAAATCTAAGGCTAACAAACCTGGTCCCAAACCCGGCGTGGAATGCTTCTACTGCAAGGGAGATGGTCACTGGAAGCGCAACTGCCCCAAGTACCTAGAAGACAAGAAGGCCGGCAAGATTGTCGGAAAAGAGAAATGTATATTTGATATACATGTTATAGACGTTTACCTTACTAGCGCTCGGAGTAATGCATGAGTATTTGATACCGGTTCTGTTGCTCATATTTGTAACTCACAGGTGGAGTTGCGGAATAAAAGGCGCCTGGCGAAGGACGAGGTGACGATGCGCGTCGGCAATGGATCAAAAGTTGACGTGGTGGCCGTCGGCACACTCCCTCTACATCTACCATCGGGATTAGTTTTGGTTTTAAATAATGTTATTTTGTACCGGCTTTGAGTGTAAACATTAAGTGGATCTTGCTTGTCGCAAGATGGATATTCGTTCAATTCAGTATCGAATGGTTGTGCTATTTCGATGAATGATGTCTTTTATGTTAATGCTCCTGAGAGTAATGGTTTATTCTTGTTGAATCTTGATAGTAGCACTCACATCCATAACGTAGATGCCAAAAGGATTAAACTTAGTGACGATACCGCCATGTACATGTGGCATTGCCGTCTCAGTCATATTGGTATAAAACGCATGAAGAAACTCCCATTCTGATGGACTTTTGGAGTCACTAGATTTTGGATCTCTTGACACTTGCGAACCATGCCTTATGGGCAAGATGACCAAGACACCGTTCAACAGATTTATGGAACGGGCGTCGGACTTATTGGGAGTAATACATACAGATGTGTGCGGTCCAATGAGCGTGTCGACACGAAATGGTTATCGTTATTTTGTAACCTTCACTGATGATTTGAATAGATACGAGTATATCTATTTAATGAAACACAAGTCTGAAACATTTGAAAAGTTCAAAGAATTTCAGAGTGAAGTTGAAAATCAACTCAATAAGAAAATTAAACATCTGCGATCTGATCGTGGTGGCGAATATTTGAGTTTTGAGTTTGGCACACATCTGAAGCTTGTGGAATTGTACCACAACTTACGCCTGCCGGACACCACAACGCAACGGTGTGTCCGAACGACGTAATCGTGCCTTATTAGATAGCGTACGGTCTATGATGTCTCTTACTGACTTGCCTGTATCGTTTTGGGGATATGCGTTAGAAACAGCCGCATTCATTTTAAATAGGGCTCCATCCAAATCCGTAGCAACGACACCGTATGAGATATGGCATGGTAAGAAACCGAAGTTGTCGTTCCTGAAGGTTTGGGGTTGTGAGGCGTACGTTAAGAAACTACAGCCCGACAAACCGAATCGAAATCAGAAAAGGTCGTATTTATAGGATATCCGCGGGAAACCATAGGATATACCTTCTACCACCAAGCCGAGGGCAAAACGTTTGTCGCAAAGAGCGGCACCTTTCTCGAGAAAGAGTTTCTCGCTAAAGGAGTAAGTGGGAGGAAAATAGACCTCGACGAGATAGTTGATCCTGAACTCGAAATTCCGAGTGGCGCAACGGAAACTGTTCCTGAACCGTCCTCCATAACAGATGGAGTGGGAGAAAATGTCGAGGAGGCTATCATACCTCGTAGGTCTGGAAAAACCCGTACAACCCCTGAGTGGTACGGCAATCGTGTTTGCACCGTCATGTTAATTGAACAAGACGAACCTACGAACTACAAAGAGGCAATGGAGGGACCCGAATCCGAGAAATGGCTTGAAGCCATGAAATCCGAAATTGGATCCATGTATGACAACAAAGTATGGACTTTGGTGGAGATTCCCGAAGGGCGCAAGGCCGTCGAGAATAAATGGATTTTAAGAAGAAGACTGATGCTGACGGTAATGTAACCGTCTATAAAGCTCGGCTTGTCGCAAAAGGTTTCCGACAAGTTCATGGAATTGACTACGATGAAATGTTTTCACCGGTAGCGATGCTAAAGTCTATTCGGGTTTTGCTAGCAACAGCTGCATATCATGATTATGAGATATGGCAGATGGATGTCAAAACAACGTTCCTAAATGGCAACATTGAGGAAGAGTTGTATATGGTACAACCTGAGGGTTTTGTCAGTCCAGAAAATGTTGGCAAAGTATGCAAACTTCAGCGTTATTTATGGACTAAAGCAAGCATCTCGGAGCTGGAATCTTCGCTTTGATGAAGTGATCAAAGGTTTTGGATTTGTCCAAAATGTAGAAGAAACCTGCATTTATAAGAAAATGAGTGGGAGCTCAGTTGCATTCCTAGTTCTATATGTGGATGATATATTACTAATTGGGAATGATGTGGAACTTCTGAAAAGCGTGAAGGAATATTTAAACAGTAAATTTTCGATGAAGGACTTAGGAGAAGCTGCATACGTATTAGGCATTAAGATCTATCGTGATAGACCCAGCGCCTACTAGCGTTATGTCAAAGTACTTACCTTGACAAGATATTGAAGAAGTTCGATATGCATTGGCAAAGAAAGGTCTTGTGCCAGTTGTCAAGGGAAAAACATTGAGCATGGCTCAGTGTCCACGGACGGCTCTTGAAAAGGCTGAGGTGATGGCACTCGATATGCTTGGCTATAGGATCGATCATGTATGCCATGTTAAGTACTCGACCCGATGTGGCATTGGCTCTCAGTCAGACGAGTCGATTCCAGAGTAATCCTGGCAAGGATCATTGGACAGCTGTTAAGAACATACTGAAGTATCTTAAGTATACCAAGGACATGTTTCTTGTTTATGGAGGCTGTGAAGAGGAACTTGGCGTAACAGGTTACGTTGATGCAAGTTTCTGCAAGATCCAGATGACTCGAAATCGCAAACAGGTTATGTGTTTAAGGTGAACGGAGGCGCTGTGATCGGCTGGAGAAGTGGGAAGGAACCCATAGTAGCCCAATCTACAATGGAATCGAGTATATTGCTGCTACGGATGCTGCAAATGAAGCTGTCTGGCTGAGGAAGTTCATCATCGAGCTTGGAGTGTTCCCGAGTGAGCAGGACCCTGTGAATATCTACTGCGACAACACAGGTGTCATTGCTAACGTAAAGGAACCAAGGTCTCACTCCACCGCCAAACATATTCTCCGACGCTTCCATGTCATACGGCAGTACGTCAAGGAAGGCGATGTAAAGATTTGCAAAATACACACGGACCTGAATGTTGCAGATCCACTGGCGAAACCTCTTCCACGAGACAAGCATGAAGAACACCGAGATGCTATAGGTGTTAGGCTTTTACCAATTTGTAAACTAGATTAAATTGTACTCTAGTGCAAGTGGGAGACTGTTGGAGATATGCCCTAGAGGCAATTAATAAAGTGATTTTATTTGTCATATCTCAATTGTTCATAATATGTTTTAAATACCATGCTATAACTGTATTACGCGGAAACATTAATACACGTGTGGTATGAAAACAACCAGGTCCCTAGTAGCCTTGTTTAACTAGTTCGTTGGGTAACAGATGATCAAGGTTTCCTGATCATGGACAATGCGTCGGTTAACAACGGAGTCATATCATTAGGTGAATGATTTGATGGACATACCCAAAATGTAGAAACGTAGTATTCATACCTTCGACTGTGAGATCATATCAAATCTCTGCTTCTGGAAGATGCGGCTGATCGCATCAAACGGCATGTCTTATATAGCGTGACAATAAAGGTGACACTTTCGGGTATCGGAAGGAAGTTGTAGAAGCGGTGATCAAGAGCGGGAATTGCCAATCCAAATAGCAGGATAGATACTCTGGGCCCACTCGGTGAGATTACATCAATAAGCTTGCAAGCATGTGACTAGGTCACGGGGATGTAATATCACAGACGAGTAAAGATAGATTTGTCAATGACGAGGTCATGCTCGGTAATTGTGATACCGGAGAACGACGCTCGGACAATCTAAGTATCGATAGGCAAGAGGATGAGACTGGACGTCTAAAGGTTCAAACGATAAAAGTCATTCGTGGACGCACAGGGGCTATCATGGGTATCCAGATCCCGCTGTTAGTCATTGATCGGAGAACGTGTCTCGATCATGTCTGGAGTGATCCCGAACCGTAGGGTAACACACTTAAGGGTAGGTGACGATTTGATTGGATATAAGAGAGATAGAAACCGGGAACTTCGGAAGTGTTCCGGAACTTGTCCGATGTTGATCGGAGGCAACGAAATATGTTTTCGGGGTCCGAATGAATTAAATAATATGTATTTAATGTTATTAAGTGTTATTAGTGATTAAATATATTTTTTATTTAATTAAATTCGAATTTAAAAGGCATTAAAACCTATATGGGCCTTAGAGGTCCATTAGGGAAAAACTCCCAAAAGGAAAAAGGAAAAAAAAGGGGGGGGGGAGGGCCAGCCGGCCTGGATGGGCCGAATGGGGCCCACCAGGGCCGGCGGCTCCCCATGGCCGGCGCACCCCATGTGGGGTTTAGTCCCACATGGGGGAGCCAAGGAGGTTGGCCTCCCCCCTTCCCTTTATATAGGAGTGCTCCATGCCTTGGAAAATCATCCTTTCTTCCTTCTTCTTCTCCTACTTTGAGCGTGGTTCCGTTTCTGGAGCTGCGTATGAGGAGAGAAGTCTCTCCACCTTACGCACACCGCCGTGCTTCGAGATCCAATCTTCTACTTCCGCTGCTCTGCTGGATCTGGAGCTAGGAGGTCGTCATCTACACCGCACGTGTGTGGAACTACGAGGCGCTACACGTGTGGCGCTGGGAGTACGACTACTTCCTCTACACGACTTTGAGGTCGGCTTCGTCGGCTTCATCGGCAACGTTTGTGCGGGAACGTAATCCCGCTTTCGGTCTACAAGGGTATGTACTCGTCCTCCTTCGTATAGTATATCTGCATAGTTAGATCTTGGCTAGTTTATGGTTATCGTCGGTAGGAATTTTTTTGTTTTCTGTCTACGATCCCCAACAATTATGATATAAAATAGTGATGCAAAATGGACGTATCAGGAATATCTTCACATGTCCATATCCACCAAATGTATGGCAAGAAACATATGATCTCTTCTAGATGCTCATATTGAACTTGCACTTCCCAATCTTGATGACTATCACCCCACTTGATGTCATCCTCTCACTGGCTATGTAACCTTTCTTTTGATGGAAGCCCATGGAAAGATACCTACCACATATAGAAATATCAAACACATAGATCATGGGTTACTTCACAAAGCACAATTGACAAATCCTTACCTTATCATGTGTTCACTTGATATCACTCGGTACAATATCTATGCTTTGTGTGTTGATCAACTTTACTCCAAACTTTGCACTTTATCTTGATCAACCTTGTATCCTTTCTTCCCTCTTTTGATTATGATGGTGTCTTGAGTGAGCATGAATTCTCACATAAATATATAGTCATCTTCTTCAAGACATGCCCATAGGTTTAACTCTCTCGTAACCATCCTTTGTATCACACCTTTAACATCACCTTGGTCACCACTTCATCTTCTTCGCGCTCTATGTCGGGGAGGTATCCCCGGGTAGGGTCAAGGCTTGGCATAAGGTGGTGTTCCAAGTTGTGCCGAGGTACGGAAAGGGCCGGCCTGTTTGGGCCTGGGAAGGTCCGAGCTTCATCTTGACCTGGAGAATACAGGCCGACCTATTCTGGCCCAGAGGGGTCCGAGGTATACTAGTGGCCAGGGCCGAGGTTCACAGTCCGAGCTATGTTCTGCCGACCTAACTACCTCAGTGCGGTGGTTTGCGTTGTGGGTGCAGGAGAAGCTGTGGGAAGGAAGTAAGATCCGAGCTAGTAAAAGATATTAAGCGCAAGACCCAAGGTACGGCACGGACGCGCCGAGCTAACCGAGGTGATGGGCTGTAGGTCGGGCCGGAGTCAATGCTCCTGTCACTTCCAGCCGGGTACTAGAGCGCCTGACACGGGAGCGTCTGTCAAGGGCATGGCAGAGGCGTGCTCCGGGTTCGGCGGGCCTGCACGTCTCCGACCGCTGACCACGCGAGGTCTGGGTAAAGGCTACGAGGTAGCTCTGCCAGGCCACGTCCTGTCTCGGTCAGAGGGGACATGCTAGCTTGCCGGTAGGCTACAGGAGATGGGCAAGCCACGTCTTGTCCCCGACCGAGGTACGGTGGTACGGTGGTGACCGTTGCAGAGGCATGGCAACAGTGTTCTGCGAGGGGCACAATGGTAACCCGGCTGGCCTATATAGTGGGCTTCACCCTCTCCTGCTAAAAGAGGACGGACGGATTGAGGATCAAAGATAGAGAGAAAGATAGAGAGGAAGCTCGGAATACCTCGGAGAGACCTCGGTTCAGGCTCGGACTGCCTTTTCCTCTCTTTGTAGCATCATCTTCCACCACGAGTTCTCACCATTGTATCATCATACAGCTCGAGGAGCAGCTGGTATTTGTCACTTTGAGCTATACACTGACTAGGATAGTGCTGCAGTAGGGGTGTTACCTCCGCAAGAGGCCCCGAAGCAGGGTACATCGTGGTGTGTTTTGTGTTCTTGCTTTCTTGGTTCTTTGTTCGTGTTCCTGCGTGTTCTTGCGTGTGCACTTCTTGAGTGCATAAACCTCCCCGGATTCCCCCAACGGACCATTCGGCCCATCTAGCCATACCTATGGCATCTGCCGTGATCCCACCACGACAGTT